>BSBM01000233.1:3270000-3870000 GCA_027924585.1 Larix kaempferi | reverse complement strand
AAAGGCTGCAATAATCCTAGTGGATGTTGATGTTCTACCTTGACTTGTTGGCATTTTTGACACCTAGAAATGTATTCTGTTATGTCCTTCTTCATTCCATGCCAAAAGTATTGCTTTCTCTTTTGAGTGTGGGATAATCCATTTTCATGATTTTTTATTATTTTCTCTCAAAAACCCACTTTTCCATAGTTTTTAGGCTTTTTTGCACAACTTAGCATACTTTAAGCACAATTAATGCACTTTAATGTATTCCTCTTCACTTTTTGACTGGTGGAGCTTAGATTTGAGCCTTTAATGAGTAGTTCAATCACTGAACCTTGTCTCTTTAGGTTCTTACTTTCTTCACCCAATCCTCCCATTTATGGAAGAAATGATTAAATCAGAGAGGATTTGTCTCTGAATGTACTTGTGTTTTGTCTTCATGTTGCGAGCACATAGTAAAAATATGCTTCTTCTGTCACATGACTAAGGGTGTTAATTTGATTGTTAACACCTTTTAATTCTATATTATATCAAGTGAACTTTTGGATTCTATTTGCAAGAATTTATCAATGCCACAAACATCCAAGAATCATGCCCCTGCCATTTTATCCTTGTCATATATTTCTCATGCTCAACAAAAAAACCTTTATTCCAATGTCACTTCAGACCTCCTTATGGTTTTACACGTTAATACAAGGGGTGGTATGATGGTTATATATATATATATATAATTCATTTGCATTGATCTACTTGTTTGTGCTACTTGTTTGTTTTTCATTGATGATTTTGGAAGCTTCAGCTCACTATCTTGTTTTCATGTGTTTTGGATATTATGACTAGATATCACTTGTGTTAAGAAACAATTAAAAAGTTGCTTTCCTTTTAATTCTATATTATATCAAGTGAACTTTTGGATTCTATTTGCAAGAATTTATCAATGCTTGTTGATGTATATGTAACTTCGAAATGTATTTCATCTATGTATTTCATATATATTTATTGTACCCTTATAAGAGATGTGTTATTCCTCTATAAGGAAGTGTCGTCATGTGTATTGACAAGTGTCACAAGTGTGGGTACTTGCCGCTGGGTTATTAGACCACCATGTGTGGGGTCGGCCCTGAAATATATATTATATTGTGGATGTACCTAGCTAGACAAGTCGGCCCCATAGTGTAACTGGGAAAACAGGTTAAGTATAAATAGAGATCGGGAGATCTCTATTTAATCTCTCGAAAACACACACTTCTCTCACTCTGAAAGTGGCACACTAGTGAGGAGGAGGATCATTTGCTACTAGGAGACTATCTCAGTGTATTTTGGTTGTACTTTGGTTGAGCCATTTCTCTCTCTATCTCTGAGGAAGTTGTGGGGTTTTTCACCTTAGGGTTTTCCCCATGGAAACTATGTGTCTCTTGTCTCTCATGCTTTTGATTCTTGTGATGCTTGTCATGCTTATTATGATTGTTATGCATTGATATACTGTACATGTTATTCTCTCAGTAAAGATCCTAGAGTATTGTAAATTAATGCTCAAAATTTAACATGGTATCAGAGCTAACCTGAGAAGAAGACATTGTGCAGTGACAGAAACTTGGGTTTCTTGTTTATTGGGTTTCTCTCCACAGATTTTGGAAAAGCAGTATAGTAGATTGACTCTACTCATCAAGGAGAATCTATCTGTCCAATCAGAATTCAATTCTGAGCATTTTCAGATTTGGCCCTAAAAATTAGGGTTTCCTCAAAAATAGGAATTTCTAGAATCTGAAGACATAGCTGGAAGCTCCTTGAAAAAATCAAAGTTTAGAGCTTTGGATCGAGGTTTTTGGCTGGGTAGATCTCCGGGAAACTCAAACCCTAATTCAGGGTCCTCCTTAGTGAATCCGGGAAGACAGAAAGGCAGTTTTGAAGGATGTAGCTTTGCAGATCTCAAATTCTGAATACACCAGGTTGATCAGCTCATCAAGGCGCATCTTTCTATCCTTTCAGAAAGTTGAAATTCACATTTTGAATTTTTAGGGTTTTTCCAACAAACCCTAATCTGGGACCAGATCCAATTTTCAGCAATTTAAGTGGTAAGACCTAAATATTTTCTATTTCCATTTGAAGTACTCTTTAAAGATGTCTTACCACACCAAGCTTGAGGATAAGCTTGAAGGGGCTGGTAACTTCCGAGCCTGGAAGTATAGGATTGGGTTAATCCTGGAAGAGAATGAGTTGGACTCATATAAAAGAAGACATCCCTATCCCGGAGGATGAAGAGGCTAAGATATTGCATAAGAAGAACTTGGTCAAGGCAAAGAGAATCATTGCTGACTCTATCAAAGACCATCTCATCCCTCATGTGTCATCTCTGAAGACACCCAAAGAGATGTTTGACTCCCTGACCAAGTTATTTGAAGGGAAGAACATAAATCGGAAGATGACTCTGCGGAATCAATTGAAGGGGGTCAAGATGTTGAATGGAGAAACCATTCAATCTTACTTCTCCAAGGTATCTCAGATCAAGGAACAACTTGAAGCTGTGGATGAAGTAGTGGACAATGGTGAAGTTGTTATGACCACTTTGAATGGCCTATCTAGGTCATGGGACTCCTTTTTTCAAGGAATCTGTGCAAGAAAGAAATTGATCTCTTTCAGTAAACTGTGGGAGGAATGCTATCAAGAAGAAGCTAGACTTGTAACTCGTGAAGAAAAGATGGGAGGTGAAGATCAAGCTCTCGCAGCTCACACCAAAAGAAGCAAGCCCAAGAAGGAGCACTCTCGCTACAAGAGATCCTATCAAAAGAATAAGAAGGATTTAAGATGCTTGACATGCAATGAGAAGGGTCACTTTGTTTCAGATTGTCCCAAGAACAAAAGGGATAACAACAACAACTCCAGCAAGAAGAAGAAGGGCAGCAAAAGAAAGTTCCATGCTCATGCTGCCGAGGATGATGAACCTCCAAAGAAGAAGGCTAGGGCAGAAAGTGATGATAGTGATGATGACTCATCAAGTGAAGAAGAGTATGTTCTAATCTCTGCTCTCACAGGTACTATCTCCCATGGTTGTAATGATTGGTTAATTGACAGTGGGGCTTCCAAACACATGACAGGGTTTAAGGAATCTTTTGTAAACCTATATGAACATGAATCACCCCATAAGGTGAAACTTGGGGATGATTATCAATACCCAATCAAAGGAAGTGGTGAAGCCTCCTACAACCTAGATTCTAGAAAATCTTTGAAGATGAAAGAAGTCCTTTATGTACCTGGGCTCAAGAAGAATCTTCTCTCCATCTCTGCATTGGATGCAAAAGGCATGAGGGTTGCATTTGTAGATGGCCAAGTCCTAATGTGGCCAAAGGGTAAAACAATCGATGATGCAGTAGTGATTGGAGAGCAAGAGGGAGGATTGTATAAATTGAAGGGTCAACCTGAACATGCCATGGTACATGACTCCATGGAGCCAAGTGAACTTTGGCATAGAAGACTTGCTCATATGCACTATAGGGCACTTCCAATTGCAAGCAAGGCTGTAGAAGGTCTTCCTGAAATCAAGACCAAACATGAAGGTGTTTGCAAAGGATGTGCAAAAGGTAAGAACATTAAGAAGGCTTTCCCAAGCAGTGAAAGCAAGGCAAAAGGTATCCTGGAAATCATCCACTCAGATGTATGTGGTCCTATGTCATCCAGCTCTCTGAGTGGGTATGTTTATTATGTCTCTTTCATTGATGACTTCTCCATGAATACTTGGGTCTACTTCTTGAAAAACAAAGATGAGGTGTTTGATAAGTTCAAGGAATTCAAAACCTTGATGGAAAATCAAACTGATAAGAAGATCAAAACATTCAAATCCGACAATGGTGGAGAATTCACCTCAGGTGACTTCAAGAAGCTTTGCAGTGATTCAGGGATTAAGAGGGAGTTGACTGCTCCTTACAATCCACAACAAAATGGAGTTGCAGAAAGAAAGAACAGAACAATCATGGAAGCAGCAAGGGCAATGTTGCATGACCAGGATCTACCTATGCATCTATGGGCAAAAGCAGCTAGAACAGCTGTATATGTACAGAACAAAACACCCCACAAGATATTGGACAACAAGACACCAGAAGAGGTCTTTTTTGGTAAGAAAGTTGAAGTCAGCCATCTCAAAATATTTGGTTGTCCAGTATACACACATGTCCCAAAGGAAAAGAGGACCAAACTAGATCCTTCAGGAAAGAAGGGTATCTTTGTGGGTTATAGTGAAAGCTTGAAGGCTTACAGAATATACTTTCCAGGGTTCAAGAAGATTGATGTCAGCAGGGATGTAACATTTGATGAAAACTCAGCATTCATCAAATCAAGGAAGGCACCTATCGAAGTTTATGAAGAACCTAAGGAAACTAGATTTCAAGACACTACCATGACTGAAGCAATTCTAGAAGTTGTTTGTGAGTTTGAAGATCCGCAAGAACCTGTAGATCCACCCCGTGAGGATAACTCTCACAAGAGGAAACCTGCATGGGCTAGAGAGCTCATTCAAGATGCAGAAAGATTTGGCATTCCAGAAGAAGAACACAGAGCAAAGAAAAGAACCAGATCACATACCAGCTATGTTGCTTTACTCTGTGACATTATGAACAGAGAACCTTCCAGTTATGAAGAAGCAGCGGAAAAGAAAGAATGGAAGGATGCCATGGTTGAGGAATACCAATCAATAATGAAGAATGAATGTTTGGGATGTTGTCCCAAGACCTAAATAGAAGTTTGTTGTGACTTCCAAATGGATCTACAAAATCAAGCATGTTGCAGATGGCAATGTAGAGAAATACAAGGCAAGATTCGTAGCTCGTGGCTTCTCTCAGAAAGATGGAATAGATTATGAAGAAACTTTTGCACCTATAGCCAGGTATACTTCCATTAGACTAGTACTTTCCCTGGCTGCAGCAATGAAATGGAAAATATACCAGATGGATGTCAAGACTGCCTTCTTGAATAGTGTAGTTGAAGAGGAAGTATATGTGGAGCAGCCACTTGGTTTCGAAACACATGACAGGGAGTCATATGTGTGCAGATTGAAGAAAGCCTTGTATGGCTTGAAGCAAGCTCCCAGAACTTCGTATGGTAGGATGGACGGTTTCCTATCTAGTTTGGGATTTACTAAAAGTAAAGAGGATTCCAACCTTTACTATAAGGTTGAGGAAGGGAATCCTGTGGTTCTACTCCTATATGTGGATGACTTGTTTGTAACAAGAGATGACAGATTGATTGCAGATACAAAGAGGAAGCTTGTTGCCGAATTCGATATGAAGGACTTAGGGATGATGCACTATTTCCTAGGTATGGAGGTGTGGAAGAATACAGATGGGATCTTCCTTGGACAAGGGAAGTGCACTGTAGATATCTTGAAGAGGTTCAGGATGATGGATTGCAAGGCCATGGCCACACCTATGCAATTGAATCTGAAGCTTCTATGTGATGCTTCATCTGAGTCGGTTGATGTCTCTATGTATCGTCAGATGATTGGGTCCTTGATGTACCTGACGAATACGAGACCAGATATTTGCTTTGCGGTGAACACATTGAGCCAGTTCCTGACGGATCTGAGGAGTGTTCACCTGGTTGTTGTAAAGCATATTCTGAGGTACGTGAAGGGTACAGTTGATTATGGGCTCAAGTATGAAGCGAATCAAAAGTTTAACCTGCAGGGTTATGTTGATTCAGATTGGGCAGGAAGTGTTGCAAATAGGAAGAGCACATCTGGGTGCTGCTTCAGTATGGGATCAAGTGTGATCTCTTGGTTTAGCAGGAAGCAGTCCTGCGTAGCACTGAGTATAGCTGAGGCAGAGTATGTTGCAGCCTGTTCAGCTAGCTGTGAGGCAGTATGGCTTCGGAAGCTACTGTCTGAGTTATTTGATCTCTCGTTGGATGCTACTGGTATCTTCTGTGATAACCAGAGTTGTGTGAAGCTGTCTGAGAACCCAATGTTTCACAACAGGTCGAAACACATAGAGATCAAATATCACTATATCAGGGATATGGTGCAAAGAGGAGCAGTGAAGCTCCTATATGTTGCGACGGACGAGCAGATTGTAGATGTGCTGACGAAACCACTAGCCAGAGTGAAGTTCGAGTACTTCAGAGAGAAGCTTGGTGTTCTTCGGATTGATGACACTTCGAGGAAGAAGTGATGGACACATTTGCAGAAGCCATTCCAAGCATGTTGGAAGGAGGATCCTTCACATGGCTATGGATGTAAGCGTTGGATGATGAGCATCAGGTTGATGCTCCAATTACTGCTCTGTATATGCATTTGGAGGATGCTGGATATGATCAGTTGGATCATTTATATGTATATGTATGCATCATGTTGGATGTTGGATATGATCAGTTGGATCATTTATATGTATATATATGTACGCATCATGTTGGATGCTGGATATGATCAGTTGGATCATTTATATGTATATGTATGTACGCATCATATTGGATGTTGGATATGATCAGTTGGATCGTTTATATGTATATGTATGTACGCATCATGTTGGATGTTGGATATGATCGGTTGGATCATTTGTATGTATTTTGTATATACATCATGTTGGATGCTTGAACCATGTATCTGTATATGTATCAGGTGGATACTGTGTATGATCATGTAGATCATGTATGTTGATATATATCAGTGAGATACATTGTGTATCTATGTATGTATCAGGTGGATCATGTATGATGATATGTATCAGGTAGATACTTGGTATGCATCAGGTAGATGCATTGTATGATCAGGATGATCATGGATGACGGCTTCAGGATGTTGCTCCAGATGATATGCAGCAGGATGTTGCAGTGATGATGATCAGGATGATCATGTGTACATCAGGATGATGTATGGTGAGTATCAGGTTGATACTTTATGGCCGTGGAACAGGTTGTGCAGATAAGCATATAATTTGGCCCTGGGAGATTTGCAGATAGTGTTGCGAGGTTTTGCCTATGGCATGTAATCTGGCCCTAGGATATCTGGCAAATGCTCTTTCGAGGTTTTGCTCTGGGAGGACATATAATTTGGCCCTAGGAGATCTGTAGATAGTCTTTCGAGGTTTTTCCTATGGCATATAATCTGGCCCTGGGATATCTGGTAGATGCTCTTTCGAGGTTTTTCCATGACCACATGTAATATGTCCCTGGGAGATCCTATAGGTAGAGTTGTGTGCTCGTAACAGCTTGGGATGCTATTGCAAGGTTTTGTGGTGACCACATGTAATTGCCCTGGGAGATCCTATAGGTAGAGCTGTGTGCTCGTAACAACCTGGGATGATCTTGCGAGGTTTTGTGGTGAGGTCACATATAATATGGCCCTGGGAGATCCTACAGGTCGGAGTTGTGTACCCGTAACATCCTGGGATGCTCTTTCGAGGTTTTGTGACGCACGTAATAAGTCCCGAGGATTCCACAATATGGCCAGTGATGAAGACCTGCAGGTGGTGGGCCTACATCCAGTATGAAAAAGGACTGGCTCTGTAGAACTTCCTATGACGAGTAGATTCAGAGATTGGTTGAGATAGCAGCAGTAGTGACGGTGATGATGACGATGATCCCGAGAAGAAGACTTGTCTAGCAGATCTGTGTCGAGAAATACCTTCCTAGTTAAGAGGGAGTGTTGATGTATATGTAACTTCAGAATGTATTTCATCTATGTATTTCATATATATTTATTGTACCCTTATAAGAGATGTGTTATTCCTCTATAAGGAAGTGTCGTCATGTGTATTGACAAGTGTCGCAAGTGTGGGTACTTGCCGATGGGTTATTAGAACACCATGTGTGGGGTCGGCCCTAAAATATATATTATATTGTGGATGTACCTAGCTAGACAAGTCGGCTCCATAGTGTAACTGGGCAAACAGGTTAAGTATAAATAGAGATCGGGAGATCTCTATTTGATCTCTCGGAAACACACACTTCTCTCACTCAGAAAGTGGTGCACTAGTGAGGAGGAGGATCATCTGCTACTAGGAGACTATCTCAGTGTATTTTGGTTGTACTTTGGTTGAGCCATTGCTCTCTCTATCTCTGAGGAAGTTGTGGGGTTTTTCACCTTAGGGTTTTCCCCATGGAAACTATGTGTCTCTTGTCTCTCATGCTTTTGATTCTTGTGATGCTTTTCATGCTTATTATGATTGTTATGCATTGATATACTATACATGTTATTCTCTCAGTAAAGATCCTAGAGTATTGTAAATTAATGCTCAAAATTTAACAATGCCACTATGTCGCATACAGCACAAGCAACCTTTACATATTCCTTTACAGCCAGGAAGTTATTACAGGTTGGAGTTGTTAATCATTTGAATTCCTTAGTGCTTAGGCTTTAGTTTATTCCTTAGTGTAGGACTTTTATTGTGACATTATAGGTCAAGTTTACCTATAATTTTTAATGTTTAAAATTCTCAATAAAACTCTACTTCCTTAACTTACCCATTTCTTGTTGATTCCTTGTGAAGCAGTGTTTAAATTAACTCTAGGACTTTATTTGCAACTAATGAGTAATATTTTTATGTATTTCTAGGGCAGGGCACGATTTTAGTTCATGGGTGGAAGAGGGGAATTGTTATGGTTGTGTATCACATTCTGACTATCTGGCCAAAGGTGGAGCATTCAATATGTAAAGCAAAATGATAACAGAGTTACAGTTGTATATCAATTTATTTTCAAACCTTATATTTTTCAATTATTTTGTAAATCAGATCTGAAGTATGTAGTTTCAAACAAGGAAAGAGAATTCATTTCACTTTGGAAGTTTATTAGTCACCTAATAATTAGTTTTATCATTTTGTTTGGTTAAAAATAACATATATTCCATAATGTTCTAACAATTTATTAATTTCTATCTTTTGTAGAACATACTATCAAGTTTGATCCTCCAAGAGGGTATCTTTCAAGAAGTCTCACTTTGGAAGAAGCCATAGATACCATTTATTTTGCACGTCTATAGTCGACAACCTTTCCTACAAGGCTATGACTGCAGTGATGGAGAATGAGAATCCACCTATTGAAATTCCCTGACTTATTGTTAACATTATGGGGAGGTATGAATGAAGAAAGTTTAACTCATGAGTAGTCGTTAAAATATTTGGAAAAGTTATTGATGTATATGTTTTTCATGTACTTGTCCCAAAGCTTGATGTTGTTAAGAGTATGGAGATATTTTTTGTCATGGACTAGTGGATTAGTGCTCATCATGTATTACTGGATATTTAGTTGGAAACTCAAATATATTGTAGTAGTACTTGACTTTTCATATTTTATATATATAACATTTATGTGGTTCAAATATATATGTTTGTACTTGATCTTATTTATAGTATTGTTAATTAATGTTGCAAGTTTATATGTTTGTAAAAATTTAATTTATTTCCATTGATTCGATTGCATATATGAAAATTTTATTTATTGTTTAAGTATATAATTGTATTCTATATATATATAATTTGTTTCATTGATATTAAATCAACATCAATATTGTATGACTTAGTTTTAAAATATTCACGTGATATTAATTTATATTGAATAATGATGATGAAAGAAAACAAAATGAATTTAAAACTTCTAAATTAGTAATAAATATAATGAATATAAAACTACTAAACCAGAGATACAAAAATAATTATATATACTACTATTATTTTAGTCACATTATAAGGGACTGGGATTATACTATTTGTTATAGTGCTTTATAATGCGCATATTTGATGACATTAGGCCTTCTAGTTTTTATGTATGTACTAAAGTGATCATCTCTTTCTATGAGTCCTTCAAAAAAAGGCCTATTCATAAGATTAGACATTTGAAGATGCCATATGTGGAGGATGTATTATCTGCTGGTTTTTTTATGGTGCTAAGAAGGATGGCCTATGTGGGGTTGGCATGGTTCTCCAAATTAAAAGAAACCATCAAGTTTATGTGAGGATGGGTGTTGGTAATGGTACCAACGCAAAGGAAGAACTCCTGGCCCTCTGGGGGATACTATGGGTCGCGCAAAAAAGAGGTATTTTGAACATCAATATTTTTGGAGATTCGTGAGTGGTGGTTTATTGCGCTGTTGGTTTCTCTCGACTTCAGGTCATTCAACTTGAACAATGGGTTGGTAGGATTTGAGAACTGACCAATTGTTTCTCCTTTATCACATTCTCTCATATCTATCGAGAATTAAATGGTATGGATGATTATTTATCAAAGAAGGCAATTGGGCCTATGGATGGTTTCATCCACTACGAGGAATTCATTAAAGAAAAAGTGGTAGATTCTAGTACTTTTTACGTTTTCTAATTAGCATAAACCCTCAGTATGTTGTTATTTTTGTGATAGTATAAAGCTTGTTGGACATTGACATTATCTTAGGATTTTGAGAATAGTTTCTCTGAGATCATTTTTTAGCAGGGATGTATGAAGTATGACCAGCTCTATGGACTTTTTGTCAGTAATGGTTATATGTTAAAGAACACTATGTAACTTTGATTCCTTTTGAATAACAAGTTACAACTTTTCATTTTTGAAAAAAAAACGTGACTAAATATAAGAATAAAAATGATAAAAAAAATAATGACTAAGTAAACTAGTAAATATGCAACAAGATGACAACAATTAATGACTAATTAAACTAATAAATGTACTACAAAATGGTGACAATTATTGACCAAATAAACGAGTAAATGTACTACAAAATGGTGGCAATTAATGACCAAATAAATGAGTAAATATATTACAAGATGATGAATCAATTCAACCAATTAATGACTAATCAAGATATGACTAAAAGTTAATGGGGGGAAAGAGACTGGAAATATACTACCATTAGTCACTGCCTCAAAAATAGAAGTTTATATGCAAATTTTAGTTTTTTTAGTCAAAAATTTGTTATTTTTTACTAGTGGACATAATGGTAAATTACTAAATTGTTATCCCATATGTACAAATGGTAAGAAGAGATGACCAAAACCTCTTGTCTTATTCCCACGTGTTATCATACCTATCAATGATAAACCCAAGTTTTTTTCTGCAATAGATTTTGATTTGACATGTACCCTTGGAATTGAAGTCTTTATCTTGGATAATGCTCAAATACTCCATTGGAAACCACTCTAACATAATTATATGGGCATAGTAGGAATATCTTCCACACATAGCGGTCTTGTTATGATTGTTCAATCTAGCTCGTGCCTTTTCTTCCTACTCTTTTGTAGTTGCTAACTTCATTTGTGCTTTCAACATGATACATTCGCTACTTTTGTTGAAGTTGGTGTTCTTTGAGAATGCCAGATCTCAAAAACTAGTATTCTAGATCTTGCTCGTTGTTGGTTCTGATATGACGGGTAATTGAGATTTTGAAGACCCTCAATGATTTCTTTTAACAAAGAGCTTTGTGTGTAAGTCGAAGGTAACAATCTTAGAGGAGTAGAAATTCCATCTTCTTCAACTTGATGTGTTTGGTATGGTGAAAAATCTAAATTATCCATTACTATTTTGTGTAGTATTTCTATGGCCACCACAGTATGTGCATGCGCTTTGCATTTGTTGGTGTTACCATGAATGGATTTTATATGTCCTTGTTTAAAATAATGTTGGTAGTTGTAGAAGATGCTTTGATGAATGTTATGTAACTTGTACCATGCTTTCTTACAAATAATATTTCCATAAAATCCCGTGTCCTTTACTTTCCTAACAATGGGAGGTAGGCCATGGCCATGGCTCTTTGACATGACAACATTTGAAAGGAGTGAAATCAATACAAATTCCCTAACACCATTTTTATTCATGCATTCCATACTCCTTCTAACATGTGCAATGACTTTCCTATCCACATGTTGAATACAATCTTGTTTGCAACGTTTATCTGCTACCAAAATTCAGATTTATTTCTCTTTATTTGTCTTTGTTTGACATTTTACAACATTTATTCTAGCCATTAAGCATTAAACTCTTTTATATGGCCTTGTTACATCATGCATATCATTTGATTCTAGATATTTGTCTCTATAAAGATCCACAACACATTGGTTTAAAGGACATGACTACTCTATAACTTCCCATATCTCCATTGTTTCAAGTATATCGGAAACTCTAGTGACCTTTGGGCATAGTCACCACATAGCAATGCCCATAAAAGATGACTCAAACTTTCAATCAAATAACTAATCAACAATCTTTTACAAACTGAATTTCAAATGAGCAAACAAGTTAGGAAATTAACCCACATGGATCCAAACATCCGATGAAGAATCCCTCTAGTTGTGACTGCTCCAATCCTTTTCTTCAAATCTCCAATGGAAACCTGAAATTAATAAACAAAGATTTGACAGAAATATCATTGCAGCAAAGATTGAATAGATAAATTAAGTTGTTGAAAGACATCCAAATTTCATTAATAAAAATACTAATTCAACATATGAAATGCACGGAAAAGAGAGATATTTTATATAAAATATGACAACAAGGTACAGATGGTAAGATACAACCTGAACCTCGCTACAACACTGTTCTGAAATTGAAGCCTGAGTTCCTCCACCCGATTCTTCACACACTCAACATCCAATCCATCTTTCTTCCTTATGGAGTATGCGCAAAAGAATCCTAGTCATTCTTTAGCATAATAATGGCTCTCAAGAAGGACTGGAAAACAATGTTCCATATATAGGAATGGGAGTTTTGCAAACTGGGATAACAGGGGTTCTTGATCAAAATTCAAATGAACAACATGAGGGTACTCTCTCCAATACTTAATGGTGATAGTTTTTCCTTCTTCTATGCCTCTTTTATATTGATGGAGAGATAGTTAGGGAAGTTGGAGACTGTTACTTACGGGATTGGGACAAGTGGGAACGGTTGAAACCGCAACTTCTCTAGTAAAAGTAACTTATTTTTATTTTTTCCCTCAAATAGACATGTACGCGAGTCTGACAAGGGAAACCCACGTATACATGACTATGTAGTATAAAGGTTGCATACATCATGAAAAGCTTTGTTTTTAGAAGCTTTTCATGTAAAGTGTTTGTTCACATATCATAAGGGATCAGGGGATTCTGCAAAAATAGAAAAATGGATCAGATTAGACCATCTAAAGCATCGTTGGGACAAGTGTTACAAAAGATGCTATAAAATATGCCCCCTAATGTGTGAGGTCAGAGGGGTAAATGATGGCCAAAATACATTATAAACCTTTCATAAGTGAGTGTAGAAGTAACCCAGATATCAGTTCCTAGAAATCAGCCATAGTTGGCACCTGCAACGGATCAAGTAAAACTCTCTTCCAGAGGTAGGCATACCCATGCTCAAGAATAACAAAAGCATATCCGCCAAATCAAGTACATTGTGTGTATATAGAAGCAGTGATCATGGACACGAAGATACACGGTGGATCCTTGTCATAAAAAGATCATAGACATGGAAATACAAAGTGGATCTATCTAAAAGGGGATACCATAGCCCCAAAGATACACAATGGATCTATGTCTCAGAATCAAATGACCAAAGCAATATCCATAAGAATCAGTGCCAAAATATATGTAAGTGGCAATCCAACTCAACCCGAGTCATAGCATAATTATGTGATGTTATAAATGGACTCGAGGTCTTCAAACCAACCAATACAAGTACGAGTCTAAACTATGTGAATAGATGTCTTGAAGTCAAACATAGTAAGACACCATGTGATTACCGGTCATTGATGCATACCATTAACACACATGATCCAACTCACCGATAATGATAATGAGAGGCAAGGTACCTAGTACAATCTAACAAGTGTGAATAAATGTCTTGACGTCGAACACTTGTAGACTCTAACAGTCAAGGTACATTGATGTATTCCCACAGTTACTAGTGAGGAAAATTGCCACTGATGACTACAAGATCCAAGGTACTAAAAGGACTCTAGATCACAGTCCCATAATAGATGTTTTGGATTCGATGGGATGTGAACCGTTGGAAGGATGGAATTAAGGCATCCCCCATCACCTAACACGAGGTAGTAGCAGAAGGCCAAATATTTGGTGTAACAAACTGATGATTCTAAGATGTACTTGAAATGAGAAGGCCGACATACTAAATTCAAGAGTTCTAAGGATTGGTTGACACTGGATGAAAATTCCCTTGATCATAAACACGACACAATGAGTGACTAAGGCAGCATGGACTCAAGAAAGAACACATCATGAGTCAGTGATGTATGAGACATCAAAGACTACTCCATAATGACTGGAACATTAACTAGTCGGTGGAGATAATACATAAACAATGTTAGCTTCCTACAGCCACACTATATCCCAAACTGCAAAGAAAATGACTCAAGTCAGTGTGCTTTGTTCAAGGGCGATGCAACTTGCTGCCAAACATAAATAAGAGCATGACTCTTTCCCATCTGTCTTTCTGGAATAGTTGATTTTTTATCTTTTTCATATTATTAAATCCTGAAAAAAAAAGAATAAAACAATGCTATGCTATGTGGTAATAAACGAGTGCTAGGGACAAGCGAAAAACCTCAACCTTCCAGAGCGGATTGCACATGCTAGGATTAGCAATTTTCAGTGCCGCTAGTTCCAGGTTGAAGCTCTCACTCTACTCTTTCATTTCATTCCTATTTTAGTTAATTTTATTCATTTTTTGAGTTTTTAGGTAATCCCTTATTGTTCTCGAAGGTTTACGTGGGTTCCAATGGTGTGGGTCGCATTTATGCGATTGTCTCCAAAGGAACCCGCATACATGTCTGCGAGTTTGGTTTTTTCAAAAAAGGAGCTAAAAAATTCAAATTTTTTATAGGATGGTGATTAAATGGTGTGAGAGGGAACATGAGGAAGTGGAGAACCTCGTCCTAGAGGATGATGAGGCCCTCAAAGTGCTCCGCCAATGCGGATTGAAGAATTTTTTTGAATGTAACAACATGCGGGCACAAACTCAAATGCAACAAAGATTGATCAATTATTGGGACCCGAAGGCAGAACCTTTACCTTAGATGAGAACCTCTAAAAAATAGAGGTTGAGGAAATTTATTTCCTTACTGGTCTCTCCCATCATGTTGAAGTGCCAAGCTTTAAAGCTCGAAGCGTTGGGGGGATGAAGATAGAGGAATACATATCCATGTATTGCGTCCCTAGTATCCAAATGGTGGAATCATAGATCCCCATCCAAGGTATAGAGAGCCTAGGGATCAAGATTATCTTGTTGACCATCGGATGGATTTATGGATAAGATTCAGTGCACCAAGCCCCAAGGGTGCACATGTTCTATGCAGTGAGATGTTTAGAGCCTATAGTTCAAGTCAATGTGCTTTGTTCAAGGGCGATGCAACTTGCTTCCATACATAAATAAGAACATGACACTTTCCCATCTATCTTTTTGGAATAGTTGATTTTTTGTCTTTTTCATATTATTAAATCCTGAAAAAAAGAATAAAAGAATGCTATGATACATGGTGATAAACGAGTGTTAGGGACAAGCGAACAACCTCAAACTTCCAGAGCAGATTGCACATGCTAGGATTAGTGATTTTTCAGTGTCGCTAGTTCCAGGTTGAAGCTCTCACTCTACTCTTTCATTTCATTCCTATTTTAGTTAATTTTATTCATTTTTGAGTTTTTAGGTATTACATTATTGTTCTTGAAGGTGTACATGGGTTCCAATGGTGCGGGTCGCATTTATGCGACTGTCTCCAAAGGAACCTGCATACATGTCCGCGAGTTTGGTTTGTTAAAAAACAGAGCTAAAAAATCCATTTTTTTCATAGGATGGTGATTGAATGGTGTGAGAGGGAACATGAGGAAGTGGAGAAATTGGTCCCAGAGGATGATGAGGCCCTCAAAGTGCTCCACCAATGCGGATTGAAGAATATTTTTGAATGTAACAACATGCCGGCACAAACTCAAATGCAACAAAGATTGATCAATTATTGGGACCCGAAGGCAGAATCCTTTACCTTAGATGAGCAACCTCTAAAAATAGAGGTTGAGGACATTTATTTCCTTATTGGTCTCTCCCATCGTGTTGAAGTTCCAATCTTTAAAGCTCGAAGCGTTGGGGGGATGGCGATAGAGGAATACATAGCCATGTATTGCGTCCCTGGTACCCAAAAGGTGGGATCATAGATCCCCATCCAAGGTATAGAGAGCCTAGGGCTCAGGATTATCTTTTTGACCATCGGGTGGATTTATGGATCAGCTTCAGTGCACCAAGCCCCAAGGGTGCACATGTTGTATGCAGTGAGATGTTTAGAGCCTATAGTTCAATTCAGTGTGCTTTGTTCAAGGGAAATGCAACTTGCTGCCAATCATAAATAAGAACATGACTCTTTCCCATCTGTCTTTCTAGAATAGTTGATTTTTTGTCTTTTTCATATTATTAAATTCTGAAAAATAATAAAAGAATGCTATGATACGTGGTAATAAACGAGTGTCAAGGACAAGTGAACAACCTCAACCCTCCAGAGCGGATTTCACATGCTAGGATTAGCGATTTTTGGTGTCATTGGTTCCAGGTTGAAGCTCTCACTCTACTCTTTCATTTCATTCCTATTTTAGTTAATTTTATTCATTTTTTGAGTTTTTAGTTAATCCATTATTGTTCTCGAAGGTGTAACTGGGTTCCAATGGTGCGGGTCGCATTTATGCAACTGTCTCCAAAGGAACTCACATACATGTCCACGAGTTTGGTTTTTCAAAAAAGGAGCTAAAAAATACAATTTTTTCACAGGATGGTGATTGAATGGTGTGAGAGGGAACATGAGGAAGTGGAGAAATTGGTCCTAAAGGATTATGAGGCCCTCAAAGTGCTCTGTCAATGCGGATTGAATATTTTTTTTTAATGTAAAAACATACGAGCACAAACTCAAATGCAACAGAGATTGATAAATTATTGGAACTCGAAGGTAGAAGCCTTTAACTTAGATGAGCAACCTCTAAAAATAGAGGTTGAGGACATTTATTTCCTTACTGGTCTCTCCCATCGTGTTGAAGTGCCAAGCTTTAAAGCTCGAAGCGTTGGGGGGATGACGATAGAGGAATACATAGCCATGTATTGCGTCCCGAGAACCCAAAAGGTGGGATCATAAATCCCCATCCAAGGTATAGAGAGCCTAGGGCTCATGATTATCTTGTTAACCATCGGGTGGATTTATGGATCAGCTTCAGTGCACCAATCCGCAAGGGTGCACATGTTCTATGCAGTGAGGTTTTTAGAGCCTATAGTTCAAGTCAGTGTGCTTTGTTCAAGGGCGATGCAACTTACTGCCAGACATAAATAAGAACATGACTCTTTCCCATCTGTCTTTCTGGAATGGTTGATTTTTTGTCTTTTTCATATTATTAAATCTTGAAAAAGAATAAAAGAATGCTATGATATGTGGTAATAAACGAGTGTTAGGGACAAGCGAACAACCTCAACCTTCTAGAGTGGATTGCACATGCTAGGATTAGAGATTTTCAGTGCCGCTAGTTCCAGGTTGAAGCTCTCACTCTACTCTTTCATTTCATTCCTATTTTAGTTAATTTTATTCATTTTTTGAGTTTTTAGGTAATCCCTTATTATTCTCGAAGGTTTACATGGGTTCCAATGGTGCGGGTCGCATTTATGTGATTGTATCCAAAGGAACCCGCATACATGTCCGCAAGTTTGGTTTTTTCAAAAAAGGAGCTAAAAAATCCAATTTTTCACAGGATGGTGGTTGAATGGTGTGAGAGGGAACATGAGGAAGTGGAGAACTTGGTCCTAGAGGATGATGAGACCCTCAAAGTGCTCTGCCAATGTGGATTGAATAAATTTTTTGAATGTAACAACATGCGGGCACAAACTCAAATACAACAAAGATTGATCAATTATTGGGACCCGAAGGCAGAAGCCTTTACCTTAGATGAGCAACCTCTAAAAATAGAGGTGGAGGACATTTATTTCCTTACTGGTCTCTCCCATCGTGTTGAAGTGCCAAGGTTTAAAGCTCGAAGCGTTGGGGGGATGGCGATAGAGAAATACATAGCCATGTATTGTGTCCCTGGTACCCAAAAGGTGGGATCATAGATCCCCATTCAAGGTATAGAGAGCCTAGGGATCAGGATTATCTTGTTGACCATCGGGTGGATTTATGGATCAGATTCAGTGCACCAAGCCCCAAGGGTGCACATGTTCTATGCAGTGAGATGTTTAGATCCTATAGTTCAAGTCAATGTGCTTTGTTCAAGGGCGATGCAACTTGCTACCAGACATAAATAAGAACATGACTCTTTCCCATCTGTCTTTCTGGAATAGTTGATTTTTTATCTTTTTCATATTATTAAATCCTGAAAAAGAATAAAAGAATGCTATGATACGTGGTAATAAACGAGTGTCAGGGACATGCGAACAACTTCAACCTTCCAGAGCAGATTGCACATGCTAGGATTAGCGGTTTTCAGTGCCGCTAGTTCCAGGTTGAAGCTCTCACTCT
The DNA here is from genome assembly GCA_027924585.1 of Larix kaempferi. Lineage (NCBI taxonomy): Eukaryota > Viridiplantae > Streptophyta > Pinopsida > Pinales > Pinaceae > Larix > Larix kaempferi. The sequence goes on along the minus strand of BSBM01000233.1, from coordinate 3,851,582 downwards.
ACTCTTTCATTTCATTCCTATTTTAGTTCATTTTATTCATTTTTTGAGTTTTTAGGTAATACCTTATTGTTCTCAAAGGTGTACATGGGTTCCAATGGTGCGGGTCGCATTTGTGTGACTTTATCCAAAGGAACCCGCATACATGTCCGCGAGTTTGGTTTTTTCAAAAAAGGAGCTAAAAAATCCAATTTTTCCATAGGATGGTGATTGAATGGTGTGAGAGGGAACATGAGGAAGTGAAGAACTTGGTCCTAGAGGATGATGAGGCCCTCAAAGTGCTCCGCCAATGCGGATTGAAGAATTTTTTTTGAATGTAACAACATGCAGGCACAAACTCAAATGCAGCAAAGATTGATCAATTATTGGGACCCAAAGGCATAAGCCTTTACCTTAGATGAGAAACCTCTAAAAATAGAGGTCGAGGACATTTATTTCCTTACTAGTCTCTCCCATCGTGTCGAAGTGCCAAGCTTTAAAGCTCAAAGCGTTGGGGGGGTGACGATAGAGGAATACATAGCCATGTATTGCGTCCCTGGTACCCAAAAGGTGGGATCATAGATCATCGTCCAAGGTATAGAGAGCCTAGGGCTCACGATTATCTTGTTGACCATCGAGTGGATTTATGGATCAGCCTCAGTGCACCAAGCCCCAAGGGTGCACATGTTCTATACAGTGAGATGTTTAGAGCTTAGAGCCTATAGTTTTTTACTAGATTACCACACTACTGGGATGTATCAAATCCTGTCTCACATCATGCCAATAGGGGAATACAAGGAATTCTGGTTTCTATAGCATATTGAGTAGCTTCTTTTTTGAGAGGGTGTCGACTATGAGGCCATGTGTGGCAATAGAGTCACACTCTCTCATGCAGCCTGCCATGATACAATGGACGGGTCTTATGTTACAACTCGAGGATGGGTGAGTTACCAACCCATTCGATGATAGATTTTTTGCTTGGAGGGAGCAGCAGATCATTGCCATCGACGGCTACCCATACCATGGGATTGACTTCAGTTGGGACCCAGACATGGTGGTCCCCCTGGGAAGCACACTTGGTACGATTGGTAAGTTACTTTTTAACCATTTTCAAGTTTATATCATTTTTTTATTTTGTTATAATTGTAAAAACAAAATGTAAATTTTTTGAATGGATACTAATGCATGTCCACAATCATTATAGATATAGGCCCAACCCGTCCTTCCATATTTCCTCACTATAGACGGACTACACGCAAGGGGGAACCTTCTGATGCTTTCATGACACTCTAGAATGTCAGGAACAACTTGACAAACTTGACAGAAGGTATTCCGAAGACAAAGATCGAGGATCTTCCAGAGTTCGTGCAATGAAAAATAGTCAGAGTACCCGAACATGGATTTGTGTTTTCAAGAAGGTGGCTACTATGCTTATGTACTACTGTAGGGGTTAGGGTTTAGGTGATCCTTAGGAGCATTTGTGATTGTATGTATGAGGTCGATAGCGCCCATTTTGGACATGATTAGATCCATATTTCGCGAATGTATAAACTTTTTATTTTTTGATATATGTGTGTGTGTGTGTGTGTGTGTATGTGTGTGTGTGTGTGTGTGTATGTGTGTGTGTGTGTGTGTGTGTGTGTGTGTGCGTGTCTACAGACTTTTTCCTTTGCGTACTTATTTACATTATTTAAAAATGAAAATGCATGTTATGTACATAATGTTCTTTTCATGTTATGAATGATACAAATGCCAGTCTAGAATATAATTAGCATATGCATTAGTTATTGTGTTTTGATTCCTTGATATATGATTATAATTAATATAAATAAAATAACGTTCAAGTAACCATATACGCAAAAATTGATGAAGTAGAATAGGATCATGAACCCTATACTCACCATTTAGTTGTGAAACAATTAGCTGCGAATCGAGACGAACTTCTAGATATAGGATATTGTTTGCAATGACATCACCACGAAGCTCTATCGCAACACTGTACTCGGCCATATTGTTGGTAGTTGGCCCTAGATAAGTGCCTCTCGAGACAACTAACTGACCAATAGGGGAATAAATCACCCATGTGACCAAGGCGAGGTTTCAAATGTTGCGACTAGTGCCATTTACAAATCCTAAAAACATTCCTTCTGACATCTGACCACACAAGAATGGAACTACATAATACATACACCAAAACAAAAAATGTACAAATGTACAACTATGTAAAAGAAAAAGCATAGGAATCAAGTACAATATTTTTTCAAATAGAGCCCATTCCTAGGCTCATCCAACTTATTCCTTTCATAATCGGTCAACTTGTATGCACCTTTCTTCAAAACTTTAGAAATAAGACCCGAGCCACATAGAATTAAATTTACCCACCCTTAAAGGATCTTTATCATGATCATAGAGCAAGACAAGATCTCCTTCCGAGAACATGCTTAGTTGGACAAACTTATCATACTATCTATTTATTCATTTTTTATATGCTTCGTTTGCCGTAGCAACATCTCGATGTTGTTCATCAAGATGTTCTAGGTGAACCAAGCACTCTTCGAAAGCTAAAGTATCAGGTAACAATTGAACAACTAAATTCAACGAAGGAATTTCGCATTCAATCAAGAGGACTCCTTAAACTTAAGGGGAAAAACTTGTAGCAGTCTTAATGTCCGTTTGGTAAGCCCATAATGCAAGATAAAGCATTGAATTCCAATTAGATCTACTAGAATTAATTGTTTGTTGAAGCATGGTCTTCAAAGTTTTATTGACAACCTCGACTTGACCATTAGCTTGGGGGTAAAAAGGTGAAGAATGTTCTTGTTTGAACCCCAGCTTTGTGGTCAGCTCAGTCATCATTTGTTTTTAAAAATGTTGACCATTATTAGTAACAAGTACATGTGGGATACCAAAACTCATAATAATATGATTGAACACAAAATAAGCGACAATTTCCCCATCACTACAAAAAGTAGGCATGGCCTCCACCCATTCCATAAAATAATCGACAACCACGATGATATATTGGTGCCCCCTAGCTAATACTGGGTTGCATGTCATGTAATCAATCCCCCACTTGGTGAAGGGACCTACAGTGATCGCGGGAAACAAAGGAGTAGGGTGCACGCGCATTTTTTTAGTAAATATTTGACAGACATGACACTTTTTAAAAGCTTCAACACAGTCTTTAAATATTTTCAGCGAAAAGTATCTGGCACGCAAAATATTTTTTGCAGTCACAAGACCAGAAAGATGACCTCCATAGGCTCCACTGTGAGAATCATTCAGAATGGACTCAGCTTCTTCATGATTCAAGCAACGAAATAAGATGGAATCAACCCCATGACGATACAAAGTATCACCAATAATAAGATAATTATTTGCATTATGCCTTAGACATCATTGCTCACACTAGTACAAAATGAGAGATAAGTGACCAAGCGACCAAAAAGTTATTTGGTCACCACAGTTTTTTCAAGGGATAAACTACTAAACTTGAGCAATTTTAAGTGAGCCGAATAAAAATGACCAAGATAAATGACCAATTTGGTCATGAGATAAAATATACAACTAGATAACAAGTAACTAAAGTAAAAAAATTGTTGTTGATGTAGCTACATGCGGTATCCTCACTAGCCAAGCCGACCTGCAAAATTAAATAAACAATAAAATGTAATTTTATTATTCCAAAAGACAAGTCATCCCAGTAAAAGGACAAGTCGGCCCAATTGAGAAAAATCACCCCAAAAGTACTTTATAAATAGAGTAGTCTCCCTCCTCGTTTGCACCTCATCTCAAGCAAGTTCGCTCAAGAAAAAGGAAGATTGATTTTGTGTTGCAAAAGACTTTTGGAGTTGTTTTCTTTGGTATCTACTATTCTTGTGATTTTATCTTTATTGTACTGAATCTCTAAGTAAGAAAGGCTTGTTGGGTTTTTCCCGAGTTTGGGGTTTCCTAGGATAAACTATTGTGTCTCTATTGTTTTTGTGCATAGTTGTTCTTTTAGTGATCCTATATTGTTTATAAGTTGAAAGAGATGAAAATTATGCTACTATAATTAAAAAATTAACATGGTATCAGAGCAGTACAGAAGGAGACTATTGTTAGAGACTAGGGTTTCTTGTTTCTCAATTTTCATCCACAGATTTGCACTCTTAGAATCATTGAGCTCACCCTAGGAAGGCGCAACTTCATGTGGAAGCAGATTCTCCTTCTGAAGATTTTCAATTTTGACCTAATTACTATAGGAGGCTAAGAATTAGGGATTGTTATTTTTCATCATTCTGACCACAAATCAGGAAGAAAAGGAAGCTAATTCAGCTCGCCTTGGAAGGGAGAATTCATCTGTGGAAGTAGTTTTTCAAGAATCCAAAGTTCATTTTTGACCTAGCTTTTGCTAGGGTTTATGATCTAGGTTGCAATTCTGCTTCTCAGTCAATATGTCAAGCATCAAGATTGAAGATAGGCTTGATGGAGCTTCAAATTTTCACTTATGGAAGTCTAGAGTGCTCATTGCTCTAAAAGAAAATGACCTTCTAAATTTTGTTGTGAATGGAGTGTCAGAACCTAAAGAAGAAGCAAACAAGACTTAGTGGAAGAAGAATGATGCCAAGACAAGAAGGATCCTAATAGATTTAGTCAAGGACCATTTGATTCCTCAAATTTCTCAGAAGAAGACATCTAAGGCAATGTTTGACACCTTGAAGAAGTTGTTTGAGAAAACAAATATTAATAGGGCTCTTGACCCGAGACAACAACTCTCAAATATCAAGATGTCTAGATCTGATTCTATTGCATCATATTTCATGAATATCACAGAGATCAAGGATCAATTGGGAATTATTGGTGACATTATTGCTGATAGGGAATTAGTTATGATGACTCTGAATGGCCTCCCTCAATCTTGGGAACCATTCATTCAAAGCATGGTAGGAAGATCTAATCTACCAAAGTTTGAAATATTATGGAAAGACTATACAAAAGAAGAAATCATACTTGTGTCCAGAGGCAAAGCTCATGCCCCTCATGAATAAGATCAAGCACTTATTACACATATCAAGAAAAGAGGAAAGAAGACATTTGGAAGAAAAGACAAAGGCAGAAGATAAAGTCCAGCCCCTGATCAAAGGAAGAAGAAAGACCTTTCACAAATTCAATGCTTCAATTGCAGGAAGTTCGGCCATTACAAGAATAAATGCAAGTCAAAGAAGAGGGAGGAACATGACTCCACAACTTATGTATATGAAGAGACTCAACCAAAGAAATCAAAGAATGCATAAGAATTCTTCTTCATCTCAACCCTCTCAGGTACTGTTCCTACCAGTAATGATACTTGGTTATTAGATAGTGGTGCCTCTAAACATATGACAGGTTATAAGGAGTTTCTCTCAAATCTAGATGAGAGAGAGTCACACCTAAGAGTTCTTCTTGGAGACGATTCCAGATATACTGTGAAAGGAACTAGGGCCACTTCCTTCCAGTTAGATTCTAGTGATTCTATGCATTTGGGAGAAGTACTCTATGTGTCAAGAATGAAAAGAAATATTGTCTCTATCTCTGCACAAGAATACAAGGGTTATAAAGTTGCATTCTCAGATGGGAAGGTTCTTGCATGGCACAAGAATTCCACTATTGATTCAGCGAGAATAATTGGTGTTCGTGAAGAAAGCTTATACAGATTGACGATACATCCAATACAGGCTCTAGTTCATGACTCTATCAGTTTGAGTGAGCAATGTCATAGAAGAATTGCTCACTTGCACTATAGAGCTCTTCCTCCTCTAAGGAAGATGGTTACAAGTCTTACCAAACTCCAAGTTGAGCACGATGGAATTTGCAGAGGATGTGCACTTAGCAAGAATGCCAAGGGATTTTTTCCTAACAGTGACACCAGGTCCAAGGGAATATTAGAGTTGGTACACTCAAACTTATGTGGACCTATGCCAGTTACATCTTTGGGAGGATTTTGGCATTATGTGACCTTCATAGATTACTCCTCCCAAAAGACGTGGATTTACTTCTTAAAGTCCAAAGAATCTGAAGAAGTTATGAACAAGTTCAAGGAATTCAAGGCCCATGTTGAGAACCTATCCAGGAAAAGGATAAAGGTTCTAAGGTCCGATAATGGAGGAGAGTACACCTCCTCAGAGTTAAGTGATTTCTGTAAGGAAGCAGGAATAAAGAGGGAGTATATCATCCCTTACAACCCTCAACAAAATGGGGTTGTAGAAAGAAAGAATAGGTCTATAGTTAAGGCAGTCAAGGAAATGATTCATGATCAAAATCTACTGATGTTTTTATGGGAAGGAGCCTCAAGCACCGCAGTATATGTCCAGAACAGAGGCCCATACAAGATATTGAAGAACATGACTCCATAAGAGGCCTTCACAGGTGTGAATCCAGAAGTTGGTCATTTTTGAATACTTGGTTGTCCAATATACATTCATGTACCCAAAGAAAAGAGAACGAAACTAGAACCTTAAGGAAATAAGGGTACATTTGTTGGGTATAATGACTCATCGAAGGCATATTGAATCTACATCCCATGACATAGATAGATTGAAGTTAGTAGGGATGTTTACTTTGAAGAGGAGATTGCCTTCAGAAAGGCTAGAAGATCATCCATGGACAGTGAGGAGCAAGAAGCTCCAATGAGATGGAGTCATATCGCCCTCCCTCTTCAACAATTCAGAGGGATCCAACAGATTCAGTTGATCCTGTATATCCTATTGATCATGTTGATCCAGTAGAGCGAACAAACGTTCCTAGAGATATAGTTGTTTGTTGGAAGAGACCTGTCTGGGCTCGACAGACTCTAGAGGATGCAGAGAAGTAATCAGATCCCCCAAGTACCTTCAGGGAGAGAAAGATACCTCGAATATATTCAGGATATATAGCACCGATGTCCCACATCATTGATTATGAGCCTTCCAGCTATGAGGAGGCTGCTAATGCTAGCCAGGAAGTTTGTAAATATGCCATGAGAAGAATATCAATCCATCATGAAGAATGATGTATGGGAAGTTGTGTCAAGACCTGAAGGGAAGTCAGTGGTGACTTCCAAGTGGATCTACAAGATTAAGCATGCAGCAGATGGGAGCATTGAGAAGCACAAAGCAAGATTTGTGGCTAGAAGATTATCTCAGAAAGAGGGAGTCGATTATGACGAGACGTTTGCTCCAGTTGCACGATACACGACCATCAGATTGATCATAGCTCTAGCTTCAGCTAGGGGATGGAAGTTACATCAGATGGATGTTAAAAATGCCTTCCTCAACGAAGTGATTGAGGAAGAATTCTACATTGAACAGGTAGAGGGTTTTGAGACTCATGGGAAGGAATCCCATGTGTGCATACTGGAGAAGGCATTGTATGGACTCAAGCAAGCACCACTAACATGGTATGCCAGGATTGATTGGATACTTGGTGAGCTTGGGATTCACCAAGAGTGAGGCAGATCCCAACCTTTACTACAAGGTTGAGGATGGTAAACCATTGATACTAGTATTGTATGTTGATGACTTGTTTCTCATTGGAGACGAGAAACTTACCGAGTGGTGCAAGAAGATGCTAGCCTCTGAGTTTGAGATGAAGGACCTTGGTCTGATGCATTACTTCTTGGGTTTAGAGGTGTGGCAGAGACATGATGATATTTTCCTGAGTCAAGGAAAGTATACCATTGATATCTTGAGGAGATTTGGTATGATGGACTACAAGTCCATGACCACACCTATGGAAGCAAATCTGAAGAAGTTGAGTGACTCAACTTCTGAACCAGACCTGGGAGATCCCACCATGTACAGACAACTGATATCTAGTTAACACTAGACCAGATATTTGTTTCGCAGTGAGTGCTCTCAGTCAGTTTATGTGTGAACCGAGACAGGTACATGGGGTTGCTGCAAAGCATGTGCTGAGATACTTATGTGGCACTGTGGGATATGGACTAAGATATGCTTCTAGCAATGATATGAGATTGCATGGATATACAGATTCTGATTGGGCAGGAAGTGCTGTGGACAGGAAGAGCACCTTTGGGTGTTGCTTCAATTTGGGTTCTGTAGTGATTTCCTAGTGTAGCAAGAAGCAAACCTCAGTAGCATTGAGCACAGCCGAGGTAAAGTATATTGCAGTGAGTGTTGCAGCACGAGAAGCAATATGGCTTCGGAAGCTCCTTGCAGGATTGTTCAGACATACACTTGAGTCTACCGTGATTCACTGTGATAATCAAAGTTGTGTGAAGATTTTAGTGAATCTTGTGTCTCATGATAGATTGAAGCATGTGGAGATCAAGTACCACTATATTAGAGACATAGTACCGAGAGGAGCAGTTCAGATCTAGTATATTTCGACTGATGATAAGATTGCCGACATTCTCACCAAGCCTCTTTCCAGAGTGAAGTTTTCATACTTTTGTGAAAGACTTGGAGTATTGGAGAATGATTCCCTCAGTGAGAGGGAGTGCTCTTTGTCCAGTTAGGACAGGTGGTCCATGTAGACCGAGAAGAGCTTAGTCCAGTTAGGACAGGCGGTCCATGTAGACCGAGAAGATCTCAGTCCAGTTAGGACAGGCGATCCATGTAGACTAAGAAGATCTCAGTCCAGTGAGGACAAGTGGTCATGTGTAGACTGAGATGAGGTTAGTCCAGTGAGGACAGGCGGTCCTGTGTAGACTGAGATGAGCTTAGTCCAGTGAGGACAGGTGGTCCTATGTAGACCGATATGAGATTAGTCCAATGAGGACAAGCAATCCTGTGTAGACCGGATGAGCTTAGTCCAGTGAGGACAAGTGGTCTTGTGTAGATCGAGATGAGTTCTGTGTGAACTATTGTTCTTGTGTGGAACATTCTCCTGTGTGGAGAGGACTCTTGTGTAGAGTATACTTGTATCCCTATATGGGATGTTGTCATGTATGGGTTGTGTTGACCTTTCTTATGATGAAGATATGTACGATACCAACCGTGACGATCAGATGATGCTCAGATGTGTTCTAGCGTGATGATACCTCTCTAGCTAAGAGGGAGTGTTGTTGATGTAGCTACATGAGGTATCCTCACTAACCAAGTCGACCTGCAAAATTAAATAAACAATAAAATGTAAATTTATTATTCCAAAAGACAAGTCGGCCCAATTGAGAAAAATCACCCAAAAATTATTGTATAAATAGAGGAGTAGCCCTCCTCATTTGCACCTCATCCCAAGCAAGTTCGCTCAAGCAAAAGGAAGACCGATTTCGGGTTGCAGAAGACTTTTGGAGTTGTTTTCTTTGGCATCTACTATTCTTGTGATTTTATCTTTATTGTACTGGATCTCTGAGTAAGAAAGGCTTGCTGGGATTTTCCCAGGATAAACTATTGTGTCTCTATTTTTTCTGTGCAGAGTTATTCTTTCAGTGATCCTATATTGTTTATAAGTTGAAAGAGATTAAAATTATTCTGTTATAATTAAAAATCTAACAAAAACCCACATAACAATAAGTACATTAGTAATATGAATTAGTCATTTATTTAGTCATTTTTAGTTGTGGATTACTCCGACAATGGAAAATTACAATTTTGACAATGAATTTGTACAATTTACTAAATTTTAACACTGCAAATGGATTCAGCCCATGGGGCATAGACTAGACAGTGAATGGGTGTATTGTTAAGGCATTCCTCGCGTAAGGTCACTGGTTGAAAGCTCCATGGGTACGAGCCTTACAAAAAAAATCCCACGGGGCATAGAATAGACGGTGAATGGGTGTACAGTTAAGGCACTCCTTGCGTAAGGTCACTGGTTCGAAACTTTGTGGGTAAAAGCGTTACAAAAAAAACACTGCAGATGGATTCAGAGAAGGGGGTCTCTGAATCCATCTACAGTGTTAAAATTTGGTAAATTGTAACATTGTAGATGGATTCAGAAACATGAGTGATCATGTAAATTGTATCACTCAACGAAAATGGTAAAAAAATGTAATTCATGGGGTCCCTGAATCCATCTACATTGTTAAAATTTAGTAAAATATTAATGTAGATCTAATTGTGATTTTGATGATAAAAATGGATTCAACACCCTCACAAACCCCACGGCACCCAAAATTCCAAAACTTGACAGATGTAACTTGGATTTTGAAAAATTCCGACTAGATTTTTTTAAAATCATGCGAAAAATCTCCCTATTCCCCTCAAATCGTTTAATTTTTAGATTGAAATTAAAATCAAATATTTCCTTATATGCTACATATGAAAGAGCTTTTGCAATGTTTTTGACATGGGATGATGAATTATTATAGGAACTAGAAGGAGAAACAAAGCAATATTTTCTCCAGGTTCAAAGTATTGGGGGCAAGACATATTTTCACTTATATTTTTTTAAATTATAAATTAGTATTATTATTTTTATTTTGGGAAGTCCAAATCAAATAAAATCTGCCATAGATTGGTGTTGTCATACTACTTTAGAAATTATGATAGAAAAATAGTGGTTTAAAATCGTGGGAAAAATCTCCCTATTCCCACTCAAATCGTCTAATTTTTAGACTGAAATTAAAATCAAATATTTCCTTATATGCTACACATGAAAGAGCGTTTGCAATGTTTTTGACATGGGTATTTGACATGGGATGATGAATTGTTATAGGAACTAGAAGGAGAAACAAAGCAATATTTTCTCCAGGTTCAAAGTATTGGGGGCAAGAAATATTTTCACTTATATTTTTTTAAATTATAAATTAGTATTATTATTTTTATTTTGGGAAGTCCAAATCAAATAAAATCTGCCATAGATTGGTGTTGTCATACTACTTTAGAATAGAAAAATAGTGGAAGGAGAAACAAATCAATATTTTCTCCAGGTTCAAAGTATTGGGGCAAGACATATTTTCACTTATATTTTTTTAAATTATAAATTAGTATTATTATTTTTAGTTTGGGAAGTCCAAATCAAATAAAATTTGCCATAGATTGGTGTTGTCATACTACTTTAGAATAGAAAAATAGTGGTTTTAAAATAGAAAAATAGTGGTTTTAAAATCGTGCAAAAAATCTCCCTATTCCCACTCAAATCGTCTAATTTTTAGACTGAAATTAAAATCAAATATTTCCTTATATACTACACATGAAAGAGCTTTTGCAATGTTTTTGACATGGGTATTTGACATGGGATGATGAATTATTATAGGAACTAGAAGGAGAAACAAAGCAATATTTTCTCCAGGTTCAAAGTATTGGGGGCAAGACAGATTTTCACTTATATTTTTTTAAATTATAAATTAGTATTATTATTTTTATTTTGGGAAGTCCATATCAAATAAAATCTGCCATATATTGGTGTTGTCATACTACTTTAGAAATTATGATAGATAAATAGTGGTTTTTCTTACCTGTAAAACCAAAATTAGCTTTCATGTCCTCTTTGGAAAGAAAATGCAAAAAATAAAAATACCCATGGATAAAATTTTCATATAAATTTTTTATCAGAGAAAACAAAAAAAAAGTGTAACTTTGTTATTTTTCAGAACTAAAACAAGATACATAAACTTTCAGCCTATGGCCATAGGCAAAATCCTTTTTGAGCATATCGGTCTCGGTCTGAGACAATCTACAAAAACGTATGAGACAATCTACAAAAAAAAGTATGAGCTTCAAGTACCCCACAAAACGTGTCTGTAGGTTCAAGATCCGCCATGGAGAGCAGAAAAGAAAGGGCGAGGAAAGCATAACGTAAGAGACTCCTGTTTAGAACGCTCTAAGTGAGCCAGCGTCGACAACCCTGTCGTCCCTATATTCCACGTAATGAAGGAGACCGTCCAATGGCCCAACAGCTAGATTAGAGAGCTTATCGGCCTCCATATTTGCTTAGCGGAAGATATGGATACAACTTAACTGAGCGAAGGAAAGCTTAAGTCTGTTGACATCGGATGCCCAGGTCTCCAGAAGCACAACGTTGATCGGATGGAGTCCGTTGAACTAATTGATGACCACCTGAGAATTTCCGAAGAAAGACCAGGATAAATAGCCTCTCTTGCAAGCAAACCACAGTAAGCATCCTAACGCAAGCAGCTCCGCTTTAAGACAGTCCCCAGACCCAATGCCCACCCGAATATGGATGCAGTGGTCTTTGCGAATATGAAAGACAATGCCAACTCCGCAAATGTTCGACTTAGAAGCACCGTGGAAGAAGCCAAATATCTTCCCTTCCTCCAGAATCGGGAAGGTGATCGGTCTGTGCAGCGCCCGACCTCCGGGTAGTCCGGCCACCGAAAAAGGATTCTTCTGCACGTTGACGTGGCCTGTGGCATGATGTTGTTGAAAATGCCATCATTCCTAGTTCTCCAGATGCCATCAATAACAAACATCGGCAAAAGTTTGAAGTTGCCGCACTGTCTGAGCCAATTAACCAGGCACTCATTCAGACTGTTGCCTTTCCACACATCAGGAAGATACACCCTACTACGAAGCTCCGACCAAACTTCTTTCACAAAACAGCAGTGGACAAAGATATGGGCTATGAAGACCTCTTTTCTGTAGATTAAACCAGGTAAGTGTTTTATCATGTAAGCATAACCAGAGGAAACATTTGAGCTTAAAAGGCAACTTTGATCGCCAAAGTTTAGAAAACCACCACTGCCGAGCTGGGAGAGAGTATAATTCGCGAAGCACCAAACTGTAAACATTTTCCACAGATAACACTCCATTGGATCCAGGCCCATCCTCCGATTCCGTCAGCTTGATACCGGCAGCAGAGAGGTTGTTAATATATGCTTCCCACGCCTGAGTCCAATGACTTGGAAGATTCAAATCAGAAGAACTAAGCCAACCCGTAATGCAAGGGTCTGTGCAGAAGCGACTAATTATTACGAGTTGGAAACTCATGTTAATGCTTGCGCCAACTCTTTTAGACTTTGAAGAGCATTAACACATAATTGCTTTTACTCTTTATCATACATACACACAGACGTCTAGTTTTCAAACGAATGGTAGTAGCAAATCAACATTATCTCTACTATCTGAGCTATCAGGATCGTCTCAATTTCGAATATCTGCGGCTTTCGATCCCCCTGGTTTGTTTGGAGGCTCAAAATGGTGGTTTAGGCACAATACTCGGCCAATATGCGCAACAGGTTTGTGTTTTTTTCCATGTGGGTTGTCGTTTTCCTTATAGTTTTTGAGTGGATTGAATGCAGATTTTGGGGCTTTTAATGGGTAAGGGTTTGATGTATGGTTTCTGAAATACCATCCAGTGGCTTTAAATTCAAGGGATACAACAGAATTCTATAAAATTAGGGACAATGGGTTTATTCTCATAACTTTAGAGATGGATTTTATATGCTTCTTGAATTTCAATGAGAAGGCATCCTGGGGCAGGATTAGGGGATTGATTTCTATACGAGGGCTTAATGTAGATGCCCTGAAAATGATCCTCATGAAGAAATGAATAAGAGGGGCCGATATTGGGAGCAAGATATGGCTCTAGGGTCTCCATAGTTTGCCAAGGGCTGAAAAAACGGAAAACCAGAATTGGGGTTAAGATTTCATAAGAGCCCAATCCAGATCAGCCCCAAAATAAGTATTTTATTGTTTTTGAAATAATATTAAGAGCATCCACTGTCTACAATATCGTTGGATTTCAGATGTAGAGCTATTGTTAGAATCAGATAATCAAGGGTTAATCGATTTTTTTATATGGGCATGCACTGGTTTGCAGGTGAAAACAAAAGGCTCCATTCCAATTGCTTTTTTGGTTCTAGAAATTACATGAATCATCATCGGATTTAGTAGCAGCAAGTTCAATCTCGATCCCAAACCCAATCCTCTGTTGTCAACGGGCTATCCAATTAGTCTCCATACATCCCCCAGTGTAAGAATGCCCACATAGCTCCGTTTGGATCATTTAAGAATTTTTGCATTTCGATGCCAATTTGATTGTTTTATGGGTTTTGCAGTTATTTCTTGTAACCGTGGACAACAGGCCACAGGGGCAGGCTTACATGGCTCTAAGAATGATCTGGACTGGAATTTATGAGAACCCAGGAAGACGACTGTTATCACCTTTTTTGTGTGAAAATCCTCACAACAAATCTAAGAGATGATGTATACCTCACAAGAAAGTAATTGATTAAGCAAGAAAATAGAAGAGTGGTCAATGCAGTATAAAGAGCAACAGTATAATAATACAGTAGAACTCGGATAGAAACAAAAATACTTCACACACACTAATTAATTAATCACAATATGGACAAATAAATAGTACAATGCATGAGGATTCGAATGCCAAGGTGGCAATTCGAATTAGCCTTCATGGAGTGATCAAAAGATCACTGGAGTGTCATCGGAGCACAACTAGTAGTCTATCTCATCATCGGTGGAGTCATCAATGCACAAGTAACTGTCAACCGTCAATCCAATAGCTGATTTTTCCTCCGAAATAATCATGTGATCATGATGCAAACCAACAGACTCTGGTGCAAGAGAGGATTTAGGACCTTCTGCAATATCTAGAGTGTGAGCTGGCACAGAAAGAGAAAAACGTTGGAGCATGAGTGTAGAATCTGCAAGTTCTTTGTGGACAACTTCAATATGAGATGATACTGGTTCATGATCTGAGAGACCATCAAGGGGAGCGAATGCATCACTAGGCTTGTTCTCGAAAGGGTTTGGACCAATTCCTTCATTCTGTCTGCCAAATCTTTCATCCAGGTAAGCCCATATCTTTTTTGGAGATGAAATATTAGGGAGGTCACATAACATGCATAGAGACATAGCATAACTCATGACTGCACAAGCTTGTTCACCTTCACTTAACCAGTCATGCTCTTCATCATAGGACTCGAACTCTCTTTCAAAACAATAATCAAAGAGACCATGTCTCTTCAAATGTGCTATCATTTGTGGTTTCCATTCATCATAGTTGAATGGAGAAAGAGGAGTAATTCCTGATGAATACATGGAAGTTGTAAAAGACCTGCAAAAACAATAGAGAATATCTGCAACTACTACTGCTGCAAAGATGCAGAAACTGTTGCAACTGCTGCACTCGAAATCTTGGTAATAACCTGCAAAAAACTCTCAAGAATGGAGATAAACAATACTCTCAACATGCTCTGATACCATGTGAAAATCCTCACAACAGATCTAAAAGATGATGTATACCTCACAAGAAAGTAATTGATTAAGCAAGAAAATAGAAGAAGAGTGGTCAATGCAGTATAATGAGCAACAGAATAATAATACAGTAGAACTCGGATAGAAGCAAAAATACTTCACACACACTAATTAATTAATCACAATATGGACAAATAAATAGTACAATGCATGAGGATTCGAATGCCAAGGTGGCAATTCGAATTAGCCTTCATGGAGTGATCAAAAGATCACTGGAGTGTCATCGGAGCACAACTAGTAGTCTATCTCATCATCGGTGGAATCATCAATGCACAAGTAACTGTCAACCGTCAGTCAAACTGAGTCTAACTGAGTGTGGTAGGTGTAACTGAATGTAACTGGCACATGGAGACACTAACTGAATGAAGGAGGCTCAATGGAGGGCACATGAGGAGCTAACTGGAGTCAGAATAGGTAGTCATGTCTCATCGGAGGTCAATCGGAGTGATAATAGCAGTGAGGAGTCAGTCTGGCCTCAAATCAAGGAAAGACTGGTGGATAACTGAAGTAAACTGGACTGGTAGGTGAGAAAGGACGAGTGGCTTCCTTAAATCAAGGAGGAAGGGTGCACTAAGCTCTAGGAGGGCCAAAACTGATCTAAGAGAAGCTCTCGGGGGCTGGCTAACTGAGGGCTAGGTGCTGGACTGATGACTGGAATACATGCAAACCTAAATGATGCATGCAACCCTAAACGTGCATGCATGACTGAAAATGTAAATGATCAAAATACTGGTGGGACTAGGATGGAGTATAGGAATATCCTACCATTTTGTACCATAGTTGGATTATCTGAAGAGCCACCATATGACAAACATGATAAGTGTTTGTGTTCCAGTGTATTAGATGATCCATCCTTTGTGCCTAGCCAATTTTGGATAGTCAGTTTGTTGTTTGTCTTGAAATGACCATGCCCCACGGGGTTTTTGTAATAAAAGTGTGCTAGTAGGGTTTGAGTGACTCGGTCACCCATGACTGGTTTATCAACTAAGGTATTCCAGGGGGTTTTTTACCCTAACCAATTATACTTTGCCTTCGGCCGAGATATAATTGACAAGGTTTTCTCCTGCTTCCTCCAAAGCTGGAATGCTCGATTTTGAAATTCTGACCATGGGGGGTTATTAGAGTCCAACTGATGAATATGAACCTACTAGACACTATGGGTCGAGTTAGTGGTCATTTCCTAGGTCTGTAGTGGTTTTTAAACGTTGTCCGAAAAAAAAATTACAGGACACCTTGGACAGTTAATTATTTTATTTTTTAATAATTAATTTTTCCATAGTTTAAATGGAAAAATTCAATTTGTAATATGTCAGTCGTCTAGGGATGTTTTTCAGTGATTGGAGGCTTAATTCCTAAGCCAAAAATCATACTTAGACCCTGGACACCTTTATCCTAAGTTTCAGATCGTTATTTGGCCACTTAATTAATAATTCCTCAAAAAATCAATAAAGAGAATTATTAATTAATTAAATTGGAAAAAAAATTAATAATTGGAGATAATCCAATTCTCTCCAAAATAATCCAAATTGGATTATTTCAGTGGCTAAATGACATGGCACCAGACATTAATGATCATTCCAATCATCTCCAGTCAGTTTCAGTGAATTACCCAGTCAGCACAAGTCAAACTCCAATGGTGAATTCGCCCTCCTGCATGCAAAAGTCGATTTAGTGATGTGGAGGGTCATTTAATGGAAGGATTGAGTTACATTAATTGAATGGTGGGCGACCTCCTTGTTTAGTGGCCACATCATGGCTTGGCTCCTTATGGAAGCGAGTTATCATTACTCCCACTCAAGATTGGTCTTCCACATATGACATTCACGCCTCCTTTAATAGCTCACGTCAATCCTTGTTGGAGCTTGGGTATTGGCTTGATGGAGTTAACAATGAAAGATGGGGGGCGCCTTGCCAAAGTGGAGGCCACCTCCCCATCTCGTTTATTACAAGTCGAGTTGTATGGTGGGAGTTAGCACTCCAAGCTTTGAGTTATGGAGATCTTGATTGGAATTCGATTTTATGTCAAGTGCCATTGGCTCCTTCCAAAGCCAATTCGAGTTAGGGTATTGAGGTCTCTTGTTTTGTTATTTAAGGAAGGCATTGCCTCCTCATTTCTCATGGAGATTTGTGCATAGAAACTCTGGAGAAATTTGTAATCTTGTTTAGAATTTGAATAAAGTTGAATGAAGACTTTGGAGGTCAATGTGGAAGCTCTTTGTGTGCCATGCTTCATCTTGTATAAGGTGATACCATTCTTAGTTATTTACTTTTGATTCTTAAGCATATGATTTTGTGATTAGAAGGCTAACAATCTAGCACGATATTATATAATCTATGCTTTTCTCTTAAGTGTCTGGCTTTCAGGTATTCTCCCAAATGCAAGAGCTCTTGCTTGGTTTACACATTCATTCCACAAGCTACCAAATGAGTCTTTTACTTTAAGAAATCAAGAAACGAAGGGCTTGTTTGCCTCATCCATCAAACTACAAACACTCAATCTCTCTTTCTGGTTACTTGGTTACATTGTTGACTAGTGGATCTTCTCTTTCCCACACTCTTTTCTGTGTTCTCAAATGTAAGTTTTGTCTTGAGAAAGTAGCTTGGGATTTGATCCCAAGTGCCACATAACTTTGTGGCTACTTCTCTTTCCCCACTAGCATCCTTGCGTGCATCCAGCTAGATGGAAAGTTTTTGGGATTAGTGTTCTAGTGGTCACCTTGTTCCAAGGTTGATCCCACCTTGTTTGTTTTTTGCATTTGGTTTTTTGACTTGCTTTGGCCTTGCTTCTCCTCTTCCATTCGTTTTTCCTTTGATTTCGCCTTGATCTTTTTGCTCTCGCCCCACTTCACTTTCTTCCTCCTCTTGCTTTCATTTTTCTTCTCTCAAGTTTTGCTTCTTCCCTTGCTAGCTCTCGTCCCCCTCCCCATAGATCTCTTTTTTCTTCCCTTTCGTCCATCCTACTCCTAACCTCCCCCTTTTCTAGCCTTCCATTCGTCCCTCTCGTTCTTCCTTCTCTTCGTTTTACCTTGATCTCATTCCTCTCGTCCTCCTTCTCCCAAGACCCTTCTTCCCCTTCGTTTTCATCTTCGTTGGCTTTTGTTTTCCTTCCCAAAAGTTTTCAAAAGTCTTAAAAAAAGAACTTGTAATTCCTAGTTAGGGTCGTTCTAATTTAAATTTACTTGGTAGTTTGCATGTTAGTTTGTTAGTTTACATTTTATAGATCTTGTGACCAACTTTTTGTACCATAGTTGGATTATTTGAAGAGCCGCCATTTGACAAACATGATGAATGTTTGTACTCTAGTGTATCAGATGATCCATCAGTTGTGCCTAGCCATTTTTAGCTAGTCAGTTTTGTTTTTCAGTCGACATGACCATGGCCCCACGGGGTTTGTAATAAACTGTGCTAGTAGGATTTTGAGTGACTCGGTTGCCCATGAATTGATTAAGCAACTAAGGTATTCCAGGGAGTTTTTTCCCTTGTCAATTATACTCTGCCTATAGTCGAGCTATAATCGACGAGGTTTTCTCCCGCTTCCTCCAAAGCTGGAATGCCCGATTTTGAAAATTTTAGCCATGGGGGGTTATTAGAGTCCAACCGATGTATATAAGCCTACTAGACACTATTAGAATAAGTTTTGGTCATGTCCTAGGTCCCTAGGACCGTTAGAAAAAATTTTGAAAAAATTTTACCGGGTCCTCCGATTTTGGGTTTTTAATTATTTTATAAATTTTAATAAATTTTTCCATAGTTTAAATGGAAAAATTTCAATTTTAATATGTCAGTCATCCGGGATCCGAATTCAATGATTGAAGGCTCCAACCTTAAGCCAAAAATCATTCATGATCCTTGGACCAGTTTATCCTAAGTTTCGTATGTCAATTTAGCCTCATAATTAATAATTTCTCAAAAAAGCCATTTACAGAGAAATTATTAATTAAAATATTAAAAGTTGAATATTTGGAGATAATCCAAATCTCTCCAAAATAATCCAAATGGATTAAAATAAAAGGCTAATTGACATGGCACTTAGCATTTATGAAGATTCCAATCAACTCAATTGACATTCAGTTCAGTATCCAGTCATTGCAAGAGATCTCCATCAAGTGAATTCGCCCTCCTTCCTCAAGAATTCGATTTGGTGTGTTGGCACATGATTATTGGGTTGTTGGTTGCATTAAAGGTTATGGTAGGTGCCATCCTTGATTTGTGCAATCACAAAGCATTGGCTCCTTCCATAACTTGTGTTACCTTCATCCACTACACTCCAAGCTCACCATCCAAGGATTCACGTCAACCTCTACTTGGAGCTCGAGTTTTACATGTGGCATTCGCTTATTGCATGGTGATACTTCCAAAGTGGAGATGAGGGGCGCCTTGCCAAGGTGGAGGCCACCTCCTCATCTCATTCAATGCAAATCGATTTGTTTGGTGGAGTTAACTCCAAAGCTTGGCTTGATTTGGTGTTGATTGAGATTTAGATTGGCAATTCGAATTTGTGTTAGGTGCTATTGGCTCCATTCTATGCCAATTCGAATTAGGGTAGAGTGTGGCTATAGTTTGTTATATAATGAGGGCTTTTCTCCTCATTCCTCATGGATCATTTAGTAAAGAAACTCTGGGGGATTTGTAACCTGTTTATCATTTAATAAAGTTGTGACTTTGGAGGTCAAATTGTGGAGGCTCTTGGTGGTCATACTTCATCTTGTATCAAGGTGATATTGTGTATTGCTTTTGTGCTTAACAATTTCAAGTTGTAGATTTATATTTCAAGAAGGCTAACAATCTAGCACATGCAATTATAGATCTATACTTTTTGCTTGAGCATATTGGTTTTGTAGGTATCTTCCAAATTACAAGGTCTTTTGTAGGTTCATCTTCACTCTGCATATGGCCAAAGAATCTCAAGCTTTATAAGTTCAAGAAACAAGGAGTCCTTGCTTCCTCCATCAAACTTTCAACAAATTTCTAAAACAGTTACTAGATCTATCTATCCAAACTGTGGAACTCCAAAGCTATTCCTTTCTCCAAGTTTGAGATCATTGTCTAAGTTTGCCTTTGGTTTTCGGCTTGCTTGACTTTTGCCTTCTCGTTTGCCTCTTCTACACATCTTTTTCTTTCTCCTTCTAGCTCTCGTCCCAGTTGTTCTTTTCTTCCATCCTAGCCTCCATCCTCTCTATTTTTCTCTCACCCTTCCTCATTCCAAATCTCTCTACCTTGCTCTCGTCCTCCTCTTCTTTTTCTCCCTTCTCCCATTCGCTCCTCTTGTTCCTCTCCCATTTGCTCCTCCTCTCCTCTCGTCTTCCCTCTTCTTTCTCCTCTCGTCCTCCTCTTCTTCCCCTTCTTTCTCCCCTCGTCCTCCTCTTCTTTCTCTTCTCATTGCCTTCGTTCCTCCTCTCCATCCCTTCTCATCTTGTCTTCCCCTTCTTCCCTTCGTCCACCTACAAAAACACAAGTAAAAAACAAAGAGTAAGCTTGTTTAGTGTTAGGATTATTCCATGATTTAGATCTTACATTTTTGCTATAGTTAAATCTCATTTCAAGATCTAAGTTTTGCATTTGTTTATCAAAGTTTATAATTTAGATCTTTAAAAAAGTTTCTAGATTTGAAAAGTAGCATTAGGGTAGCTTAGATCTCATTTATTAAATCTCAAAAGCTTGCATTGAAAAGTTTCTCTTGCATATAGATTAGATCTTAGTCTTTTACACCTAGTTTCAAAGTTTGTTTTTCACTAACATCTAATGGGTGCATTGTTGAGATGGGTTAAGCTTGTGTAGATCTTTCGAAGGAGAAGAAAGTTTAGTGAGAACAATACTCAAAGAAGAGCAAAGTTACATTCAAGGAGAAGACTTAAACCAAATCAAATAACCAAAACCACTCTCCTTTTGTATTAGCCATTAAGGGCTTTCAAGTTTTTGTTTAAATAAGTTGTTTCACTTCTCTCAAAAAGACCTTTCAAGGGTTTAAATCCCAAAGGCAATTGTAATTCAGTGAATAAAAGGGCTAGGTGGGATAAGGCTTCCCATGCATTGTTTCTCCTTCCCTATTTGGGGAAGTTTGTTTCATGCATGCTTTAGTTAGTTTTACTTCAAGTTTTCTAGATTAAAGTTTATTTCTGTACTTAGATTAACTCTCTTCCAAGTTTTGACTTGAGTTAGCAACCTTGGGATTTCATCTCGAGGGCCACATTATTTTGTGGTAGCTTCTCTATCGCCATTAGACGCTAGCTGGAAGTTCTCAAGGACTGGTGGTTCTAGTGGTCACCTTGTTTGGAGTTTGACCCCACCTTGTTGTTTATTTTTGAGTTAGTTGTTAGTTTTGGTCTTAGAAATTGTGCACTTGTTACTCTCTTTTATTACTTGCTCTACTTCAAAAAGTGTACTTTTCTTCACATGCAAGCTGCTTCTATTCTAATAAACAACAAAGCCTCTTGAACTTGCAGTAATCCAAGTCAAGAGCACTCTCTGTCGGAGAGCATACTTAGTTTGCATTTCCCTTTGCATTAGGCATATAGATTAAATAAGTCTCTTGAACCTTGTCATAAGACAAAGTCAAGAGCACTCTCTGTCGGAGAGTTGAACTGTGTGCTTAAGTAATAATAAAAACTTTCAACTCACATCCCCATTAATAATTTACCTTGGTTGCTATCCAACACCCGTATGCTCTGCTAACCTAAAAGGGTTGGGCTAGTACTCAGAAAGGTGTTGGACTTGATAAACTTCTATAACGTAATAAAATTTTCACCCCACAACCAACGAACTGGCGTTACTTTCGGTAAATACTTAAAAGTGTTATTCTGGGAGGTGGAGCTGGAGTGCCGTTGTTCAGACTTCGAGGGTGGTTTAAACATTGGACACATATCCTCTTGATAACTGGACGGTCCGTCAGATCACCGTGAATAGTCACTGAAAGTATAACTTTTCGGTCTCTTTGCTCGCCTTGTTGATCTTATCCTAATAATCAAGACCACTAAAACTTTTAATTTACCAAGATAATTTGCACAACGATCTCACAAGCAGCTACTATTGAGACTTACATTTCAGCATCCCAAAGCACTATATCTGTTTGACTCCATTTGGCACTGGTCTTCAAAACATATATGTATTACCTTAATTCGAACTGTTGATCATTATATCTTGAATCATATTGTGGATGCTACTTATATTTTACAAGTCTTCATATTTTGTTGTGATCTATATCTTGCAATGTGGATTGCGTTATCTTGTGTCTTATTCAAAGTGTTATTGTGTCTCTCATCTTCAAAACTCCTAAACAACACCCATCCGCATCACCACATTAAAAACATTTAAAAACACATTGAGCCATAGTTAAACTCTTTGTATGGACTACCCCCCTTGGCTTCGTTAGGAGTTAGCCTAAACGGAGGAGCTGGGATTCAGGTGACAGTACCTGGCTCATTACTTGCCCCCAAGGTCACACCTTCCCCACTTTTAGTGAGGGAACAACTTTCGGAAGATTTTTGTTGCTGGTGTGCATCTCGGCGGACAACATTTTTGGCGCCATCTTTTTGTTCCTGGACGACCTTAATTTTTTCTAGTTTGTTTTACCTTTTTGATAGATTCTGAATCTATCTGGCGACTCCACTGCCCTTTTTTAGTTTTCCTTTTTTGGTATATTTTTAGTCAAATCACTCTCTAAAATTAGACTTGAATCCACCTGGCGACTCCATTGTCAGTTAACACCTCAAGGTATTCAACTAGAAGAAATTCTGAAGGCTTGCTTAGTTTTATCCCTGAGCCTGAAAAGGTTTATAGAAGAAGACTAAACAAGCTTGCTTCTCGTAGGATCCTTGAAGAACTTGGATCTGAGTCTATTTTAGACATCCATTCTTTGTTCCAAGAAAACTTGGAAAATTTTGAAAATCTTGAAACTAATTTGTTTTCCTTCCACAATGGGTGAGTATTTCACTCAACTTGACTTTTCTAAGATAGCAGGTCAACCCCATGAGGTTCTTGAGAAGGCCATCGACAAACTCATGACTTTTAATGGCACTGATGCCTCTACATCTGCTGAGCAACACATCAGAAACTTTTCCAGACACTGTGGTTCCTATGTTAGAGGCATTGATAAACATGAAGATGTATACCTAACCCTTTTTGCTCTATCTTTGGATGGTAAAGCTGGAAAATGGTATGATAATTTTCCGAACAACACTTTTGCCACCATAGCAGCTTTCAAAACTGCTTTCCTCGACAAATTTGGCAGTAAAAAGGAACCTAGACATCTAGTGGCATCCTTAACCAGCATGAAGAAGTCAGATACTGAGACCATGGATGAATTCAACGCTAAATTCACAGAATTATCTAATTCCATCCCTGTCACTTATGCACCTCCTGCAGCTTCCTTATTGGACTATTACATAGAAGCGTTGAGTGGCAAGATACAATACCAAATAAGAGACAAGGAACCCACTACTTTGCTTGAAGCTCAGAATTTGGCTACCAAGATTGACAAAAACATGATGTCTTCTGGGGAGTCAAACATCCAAGGATATTCTAGATCTTCAATCCCTTCAAAAGCTCCTGAACCTAAAGAAAAGGATCCTTTGTCTATGAAGAAATCATATGAGAAAAAGATGATGGAAATATGTGAGAGGATGGAAAAGGCTGAACAGAAACATGTAGTTCAAATGAAGGAAGTACAAAATAAAATTATAAACATGGAAAGAGCACATGTTCAACATGTTCAACAGATCCAACAAACTCAGCCGGTTCAAAGAAACTACCCTCCAAAGAACAATTGGTAGAAAAAGGCTCCCAACAATGAAAAGAGGCCTCCAAGTCAAATAGAGGCTGCTAACATGACTGAGACCTATATACCTTTTTGCAGAGCTTGCAAATATTTTCATGAAGAATTTTCTTGCTACTTTGCAAACTATGTACAAGAACATTGATTTCCAAAGGGTAGTACTAGTGAGCCAACATCAAGCGATCCTGAGTACATAAATGCGGTAGGAGACATCCACAACATTCCCAGAGAAAGTTGGAAACAAGCCAAGCAGGGCAATCATGAGCTAGATAATATGACTAGGAACTTTGGAGAAAGACCTTCCAATGAGCAAGTCCACAATATGCAGAAGTTTAAAGGGGTTGGTTACCAAAGAAGAGCAAATCCTGCACCTGCCATACAGCCACCAAAGGTAACAATTCCAACTGAATCAACCGACTCTAGTAAATTGAATTTTGATTGGAATAATTGGTTCAATACTACTAAGGTGCCTATACCCATAAATGAGCTCTATAAAATTCCTGGTCAAAAGGAAAAACTGTTGAAAGCACTTGAAATACCCATTTCTACATGTACTCTCAAACCCAATCCACCCACTCCTCTTGCTCCTCAAACCCCTAAGAAGGTTACTTTCTCGGACAATGTAGAGCAACCTTCAACCAGCTATGGCAAAACTTATGGGGACCCTCCTATAATCCTGCATACTAGGGAAACAAGAAAAGAAGCTCACCCCCCTTTCTATATATCATTGATGATAGGTGACCTTCTTCTACATAATTGTATGTTGGATTCAGGATTTGGTGCAAGTCTAATGACCAAGAAAGTTATGCAACAACTCAATTTGAAAACCACTAGGCCCTACCAAAATGTATGTGCCATGGATTCTAGACTAGTTGAAGTTGAAGGGATGATAGAAAACCAACCTGTTAGATTGGCCAAGTATCCAGACATCCATGTTACCATGGACATCCTTGTCATAGATGTACCAGATAAATGGGGTATGCTACTTTCTAGGAAGTGGGGTGCAACTTTGGGTGGCTCTATACAACTAGATTGGTCTTATGCAACTGTTCCAACATCCGAAGATTCACTTGTAAAACTGCACACTGAAAAAGGAAAGAAGATACCATGTTGAGAATCCTAAAAAACCATCTAATGAATATATCTGCAATACTGGTGAAATAGGAACCTATCAAGTCAACTCCACTTTTTTAGATCCAATTCATGAAGAGATTAAGAGTGAAAAAACAAATGAGTTTTGGAACATGAATTTTGATGGGGCATACTCTAGAGCAGGAAAAGGGGCTGGGGTTGTCATCATCTCACCGGAGGGTAAGGTTTTCAACTTTGCTTTCAGATTAGAGTTTGAGGCAACCAACAATGTGGCAAAATATGAGGCACTTCTACTAGGCATATAGATTGCCAAGGACATGGGAATCAAATTGCTAAGTATTAAAGGGGACTCAGATCTAATTGTCCAACAAATTAAGGATCAGTTTGCATGTAAGTGTCAGAGACTTAAGAAATACAGAAATGCAATCTGGGACACAATGGAATTTTTTGACGCCCTTAATATAGAAGCAATCCCTCGAGATCAGAATAGTGCCGTGGATAGGCTTGCAGTTTCAGCTTCAACACTTCAACCGTTAGATGAAATGTTAGGCAGGTTTTCAGAGATGATGAGCAAATACTAAAGTTCATAAATAACATTGATGAGTTCTTAAATTATAAACCAAATGATCAAGAGGAAGGCAAAAAGTATCAAGATGAAGGTAACCGCTCAAATCCTGTTCCATGAGGCTTTGTTGCCTTAGAAAACATCTTTGACAGACAAGACAGGAGAAAGAGTAGTGTTGACCAGATGAAGCCAGGTGAGTACATTGAAATCAATATCGGAATGGAAACAGAACCAAAAATACTAAAAATTTGAAAATGTATCTATCACACCATAGTAGTAGGGCTACTATTCTTGCTTAGCAGATATCTGCATATTCCAGAGCTTCCATTATTCAGAGCTTGGCTATGATGATTGTGTATTTTGAGATCACTCATGATCAGAGCAGTATATTATTCAGGCTTATGTTAGACCTTGTGTCAAGGCTGAGCCTTGAGAGTTCAGATTTGATGACCGATGTGACCCTTTATCCCATACAGTTTCAGTTTAGTGCCTAGAGATGTATTGCAGCAGTGTTTCAGATGATATATGATGATTACTCTTGTGATGATATTGTATGACCTATGGATGTTTTATCATTGACCATGGATTATTATCTTGTTGATTTAGTCATGTTCACAGCATCTGCTTGGTATATTATTCCTAATGTGGCAAACTGTTTAAAATGAACTATAAATTATAAAATGGACATTTACTTGCACATTTAGGTTGTTTGACAAAACTCACTGGTTACCACCTTACATAGATATGGTATTTCTTGACACCAGTTGTCTGCTAGTTTAGGCTCCAGATTCACTTGACTCCACCCATACATGACCTTCCTTATTTGACCTTAAACCTTGACCTGTCTTATGTGACTTTCTGGTACTGAGGACTTCCCCATTTTCTACCTCTGTGTTTGGACCGCATCCCTGTATGTTTAGTGTCTCGGCTCTGAGTTGGTGACAAAACTTACCTTTGGTGAGTTCGATTGTAGGCCTAAACCATTCTGGTCGGTTGTCCCGATGTTTGGCATTGCCTCGAACTCCCCCTGGTCACTTGAGATGTTGTTGGCTAAAACTGAAAGCTCAAGTACTACTTATGGAAACTTATAAATTCGCCTATGGAAACTAAAAAGGGAAAGAGTGATGAACTGCTAAAAAATACTCCTCGAAGAGTATAAGAAAGGTCCAAAAAAAGCAATGGTTCTTAAAAGCTATATCTAAACAATTGTTGACCTTATATGTATATGAAAACATGCCATGGATGCAAGCTGCAACTAGTTGCGCTTATCAGCACACCTAAGATCCAAAGGGTTATGTAGGCCAAAAAGGCCATGAAATGAAATTGAATAATCCTAATAAACCTGGATCAACTTGATGTAGACATAATGCCTAAGTTGAATAAGCACTCTCTAAACAACTTATCCATTTGTGAGGCACAGCCATTCCCCGTGTTATTTTGTCCAGCACAGAGTTTGTAGCTTTCCCCTTCTCCCAGTCCAAAGTATCTTTGAGTTGATTTAGACAAGTCAACCCCTTGGCCCAACCTTGTTTCTAAGCCTTCATCCTTTACTAGCAGTTTGACCATGTCCAATGGGTGAGTTTGTCATTTAAACTATTGTGCAAGTAATTACAAATAACGAACGAATATGCTAACATGATTAATGCCACTAAATGGATGTTATACTTTGAGCTAGGCTATGAGAATGATTAGAGGAACATGTCTTAGTCTACTGATATGATTTTTCCTTGGTTATATATGGACCTAGTCAAACCTAGTTTGACTATGGTCATTTCTTGGGATCCGTGATGATGTGGGCCACATATGCTTATAGATGATGATTAATGGACCCACATATTCTTAATGATGATGCCATATGATGGACATATGGTTCAGATGATGATTGATGCAGTTCAGCAGGTTTTATTATTACTTCAGATCATCAGATTATGCACTGTCCATATATGGTGGACCCTACAACTGACCCATTAGGGAAACCCATGGTATATGAGTACACATTCCTAGTAGATTTGGGTCTTCTAGATCCAATGAGACACTTATCTTTTAGTACCGGGCACTTATTACAGTGCTAGATGCAGTTTTACACTTGTTGACCATATTTGGAGCTGATTTCCCAGCCTGAGCAGCAAGGGCCATGAGAGGCCAGTTCACCTAGGGAGTTGTATTAGGAGGGGGTGGTCCAGCCACTTGTTATTACCATTTTCCCCCCCTTCTGGAGAGCCTGGTGGGCTCAGTTGGACAGCACAGATGCCCTAGGAGGTAGTTTTGGCATTTTCACAGTTATCGAGGCAGTTAAAAAATGGGATAAAGTGGTCACTGAGGAATTCGATTTGGGCAATTGAGGCAAGGTTTTGGCACTTGATTTTCACAGAGGTCTTCCAAGGTGATCCCACTATCTTCCAACCAGTTTTCACCATGTGGGTAGGCCCACAGAGATCACAGGAGGTCTTTTACTGCTTGTCTGTCACAGATTTTGAGGACAGATTGTGTCATTTATATCATCTTTGACATATTTTATTATTTTATTGTGCCTTGGGGATGAGCTAGTAAGGATTGATGCCTCCTAGACCCACCATGTGCTCCTTATGTCATGTCCTAGTCATATGAGGTGGGCTTTGGTACTTTTTCCCCCTCTAGTGGATGACGTCACCCTCCATGAGTATTTTTAGACTATGACGTCATCACCTTTTTGAGTGATCCATGTGTTATGTTATGTGGTTCATCTTAGCCATTGATTTTATATTGAGATCTTTTAATCTCAACCACTCATTTGATATTGTATTGTAAAGTGGTATAGGGTTTTGGTCTTTATTATCCTATATAAGGAGGAGACCCCCTATTGTATAGCTCACCTTTGGGGCTCTGGAATATTGGAATAGAACACTTCTTTGTGGAGCATATCTCTCTTGTCTTATGGATTCTCTTGCATCTTGAGTATACAGTATCTCTTCTATGTATCATTGTGGATTTTGATGCTACAACTAGTTTTCTTGCAGGAAAGTCGAATTGGTGGAGAGGAGAGCGATTTCTTGAGGGTTATTGTTGGAGGGATCCACATAGTCTCTCTTGGGTTGATCTTGGTGAAAGGGAGTATCATTATTGTATCTTTGTGACATAGTTGATGCTTTCTATTACATCTTTCCATCATTTTCATAATCATCTTACTTGGCTTGTTTCACTTGATCTTGTCTTGTAGGAGGAGGACGATTTGGAAATCTTGGAGGAGGACGTTTTGGTTGGAGCTCTTGGATCTCACTCTTGAATATACACATAGGAGAATGCTATCAATTTTCAAGGTGGCCATAAGCAATTGAGGTAAGATCTACAAGGTATGTGCCTATTTCCATCCATTCTTCTTCATTGGTCACAAACCCTAATCAATTGAAACCCTCATTTTGGTTTTTCTTAGATCTACTTAGATTTAGCCTTGCTTTTGAAAAGATATTAAAAACCCACCTCTATAGCATCCACGCCAATTCGGATATATAGTTTGGTGGTGATTGGGTTAAAATTTACACACTTTTCAAGGCAATATAGCCCTCTTGAGGCAAATCACACTTCCTTGGGAGAGGCTTGTTTGGTTAGATCTAGCATATGGGTAGGTGAGATCCCACTTGATTTGTAATCTACACACTTCATAACCTATCCCTAGTATGTCACTTCTTTGATTTCTGCCTTGGGGGTATCATTCCTCATTTTAGGGGTTATGCCCACTTGGATCAAATTGGTGATTCACTTTCAATCTCAAATCTAGGGAGATCTAGCCATTTGATCCCCTTGATTTTCAAGATCCACATTGATCATTGCCTAAACTACTTGGATCTACATTTTGGTGGCCATTGGACTTGTTTTGACACATTTTTCCTTGTTTTAGCCCTCCTTGGGCAAAGTCGCACTTCCTTGGGTGATTGAGTTTGCCCACTTTAAGGACCTGGGTAGTTCAGATTTCAGTGGATTTGGAAAGAGCATACCTTGAAACCTACATCTAGTGTGTCATTTTGTGACGATATGCCTTGGGGTAGCATTCCTTGTTTTAAGGGATTGTGTAATGCCCGCCTCGGTACCTTAACTGTTTAGAATAATGAGGTACTAGTTTTGAAATGAACCGGCTAAGTAAAACACGAACCCTTTGAATTTACTTTGAAAATGCTTGAACGACAGTTATAGAAACTATTACTTTACTTAATAAAGATATGCTCGACTGATTGAGAAAGAATGACTGAATGCTAGATATGCTCGACTGATTGAGATAGAATGACCGAATGTTAGATATGCTCGACTGATTGAGATAGGATGATTGAATGTTACATATGCTCGACTGATTGAGATAGAACGACTGAATGTTAGATATGCTCGATTGATTAAGATAGGATGACTGAATGTTACTTATACTCAACTGATTGAGATAGAATGACTGAATGTTAGATATGCTCGACTGATTGAGAAAGAATGACTTAATGTTAGATATGCTCGACTCATGGAGAAAGAATGACTGAATGCTAGATATGCTCGACTGATTGAGATAGAATGATTAAATGTTAGATATGCTCGACTGATTGAGATAGGATGACTGAATGTTACATATGCTCGACTGATTGAGATAGAACGACTGAATGTTAGATATGCTCGACTGATGAAGATAGAATGACTAAATGTTAGATATGCTCGACTGATTGAGATAGGATGACTGAATGTTACATATGCTCGACTGATTGAGATAGAATGATGAATGAACTATATGCTCGACTGACTGAAATATTATGATGGATGATGA
Organism: Larix kaempferi; assembly: GCA_027924585.1. Lineage (NCBI taxonomy): Eukaryota > Viridiplantae > Streptophyta > Pinopsida > Pinales > Pinaceae > Larix > Larix kaempferi. Next base: position 3,821,265 of record BSBM01000233.1, on the reverse strand, counting down.
AATATTTCATAGTGCAACGCTACTAATGTGCGCTTGAGTGTGTGTGTGTGTGCAATGGCAGGTAAGATGATTTACCGACTGATCCATAATGGAATTATAGGGGTCGTAAGAACGGAAAGAACACATAGGGGTACGACGACTAACTGTCGACCCTAGATTAGCAATCCACGCACGGGTGAAGTTGTTTCAGCTCACCCGGGGAAGCGTATGCCGTACGGGCAAGGCCATAATGATTTGGTCGCGTACGATGAGTTGAGGGGCGGGCAATAAGGAGAGCCTTATCCCTCAACATCCCTTAGTCTCCAAAGAGCGTAGTTGAGAGATCGCGATAACGATTCTCGGTCGCTATGCAGTACTCCCCATAAGAAGGAAGAAATGAAACTGTCAGAAGGGCCCGCCGAAGAGGTACCTAGACAAGAACGAGAGGAAGAAAATTAATCAATGGTATAAATGAAATGTTCAAATAAGAATTCATAAATAATTTATTTTACTAATTCGGATAATTCTATTCAAGATTGATTTTATTAACTTGAAAAAGAATTGAAGAGATTGATTTTATTCAATATTAAAGTTGACTAATTAAGCTGATTGAAAAAGATTAACAATAGGAGAATTATTTTTTATGCAAGATTTTTATTGATGGATTTTATTATATTGAATTATGCTATACAAATTATATTCTTGATTTCATTAATTAAATTTCTTATTAATTTTTATTATTAAGAAAAATTATTTTAAATCATTCTATTAAAGATTCTATTTAATTGACTTCATTATTTTGAGAAAGAATTGAAATAGGTCATTAATAAAAGAATTGTTTTTCTTTTATTATTTAAATTCTTTTTACCTTAATTAAATTTACTATTCATTTAAATTATTTTATAAAAAAGAAATTTAAAATAGATTATACTTTTAGTAAAAGGAATCGTCTTTTAATTCAATCTTATTATTAGGAAAAGAAAGAAAGTAGAAAGTAATAAGTCTAACTAAAAGATTGTTAAGAAACTAAATGAGAACCAAAAGAGAAGTAGAACTCTTTTACACTTAACTCCCATTGATGTAGGGATTTAGGTGCACATTAAAGACATTAAGAAGACACATGTATTTGAGAATATTGGAAATTAAAATATTAAATTAAATTAAATATGTGCATGGAAAGACACATGGCACACAAGCTTTTTGCTATATAATGAGGGAGGAGAAGGAGAGAAGGACATTTCTTGCTCTCTAATGCTGGATGGTCATCATAATCTCGAATTATGTTATGATCCTTGGAGTTGGGATTAGCCGGAACGAGGATTGGGAGATCCTTTCGGGAGGCTATTTGTGTGTGTTCTTACAACCCCATTAGCTCGGGGGTTTGGGGTGAAGAAGAGTAACCCCGATATGGTAGGGAGGTCAACCGAGGGGTCATTCGGTACTTCGTCAGGAGATTGGATTGGAGCGTGCGGAAACCACTTCGAGGACTCCATCGATTCGCTGGACCAACCGTCGAAAACAGGTTTGAAGTATTTTGTTTATTTTATTTATTTTGCTAAATCTTTTTTAGAACGAATAAATCTGAGTATATTGTTTTATATATATTGACATTCATGTACTACAATAGATATAGCTAGATCTGTGACTTCTGTATTTTCTTCTAACAAAAATCGTACTGGAAGTTTTTTTTTTGGGGACCCCAAAAAGGGGGTCCCTACATTTGGTATCAGAGCCGGACGAGCCTTGAGGGCACCAGATCTTATCTCTAAATTTTATTTAACAACGGTGAGATTGAAGCTGTAATTTCCTTGGATCTACATCAATTGCGGGAGCCTCTACTAACACAGGTTCTATTTATTTAAGAAATATTTTGATATTAGAATGCATAATTATGGGATCGATTAATTTATGGAATGTATATGTTTATTCAAAAAAAAATGCTAGAAAATGAGTAGGAATACAAGGGTATATTCAATAATTATGCTATTTCTTTATCTTTTAAATCTGATATTAGTTTTTTTTATATATATAAGATGTAATACATTGTAATGCAACCGAAGCTCGGTGTTTATTAACCGTCCCGAATCGATTGAGGATCTTTAGTGTGTCCCTCACCAAACTTCATCTCAGTCGATTCTGCAATAATCGACCTAGAGATCGAATCAAGGTTTTGTGAGAAGTTTCTTCATCACCGTCGGCTAAGAATTAGGTGATCCAGAGTCATAGTTAATTAATGTTCAGAGTGTTTAGATCTAGTGATCGTCTCTCACAGTGATTAGTTTGGGTTTATACTTCATAGGCAAAATCATTGAAGCTTATCGATCATCTATGACTGTGGTTCAGATTTAATTTAAACCATTGTTCAGAGTATTCCGATCAATGGATCATTTCTGACAATGGCTATAATTGAATTTATAAATAATGTCCAGAAACACTCAAACTTACAAGGAATCTCTGTCAGTTGTTTGGATTAAAGTTAATTGATTTTCAGAGTGCTCAAATCTATTGATCATCTCTGATAACGGTTTAGATTGGATTTATAATTAATATACAGAAGCACTCAGGCTCACCAATCACCCTCATCAGAGATCCTTTTCTGGTTTTAGCTTATGTGATTAAGGAATCGTAAGACTCAACCTTTATGAGACTAGATCTCAATGTGACCTATAGAAAAGGCTGTCTAGGTTCTTCGTTTTAGATCCTATACTCCATAGTAGAGATAGGAAGGCGTGATTTATTGATTTTCGATTGATATTGTTGTGTCATTCCATGATGCATGGAACCCTGTCATCAACTATACAGTGTTTTTCTTTTATCTACTGATTGTGGGATCCAGTTAGGATCTTTCTTTCGGTTACCACGATTTGGAACAGATCCAGTTTGAGTTATTTTTTTTTTTACTGCAACATTTGCGTGAACCAATGGTCAATCGCATATATATATCTATCGTTTGTTGGATCCAGAATTGGATATTTGTTATAAGTCTTTCTTCTACCACGAAATTGGGCAGAGCTTTGATAGGTTGTAAAAAATCTAAGTCTTCATTTATGCTGCCGAGCTTGTCTAAGTCGCTTGGCTTTCTGGTTTTTTCGTTGCTTCTATTTTTGGGCTTTGGCGTTTTGTTTTTAATTATTGTCGAGCTGGACTCGATCCAGGCTCTTACCCTGTCTGAATTATTAATCCCGAATGTGTTGATTCTCTGTGATATATATAGTAATCTATATGATAAGAACTCAGCGTTTGCGTGAAATTGTGGACGCCGCTTTCGGACGGATAGCGATTTTTTTTCCTAAAATTCAGGTATAGGTATGTTCTGTATTAAAACCCTGCCATCATAAACGGGTATGCCAACTAGGAATGGACACAGGATTTAGAATTCTATTCTATGTGATGTCTAATGCATCTCTGTGTATCGCGGTGATGACTATTGCATCTGCCCCTTTTAGTTGTTTTACTATAGAACAAATTTTATGGCCCGTTTTAACCATATCCTGGTGTATCTTGTTGATAGCTCCAGTTTTAACTTTTAAGAGAACTCAGCTAACTAAGTTTTGATCCTTGTATGCACCCACTTAAGATGTGGATATGAGGTTGGTTAGGCAGAGTTCTCTGCTAGTCATGTATGCGATATCTGTTTCATCTCTGTGTTATATTAAAGGTTGCCCTCGTAACGAGATCATAGGGTTATCTTATAAGTGCAACCTTTTCTTTTAGATTCATGTTTATCAAATCTTTATAATCACGCGGATGTAGCCTTATAGCATTAACTGCATGGAAAGAATGCTTTTTAGTTATTACTGAGTTAAATCCTAGTAATCTTTTTAATGTTGGGTAGAATACATGGAGAAAGTAGGAACGTGATAATGTAACAGCTGCCTGGTAGATTTTCCTCCGGATTGAGGAATAATAAAATGACTCTCTTGTGGACGTAGCCCGTGGATTTGGGTGAACCACTTACATGCGGTCTCTTCTTGTGTGTTTTGTTAATTGTTTTGTACTTATGAGGATGTATACTTTTGTCGATTGTTTCTTTGTAAAAGATGTGTGTTTTGTTAATCGTTTTGTACTTATGAAGATGTATATTTTTGTTGAATGGTAAAGGATGTTTCCTCTTATTTATGTTGCTCTTGTAATGACCCATAGAAATATGTATTGTTCCAATTTGCGCTTACTACTAGGTAAGAATTCCACGAATGAATTTTCAAGGTAAAATGGTAATACTTGTTTATGGTCTAATATGATAGATAAATTATGGACTTATATAATTATCGGTGTATTGAAGAAATAAATGTTTCTGCATAATGATTAATTTCCATTTTAACCAATGGTCAATCGATTGTTGGATGTATGTCGAATTTTCTTGGCCTTTCCACAAATGAGTTTTTATTATGAAGATCGCTAATGTGATTAAGTTATAAATTTTCAAGTTTATCTAAATTTCTAATTCAGATCTTTGGGGATCTCACATATGGTATCAGACATGTGCTGTCAATAAACCAGTATACCAACAAAACAATCACAGAGCTGGGACATGAGCCAGATTAAAGAATAACCTTTCGTAGATTAAAGAATAGCCATATGGTATCAGACATGTGCTGTCAATAAACCAGTATACCAACAAAACAATCACAGAGCTGGGACATGAGCCAGATTAAAGAATAACCTTTCGTATCTTTTGTTAAGCGATGCTGCTCTGTACACTGTTCCAGATTCTCCTTAGTAAACTGGTATCCCACCAAGACTTAGTTATCTGCACTCATTTTCAACGAGTTGTTTTGCGCCACGGGTCACTATAGAAACTGCCCACGCGATCTCTCTCTCTCTCTCTCTCTCTCTCTCTCTCTCTCTCTCTTTGGTTGTTGAGGTAGCCACCTAAGCTATCCTTACTGCTCGCTGCTTGCGCTTCCACTTGTCGGAACCTTACCTTGAATTGATTGGATGGGCAGGTGCACTTGAGTAGCACAGACGCATATTCAACCTATCCGATAGACTTACCTCACTGCATTGTAACCTTCTATCAGTTATCTAGAATGAAGTAATTAACTAAGTGCTTATGTTTTCCTCCTTTATTTTATTACTATGAAAAAGTAATAACGCATTTCCTTGTTTCGATATTCTAGCTTGGACAACAACAACAACAACAACAACAAAATCTCTCTATTCTGACTAGTTAGGTATAATTGTTTATAAATTGATATTTCCGTACCAAATCCGTAAATTAATTAAATTACGTGCAAATGTTTGAGATACGAATGAATAACTGATTTTATACTTATGTTTACTAAATCCTTATTTATTATACTGTAATTTGGAAATAATCTATATTCATACAATTTAGAATGCTGCATGTTTTTATTAACTATGGGGATAACTTTATTTTATATATATATATATATATATATATATATATTTTATTTTTTTATTTTGATATGATGAAGTAGATGTAGGTGTTATTAAGTTAAACCTTGGTTAATTTTACTTGTTAAAGAGTTGACTAGTCTCTTTGCTGGTATACCGGATAGATAGAGATTGTTAAAAATTGGGGCATGACTTTTAATAAACCCTATTTGTTAGGACATAGTGAGTGTAATTAATGTCAAGTTTAATATGTATTGTATTATATGACGTATTAAGTTTTAAAAGTATCACGGTTAGATATTACATAACCTATAATGTGAAAGGGGTCAATAAGGAATGTATAGATTAAATATTATAGATGATGCATTAGAAAGAATAGAGGAAAAATTGTGATATCATAATGAAAAGAAGGTTAGTATTATTTAAGACTTTAAAATTTTCATATTTGAAATATGCGTATAGGTGCTTAAACTGTATTAGAAAAGTGTGAATGAAAATGATTGAATCTTTGGAATGAAAGGATGGTTAGCATTTAATAAATTTGGTTATAGAATTTTAATTATAATTATATGTACCTTACCCATAAGAAATGTAAGCTTTAGACTTTCACCCTCAGAATATTTAATTATATTATTTGCAAATTAAGGAGACACGTTATTAAATACACATATTTTGTACACATTAAGAAAAAGGGGACATAGCAATGTATCTTCCCTTAATGGGATTATGAAAGTAGTACCATTCGTTTTGTGTACAAGAACTAGCATGTTATATTTTAAGTCCTAGTAAAACTCCTTACCAATATATTCTTGATAAGATTAATCTATAAAAGAATGAAGGAGTTATAGGCTACACCAGAGTTTTTAGAGAGAATTCCTTTATAATATTTCTTTTCATTTGAATGACCGATTGTAAACATCGTACTACTATACTAGAAGAATGGAAAATGACCATGGAATAATAATGGGATCTAAAGAATTGTGTACTTTATGTAAATGGAATGAAATCGTTTATAGTGTATCTCTGAGATAGATGTTGAGTGATGAAGCGCTTGATGTACTATGTGTAATAAATTTCAATGACGAAAAAGATGTATGAATCTTGAATGAAGAATTTTTACTTCATCTCCTTCGGCATGGATACTTCCAGCTTAGCGAACAGGATTAGAATTATTCTCCTCTAAATTTGCAAGTATGTAAGTTTGAATGGTATTCAGGGTTCATATACTTTGATGAGGGGTTTTGCGTCGAGAATTTTTATCGATTGGTTGTAAATGCTTATTATCTAAAATCAAGGCGATGGCTTCACAGGTATGCACCACTAGTTCGTAATCGTACTTTGAAATGTGAGAAGAGAGAAATTAAACTTACTTGAATTATAGAATCTTAACTGTGCTTAAGTTAGGAAGAGAAGAAAACCTTACATGACTTTGTTTATAAAAATCTGAGATTATACTTTTAGCTATACTGAGTAAATGGCACTCTAGTATTTAATTATACTTTGGATTATGAGAAGAGAGAGGTTGCATGTAAGATTAGTTCAGTAATGGTTAAGGAATGTATTGAAGAACAGAATTGGGAAGGGTAAATTCTTATTTTGAAATTCGGACATTGTTTGAACATGTGATATTTATACGTAATTATAGAAAAGGGAGAAGTTGGAATTGAACATTTTATCCCTTATGTTAAAATATGTGAGTGTTTTCAGCATTTTCGTAAATGATATACTTATAGTTTTGTTAAATTGAAAGAATTTGTTGTAGATGATTTCAATCCCGGTTACAATTAGTGAGTCAAGAGAGAACTGTTGTGGGGATTACTACACTACGAAAGGTACGATTTAGTTATATTACCCATTTATGCGGCTTATATTTATATGAGGGTAGAAAAGAAGAAATGAAATTTTATTATCGATTGTGGATATATTGAAGAAATGATGTGAAAAGAAAGTGAAAACTCACCGTGGAAGCACATGAGACTTAACTTCAGGACGAAGTTTTAATAAGAGGGAGTGTATGTAATGCCCGCCTCGGTATCTTAACTGTTTAGAATAATGAAGTACTAGTTTTGAAATGAACCGGCTAAGTAAAACACGAACCATTTGAATTTACTTTAAAAATGCTTGAACGACAGTTATAGAAACTATTACTTTACTTAATAAAGATATGCTCGACTGATTGAGAAAGAATGACTGAATGCTAGATATGCTCGACTGATTGAGATAGAATGACTGAATGTTAGATATGCTCGACTGATTGAGATAGGATGACTTAATGTTACATATGCTCGACTGATTGAGATAGAACGACTGAATGTTAGATATGCTCGACTGATTGAGATAGGATGACTGAATGTTACATATACTCGACTGATTGAGATAGAACGACTGAATGTTAGATATGCTCGACTGATTGAGAAAGAATGACTAAATGTTAGATATGCTCGACTCATGGAGAAAGAATGATTGAATGCTAGATATGCTCGACTGATTGAGATAGAATGACTGAATGTTAGATATGCTCGACTGATTGAGATAGGATGACTGAATGTTACATATGCTCGACTGATTGAGATAGAACGACTGAATGTTAGATATGATCGACTGATGGAGATAGAATAACTAAATGTTAGATATGCTCGACTGATTGAGATAGGATGACTGAATGTTACATATGCTCGACTAATGGAGATAGAATGATGAATGAAATATATGCTCGACTGACTGAGATATTATGATGGATGATGAAATATTTCATAGTGCAGCGCTACTAATGTGCGCTTGAGTGTGTGTGTGTGCAATGGCAGGTAAGATGATTTACCGACTGACCCACAATGGAATTATAGGGGTCGTAAGAACGGAAAGAACACATAGGGGTACGACGACTGACTGTCGACCCTAGATTAGCAATCCACGCACGGGTGAAGCCGTTTCAGCTCACCCGGGGAAGCGTATGCCATACAAGCAAGGCCATTATGATTTGGTCGCATACAATGAGTTGAGGGGCATGCAATAAGGAGAGCCTTATCCCTCAACATCCCTTAGTCTCCAAGGAGCTTAGTTGAGAGATCGCGGTAACGATTCCCGGTCGCTACGCAGTACTCCCCATAAGAAGGAAGAAATGAAACTGTCAGAAGGGCCCACCGAAGAGGTACCTAGACAAGAACGAGAGGAAGAAAATTAATCAATGGTATAAATGAAATGTTCACATAAGAATTAAGAAATACTTTATTTTACTAATTCGGATAATTCTATTCAAGATTGATTTTATTAACTTGAAAAATAATTGAAGAGATTGATTTTATTCAATATTAAAGTTGACTAATTAAGCTGATTGAAAAAGATTAACAATAGGAGAATTATTTTTTATGCAAGATTTTTATTGATGGATTTTATTATATGGAATTATCTTATACAAATTATATTCTTGATTTCATTAATTAAATTTCTTATTAATTTTTATTATTAAGAAAAATTATTTTAAATCATTCTATTAAAGATTCTATTTAATTGACTTCATTGTTTTGAGAAAGAATTGAAATAGGTCATTAATAAAAGAATTGTTTTTCTTTTATTATTTAAATTCTTTTTACCTTAATTAAATTTACTATTCATTCAAATTATTCTATAAAAAGGAAATTTAAAATAGATTATACTTTTAGTAAAAGGAATCATCTTTTAGTTCAATCTTATTATTAGGAAAATAAAGAAAGTAGAAAGTAATAAGTCTAACTAAAATATTGTTAAGAAACTAAATGAGAACCAAAAGAGAAGTAGAACTCTTCTACACCTAACTCCCACTGATCTAGGGATTTAGGTGCACATTAAAGACATTAAGAAGACACATGTATTTGAGAATATTGGAAATTAAAATATTAAATTAAATTAAATATGTGCATGGACAGACACATGGCACACAGGCTTTTTGCTATATAATGAGGGAGGAGAAGGAGAGAAGGACATCTCTTGCTCCCTAATGCTGGATGGTCATCATAATCTCATATTATGTTATGATCCTTGGAGTTGGGATTAGCCGGAACGAGGATTGGGAGATCCTTTCGGGAGGCTATTTGTGTGTGTTCTTACGACCCCATTAGCTTGGGGGTTCGGGGTGAAGAAGAGTAACCCCGATACGGTAGGGAGGTCAACCGAAGGGTCACTCGGTACTTCGTCAAGAGATTGGATTGGAGCGTGCAGAAACCACTTCGAGGACTCCATCGATTCGCTGGACCAACCGTCGAAAACAGGTTTGAAGTATTTTGTTTATTTCATTTATTTTGCTAAATCTTTTTTAGAACAAATAAATCTGAGTATATTGTTTTATATATATTGACATTCATGTACTACAATAGATATAGCTAGATCTGTGACTTCCATATTTTCTTCTAACAAAAATCGTACTGGAAGTTTTTTTTTTGGGGACCCCGAAAAGGGGTCCCCTACAGATTGTGGTCCACTTAGGGTCATATCATGAAACATTAGATCTAGAAAGATCCAGCCATTACATCCCAATTAGCCCACTTGATTTGCCTACTAGGTGTCCCGATCTACACTTTGACATATCTTTTGACCCCATTAACGCATCCAACAAGGCACTAGTCCTCCTTAGTCAATTCACACTCCTTGGGAATTGTGTCAAACCCTAGATCCCATATGTGGGTATTCCTAATTTTAACTTAGATCCATAGATCTACTCACTACATACCCCCTTAGTACCAATTTCATCCCTTAAATTCCACCTTGTGGGTCCCATTTGAGCCATTCACATATCCCAAGGAAGTAGGTCCCACTTGTGTAACACGTGGTACTAGATCTTGTCTTTTTAACTTATCATGTGGCCTAAATCATAAATTGGTTGAAACACTAATCATCTCTCAAACCACCTTCAACCATACTTTAACTTCTAGGTCCACTCTACCTTGCATTGGTTTCCGTAACTTGTCATTTACTTATCCTAGGAACCTTTGTTTGGGTCCAATAATCTTTGATTGGTTATAGGGTCTCCCCCTAGGTCTCAATTTATCTAGATCTAAAGTGAAGAGTGCCTCGGTTGACGTGACTCCCACCTTGCATTGGGAACCGTGGCATCTCTTGGGTCACCTCTTTAGTTGTCCATCTCCTCTACCATCCCGGATGGGATACCACTAGGGGCAACTACAAGTTGTGTGATAACATTTTTGCCGCAGTTGCCGGGGAGGTAGAGGCCTACCTTGGTTCAACATACCTGTTTTGTCTCACTCTCTCCCTGCACTTTAAACGACATACATCTTGGCAGAAGTATTTAAAAGTCTACTTGGTGACTCCTAATCGTGACTCCGCTGAGAATCGAACCCACAAAGAGATTTCTCCTCAAGATAACATCTCTCCCGAAATGACCAGGGAATTTATGTCAAACATGTGTGAAATGGTCACTAACATTTCTATGTATCTTAAAAATCAAGATGAAGATTTTATAAGGCGTGATCAACAAACCAAAGAAATGTTAAAATCCATCTGTAGCAATTCAAACCCTCCAAAGGCTAGTCCTCCTAAGACTCAACAGCTCAAGCCGACTGATCCACATCCTAGCAAGGCAATGCATCAACCTGTACGAAGAATCTTGTCGAAGGCTCCAAAGCTTTCATTTGAGGTCATCACAAAGGGTAAAGCTGTGGCTAACACTGGTCAAACCTCTCCTACAAACAAAAAAGCAGATCAAGAGATAAAAATTGATCCTCCTCCTAAAACTAATGTTCCCAAAGCAACCCTTTGGAGAAAACAACCAAAGCCTCCCATGATTTTAAAGCCTAATCAGGAGCTTCCAAGAAGAAACATTCCTAGTAAGCTAACCAATTCATCTGCTTTAGTTTCCTTAAAAGACCTAATCAAAATCCCATTTGTCAGGTATGACATTATGAAGTTCCTAGGTGTAGGTGTAAATGAAAAAGATAAGGAAAACCCCTACAACCTGAACATTGATGTTACAAGCTTCCTAGCGAGGGTAAATATGCCTATTCCTTTCTGTGAAATTTTCAAGATCCCTTCATTCCGCAAAAGAGCTACTACTCATCTTGGGATTGAAACAAGGAAGCAAGTGCCTAAGAAGGCTTTTGCAGAAATTAGGGATTCCCCTGTCATGATCCAAAGTGTCTCGGGTGATAACTCTGGAAGCTTCCCGCCCTTCTATATTGCATTGGAAGTAAATGGTTTGATATTGCATAACTGCATGCTGGACTCAGGAGCTGAAGTAAGTGTCATGCCCTTAAGAGTCATGGAACAACTTGAGTTAGTACCCACAAGACCTTATAGAAACGTTTGTGGAATGGATTCCAAAACTGTGGAATCTATTGGGATAATTGAAAATTTGCCTGTTAGGTTGGCTGCCTGCTCTGACATTGAGCTCTCAATGAGTGTCCTGGTCCTAGATATCCCTGATGCTTGGGGAATGTTGCTATCCAGGGAATGGTCAGCAAGATTGGGAGGAAGTAGCCAAATGGATCTCACATATGCCACAATCCCAACTAAGGAGGGGTCGTCCATAACTTTGTTTAATGAACCACCTATGCAGGAGCATGTTGAGACACCTGAACATTTGTTTACTGAAGCAATGTATTCAAGTGATGAGATTGGAAACTTCATGGTTCTAGCAAATTATTGGGAAGAAGTTAAGAAACAGCCTTTTCCACATGATCAAGTCTGGAAAATGCACTTTGACGGGGCCCATTCCCGGCATGGTGCAGGGGCCGGTATAGTTTAAATTTCACCATCAGGAGAAAAGAACTTGTTCTCTTTTCGGTTGGGGTTTGAGTGCACTAACAATGTGGTTGAGTATGAAGCATTGCTTTTAGGCCTTGAAATTGCTAGGGAGAGAAACATCAAGTCTTTATATATCACAGGAGATTCTGACCTCATTGTGTCCCAAGTCAAAAACGAATTCGTTGCTAAGAATAATAGACTTAGAGACTATAGGAATGCAGTTTGGGATACCATTGAGCGCTTTGATGCCTTCGGGATTAAGGCAGTTCCCCATGAACAAAACACTTTGGCTGATGAGCTGTCTGTTATGGCCAGTACTCTTCAAACCTCTGAATCTTTAAAGCAACAAGACTGCAAGCTTGAAGTTTTATTCAGACCCTCTGTCCCTGATAACCAAGACTACTGGTAGGTTTTTGATAATGATGCCCAAGTCATCTAATTTTTTACTACTGCTCGAACCCCAATGGTAAATTTTGAGGATGAAATGAAAGGTAGTTCAATTGAAGGAATGGATGTCACAGAAATCACTTTCCCTCTAGAGAAGAATTTCAATAGGCATGATGAATACAAAGGTAGGAGATCTGAGCCAGTTGATGGGGTTATTGAAATAAATGTAGGTTCTCCTTGCTCCCCAAAACTGATTAGAATTGGGATGAATGCCTCTAAAGAAGAAAGAAGAAGAATTATAGAATTAATTAGAGAGTATAAAGATATATTTGCATGGGTCTACGATGATTTAAAAACTTATGATCGGTCCATTATAGAACACACTATTCCTCTCAAAGAGGGAGCCAAACCGTATCGACAAAAGTTGCGAAACATGAACCTTAAGTTAGCTCCCTTAATTAAAAAGGAATTGGAAAAGATGTTGGCAGCAGGTATCATTAGGCCAGTTAGGCATACAACCTAGGTGTCCAATCCCGTAATCGTAAGGAAGAAAAATGGAGAAATTAGAATTTGTATTGACTTTAGGAACCTGAATCAGGCATCTCTAAAAGATAACTATCCATTGCCTAAAATGGAAAATTTGTTGCAAAGCGTAACGGGGGCTGGCATGTTATCTTTACTTAATGGTTTTTCTGGTTATAACCAAGTCCAAATCAAGAAGGAAGATCATGGGAAGACAACCTTCACCACCCCGTGGGGAAAATTTGAGTATATAAGGATGCCATTTGGACTTCTAAATGCAGGGTTGACCTTTCAAAGGGCAATGGACCATGCATTTGAAGGCTTGATTGGAAAAATCATTGCAATTTATCAAGACGATCTAACTATTTTCTCTAAAGACAGGGGGGACCATATAAAGCACTTAAGGAGAATTTTTGAAAGGTGTCAAAAATTTGGAATATCCTTAAATCCTAAAAAGTCTACTTTCGGTGTGGATGAAGGGAAGTTGTTAGGTCACATTGTCTCCAAAGAGGGCATTAAAATCGATCCTGAAAGAGTACAAGGAATTCAAGCCATAGCTCCCCCAAAAGATGTCAGCTCATTATGATCATTTTTTGGGAAAATAAACTTTGTAAGAAGATTCATCCCTAACTTAGCTGAGTTGGCCAAACCCTTAAATAACTTGCTTAAGAAGGATGCAAAGTTTATTTGGGATAAGAAATGTGACGCCTCATTCGAGTCTCTAAAAAAAGCAATTGCTTCTGCACCTGTCCTAGTAAGTCCAAATTACAATAAGGAATTTTTGATTTACTCCTATGCATCTGAGGACACCATAGCAGGTGTGTTGTTGCAAAAGAATGAAGACAACCATGAGCAACCGGTTGCCTTTATGAGTAAAAACCTTAGAGACGCAGAACTAAATTACACAACCACTGAAAAAAAAACATATGCTTTGGTCAAGTCATTAAAACATTTTAGGACATATATCGGATATTCCAAGATTGTTGCCTATGTCCCTTATCAAGCAATAAAGGATATCTTGTCTCAACCTGATGGCATAGGGGTTAGGGGAAACTGGATTTCTAGGATTCAAGAATATGATATTAAAATCAAGCCAATCAAGATAGTGAAGGGACAAGGGTTAGCACAACTATTGACTGATTCCAAAATACAGCAAAATAACATGGTTCTTTATATTGATGAAGACAACGAGTGGTACAAAGACATCATTTTCTACCTCAGGCATATGTCCTGTCTTGATCACCTTGTAGACCACCAAAGAAGAGATTTAAGGTTAAAACCATCTAAGTATGTATTGACAGAAGATGGTTTGGGTTGGAAGAATCCAGATGGAATCATACTCAAATGTGTGAATCATGATGACTCCCAAAGAATCATCAAAGAAATGCATTCTGGATTGTGCGGAGGACATTATGCACCTAGAACCACAGCTGCTAAGATCATGAGAGTTGGGTATTATTGGCCATCCTTGTTCAAAGATGTGCATGCCTTTATTAGAACATGTCAGGAGTGTCAATTCTATTCAGGAAAACCTAGACTACCTACTTTGCCTTTGACCCCAATCATTATAGAAGCTCCTTTCCAGCAATGGGGAATGGATTTTGTAGGACCAATAAACCCGAGCTCTTCAGGTGGATACAAATACATTTTGACCTGCACATACTATTTTACTCGCTGGGTTGAAGCTATCCCTACCAAGAAGTGCACCGCAGAAGTTGTGGTCAAGGTTTTAGAAGAAAATATAGTTTTCAGATATGGTTTCCCTTGTAAAATTACAACTGATAATGCCCCAGCCTTTAGCAAAACAGAGATGTCGACCTTTTGTTCTGACCACGGCATCACTCTATCCCACTCTTCAAATTATTACCCCCAGGGTAATGGGTTGGTTGAGTCGAGCAATAAGAACCTAATCAGGCTTCTAAAAAGAATGGTCGGTGAAAACAAAAGGACTTGGGATGTCAAGCTTAAGTATGCCCTTTGGGCAGATCGAACGACAGTCAAAAGAATAACAGGAAAAGCTCCATTTGAAATAGTGTATGGGCAAAATTGTAGGCTTCCAATCAATCTCCGAATCCCTGTTTATGAACTACTGCAACAGTGTTCCACTGAGCAAGAAGCCATGCAAGCAAGAATTGACAAATTAGTGGAACTCGATGAAAACAGAAGAGAAGCATGGGATAAAATGGTTTTGGAATAAGAAAGAATAAAAGGAACTTTTGATCAATGAAGCAGAGACATAAGTTTTGGAGTAGGTGATATATTTCTACTATGGGATAAGAACAAAGAAAAACCTGGAAATCATGGCAAGTTCGAGAAGATATGGATGGGTCCCTATCAAATAAATAGAGTTGCAGGTAAAAACTCTTTTTGGTTGGAAACATTGGATGGGTATGAACTAGAGCTACCAGTAAATGGGGTATTGTTGAAACACTACTACCCCCTTATTCCCTTTGAATGATCATTCTTGCCTTGCCTGTTTAGAGTAGGTAGTTTCTGAATAAGCTCACTTGAGCAGTAGGATTTGTGTGCTTTTTCTTTTGATGTGTGCTGAGTGTTGCCCCTTTTTCTTTTCTTCTTTGAGTGTCTGCTTGTTATTGTTGTTGATTGAGTCGAAGCCTTGCTCCATCCTAAGCTTGTCTCCTCTCCTACATATATTGAAGAATGTTTATTTTCCTTTATGTTTTTGGCTGCCTGTGTAAGTAGAGTTGAGTATGCCTTTCTGAAAAGCTTCCTTCTCCTCCTGCACAATAATAAAAATAAATGAATGATATATGCCATGTTAGCTTAAATTTTTCTTTTACGCATTTCAGTTTCTGTTTTAGAGTAGATTTAATTTTCAGTTTTATTTTATATTTTTCCCATATACACTCCATGAGGTATTCTAGTGTTTGTGAGCGCAGGTACAGGTACAAAATAAAAGATGAAAGCAAGGATGGTGCAGTGATGGATTGAAGATTGATGCAGAGCAGTCCGAAACCAGAGATTATGAGGTTCTCAAGCGCTCTCTCCCTTAGAGCACTTGTCCCAGCTGGAGCCAGATGTTATCACACCACAGTAGCAGGGATACTATTCTTGCTTAGCAGATATCTGCATATTCCAGAGCTTCCATTATTCAGAGCTTGGCTATGATGATTGTGTATTTTGAGATCACTCATGATCAGAGCAGTATATTATTCAGGCTTATGTTAGACCTTGTGTCAAGGCTGATCCTTGAGAGTTCAGATTTGATGACCGATGTGACCCTTTATCCCATATAGTTTCAGTTCAGTTCCTAGAGATGTATTGCAGCAGTGTTTCAGATGATATATGATGATTACTCTTGTGATGATGTTGTATGACCGTGGATTATTATCTTGTTGATTTAGTCATGTTCACAGCATCTACTTGGTATATTATTCCTGATGTGGCAAACTGTTTAAAATGAACTATAAATTATAAAATGGACATTTACTTGCACATTTAGGTTGTTTGACAAAACTCACTGGTTACCACCTTACATAGATATGGTCTTTCTTGACACCAGTTGTCTGCTAGTTTAGGCTCCAGATTCACTTGACTCCACCCATACATGACCTTCCTTATTTGACCTTAAACCTTGACCTGTCTTATTTGACTTTCTGGTATTGAGGACTTCCCCATTTTCTACCTCTGTGTTTGGACCGCATCCCTGTATGTTTAGTGTCTCGGCTCTGAGTTGGTGACAAAACTTACCTTTGGTGAGTTGGATTGTAGGCCTAAATCATTATGGTCGGTTGTCCCGATGTTTGGCATTGGCTCGAACTCCCCCTAGTCACTTGAGATGTTGTTGGCTAAAACTGAAAGCTCATGTACTACTTATGGAAACTTATAAATTCGCCCATGGAAACTAAAAAGGGCAAGAGCGATGAACTGCTAAAAAATACTCCTCGAAGAGTATAAGAAAGGTCCAAACAAAGCAATGGTTCTTAAAAGCTATATCTAAACAATTGCTGACCTTATATGTATATGAAAACATGCCCTGGATGCAAGCTGCAACTAGTTGTGCTTATCAGCACACCTGAGATCCGAAGGGTTATGTAGGCCAAAAAGGCCATGAAATGAAATTGAATGATCCTAACGAACCTGGATCAACTTGATGTAGACATGATGCCTAAGTTGAATAAGCACTCTCTAAACAACTTATCCATTTGTGAGGCACAGCCATTCCCTGTGTTATTTTATTCCAGCACAGGGTTTGTAGCTTTCCCCTTCTCCCAATCCAAAGTATCTTTGAGTTGAGTTAGACAAGTCAACCCCTTGGCCCAACCTTGTTTCTAAGCCTTCATCCTTTACTAGCAGTTTGACCATGTCCAATGGGTGAGTTCGTCATTTAAACTATTGTGCAAGTAATTACAAATAACGAACAAATATGCTAACATGATTAATGCCACTAAATGGATGTTATACTTTGAGCTAGGCTGTGAGAATGATTAGAGGAACATGTCTTAGTCTACTGATATGATTTTTCCTTGGTTATATATGGACCTAGTCAAACCTAGTTTGACTATGGTCATTTCTTGGGATCCGTGATGATGTGGGCCACATATGCTTATAGATGATGATTAATGGACCCACATATTCTTGATGATGATGCCATATGATGGACATATGGTTCAGATGATGATTGATGCAGTTCAGTAGGTTTTATTATTACTTCAGATCATCAGATTATGCACTGTCCATATATGGTGGACCCTACAGCTAGCCCATCAGGGCAACCCATGGTGTATGAGTACACATTCCTAGTAGATTTGGGTCTTCTAGATCCAATGAGACACTTATCTTTCAGTACCGGGCACTTCTGACAGTGATAGATGCAGTTTTACACTTGTTGACCAGATTTGGGGCTGATTTCTTAGCCTGAGCAGTAGGGGCCATGAGAGGCCATTTCATCTAGGGCGTTGTATGAGGATGGGGTGGTCCAGCCACTTGTTATTACCATTTACCCCCCCTTCTGGAGAGCCTGGTGGGCTCAGTTGGACAGCGCAAATGCCCTAGGAGGCAGTTTTGGCATTTTCACAGTTGCCGAGGCAGTTAAAAAATGGGATAAAGTGGCCACTAAGGAATTCGATTTGGGCAATTGAGGCAAGGTTTTGGCACTTGGTTTTCACAGAGGTCTTCCAAGGTGATCCCACTATCTTCTAGCCAGTTTTCACCATGTGGGTAGGCCCACAGAGATCACGGGAGGTCTTTTACTGCTTGTCTGTCACAGATTTTAAGGACATATTGGGTCATTTATATCATCTTGGACATATTTTATTATTTTATTGTGCCTTGGGGATGAGCTAGTAAGGATTGATTCCTCCTAGCCCCACCATGTGCTCCTTATGTCATCTCCTAGTCATATGAGGTGGGCTTTGGTACTTTTTCCCCCTCCAGTGGATGACGTCACCCTCCATGAGTATTTTTACACTATGACATCATCACCATTTTGAGTGATCCATGTGTTATGTTATGTGGTTCATCTTAGCCATTGATTTTATATTGATATCTTTTAATCTCAACCACTCATTTGATATTGTATTGTAAAGTGGTATAGGGTTTTGGTCTTTATTATCCTATATAAGGAGGAGTCCCGCTATTGTATAGCTCACCTTTGGGGCTCTGGAATATTGGAATAGAACACTTCTTTGTGGAGCATATCTCTCTTGTCTTATGGATTCTCTTGCATCTTGAGTATACAGTATCTCTTCTATGTATCATTGTGGATTTTGGTGCTACAACTAGTTTTCTTGCAGGAAAGTCGAATTGGTGGAGAGGAGGGCGATTTCTTGAGGGTTATTGTTGGAGGGATCCACATAGTCTCTCTTGGGTTGATCTTGGTGAAAGGGAGTATCATTATTGTATCTTTGTGACATAGTTGATGCTTTCTGTTACATCTTTCCATCATTTTCATAATCATCTTACTTGGCTTGTTTCACTTGATCTTGTCTTGTAGGAGGAGGACGATTTGGAAATCTTGGAGGAGGACGTTTTGGTTGGAGCTCTTGGATCTCACTCTTGAATATACACATAGGAGAATGCTATCAATTTGCAAGGTGGCCATAAGCAATTGAGGTAAGATCTACAAGGTATGTGCCTATTTCCATCCATTCTTCTTCATTGGTCACAAACCCTAATCAATTGAAACCCTCATTTTGGTTTTTCTTAGATCTACTTAGATCTAGCCTTGCTTTTGAAAAGATATTAAAAACCCACCTCTATAGCATCCACGCCAATTCGGATCTATAGTTTGGTGATGATTGGGTTAAAATTTACACACTTTTCAAGGCAATATAGCCCTCTTGAGGCAAATCGCACTTCCTTGGGAGAGGCTTGTTTGGTTAGATCTAGCATATGGGTAGGTGATATCCCACTTGATTTGTAATCTACACACTTCATAACCTACCCCTAGTGTGTCACTTCTTTGATTTCTGCCTTGGGGGTATCATTCCTCATTTTGGGGGTTATGCCCACTTGGATCAAATTGGTGATTCACTTTCAATCACAAATCTATGGAGATCTAGCCATTGGATCCCCTTGATTTTCAAGATCCACATTGATCATTGCCTAAACTACTTGGATCTACATTTTGGTGGCCATTGGACTTGTTTTGACACATTTTTCCTTGTTTTAGCGCTCCTTGGGCAAAGTCGCACTTCCTTGGGTGATTGAGTTTGCCCACTTTAAGGACCTGGGTAGTTGAGATTTCAGTGGATTTGGAAAGAGCATACCTTGAAACCTACATCTAGTGTGTCATTTTGTGACGATCTGCCTTGGGGTAGCATTCCTTGTTTTAAGGGATTGTGGTCCACTTAGGGTCATGTCATGAAACATTAGATCTAGAAAGATCCAACCATTACATCCCAATTAGCCCACTTGATTTGCCTACTAGGTGTCCCGATCTACACTTTGACATATCTTTTGACCCCATTAACGCATCCAACAAGGCACTAGTCCTCCTTAGTCAATTCACACTCCTTGGGAATTGTGTCAAACCCTAGATCCCATATGTGGGTATTCCTATTTTTAACTTAGATCCATAGATCTACTCACTACATACCCCTTAGTACCAATTTCATCCCTTAAATTCCACCTTGTGGGTCCCATTTGAGCCATTCACATATCCCAAGGAAGTAGGTTCCACTTGTGTAACACATGGTACTAGATCTTGTCTTTTTAACTCATCATGTGGCCTAAATCATAAATTGGTTGAAACACTAATCATCTCTCAAACCACCTTCAACCATACTTTAACTTCTAGGTCCACTCTACCTTGCATTGGTTTCCGTAACTTGTCATTTACTTATCCTAGGAACCTTTGTTTGGGTCCAATCATCTTTGATTGGTTATAGGGTCTCCCCCTAGGTCTCGATTTATCTAGATCTAAAGTGAAGAGTGCCTCGGTTGACGTGACTCCCACCTTGCATTGGGAACCGTGGCATCTCTTGGGTCACTTCTTTAGTTGTCCATCTCCTCTACCATCCCGGATGGGATACCACTAGGGGAAACTACAAGTTGTGTGATAATAGTATCTCTGAAGAAGAAAGGAATGCCCTTATAAACCTGTTAAGAGAATTCAGGGATATATTTGCCTTCACTTATGACGAGCTTAAAGCATACAGGGAAGATGTTTTTCAACACACCATTCCCTTGAAACCCGAATGTCAAAAGGGAAAACCTTTCCGGCAAAAGCTGAGACAAATAAATCCTAAGCTGGCTCCTATTGTCAAGCAAGAATTAGAAAAGATGTTGGCGGAGGCATTATAGCACCCACTCAACATACTTCATGGTGCTCCAACTTGGCGGTAGTCAAAAAGAAGAATGGCAGTTTAAGAATATGTATAGACTTCAGAAATATAAACATAGCATGTCAAAAAGACAATTACCCCCTCCCAACATGGAGACCCTCCTCCAACGAGTCACTGGATCAAGCATGATGTCAATGTTGGATGACTTTTCAGGGTACAATCAGGTAGTCATCAAAGAAGAAGACAGACACAAAACTGCTTTTACGACCCCTTGGGGAACTTTTGAATATCTAAGAATGCCTTTCGGTCTTACAAATGCTGGGGCCACTTTTCAAAGGGCCATGGATTATGCCTTCAAGGAATTGGTAGGCAAAATCATTGAAATATACCAAGATGATTTGATTGTATTTTCAAAAGAAAGATCTAGCCATGTTGGTCACCTTAGGAAGGTATTTGAAAGATGTAGAGAGTATGGGATTTCTTAGAATTCGGTTAAATCGGTCTTTGGCATGGAGGAGGATAAACTTTTAGGTCACATTGTTAACAAAGACGGGGTCAAAGTTGACCGAGTTGAAGCTATCCAGAAAATTCCCCTTCCAAGAAATGTTAAGGGTCTCCAATCTTTCAACGGTCATATCAACTTCATAAGAAGATTCATCCCAAATTTAGTCGAGCTAATGAAACCCATGCAACGATTGTTAAAAAAGGATGCTAAATTTGTCTAGAATGATGAAGGGAGGGAAGCGTTTGCAGCCATCAAAGATGCTATTACTAGATCACCTGTGTTAATCATCCCTGACTACACAAAAGAATTCATGATATTCTCTTTTGCCTCAGAGGACACTATTGCCGGGGTGTTGCTCCAGAAAAACTTCGAAGGGTTCAAGCAACCAACTGCCTGCATGAGTAGAGCCCTTCAAAATTCAGAATTGAAATACACTATCATGGAGAAGCAAGCCTATGCTTTGGTAAAATCTTTAAAACATTTCAGAACATAAATTGGTTATTCAAGAGTTATAGGGTATGTCCCCCATGCTGCAGTAAAAGACATCCTATCCCAGTAGGATTGCTTAGGAGCAAGGGGCACATGGGTATTTAAAATCCAAGAGTATGATCTAGAGATTAGGCCCACTAAACTGATAAAGGGACAAGGCCTAGCTAAAATGCTAACTCAGAAAAATGAAGAAGCTATTGAAATAAATTGTGCAAACCATCCATCTAGTTCATGCATGACACCAGTACTTCAAGAACTTGACAATCATTGGTACTCAAACATCATATATTTTCTGCTACACTTGGATGTCCTTGATCATCTCAAAGGGCATAAGAGAAGGGAACTTAGATTAAAAACCGCTAGGTATTGCCTCACTCAGGAGGGTTTGGGTTGGAGAAACCCAAACGGTGTAATACTTAGATGTGTGCATAAACAAGATTACAAAAAGATCTTGACTGAGTTCCATTCAGGATTTTGTGGGGGGCATTATGCAGCTAATACAACTGCCCATAAAATCCTTAAAGCAGGATACTATTGGCCGACTATTTTTGCAGATGTTTATAAACATGTCAAGTATTGCAAGGAATGTCAGCTTTTCACAGGAAAGCCTAAATTGGCTGCTTTACCCCTTATACCAGTAGTTGTCATTGCCCCTTTCCAGCAATGGGGTCTTGACTTTATCGGAAAATTCAAAGACAACTCTAGCAATGGATTTTGCTGGATCCTCACTGCAACCAACTACTTCACCAAGTGGGTAGAAGCTATTCCCACCAAAACGGCCACAGATAAGGTTATCATCGACTTCATTGAGGACAAAATCATCACCCGATTTGGCACCCCTTTAAAAATAACAACTGATAATGCCAAGGCTTTTAGCTCGGCAGAGATGAATGATTTCTGTTTTAAGTATGGCCTTGTTCTATCACACTCTTTCGATTACTATCCTCAGGGTAATGGACTTGCAGAGTCCTCAAACAAGAACTTAATGACCATCCTTAAGAAAACTGTGGGTGATAACAAAAGATCTTGGGATAGCAAAATCAGGTATGCTCTGTGGGCAAATAGGATCACCAAGAAGAACTCTACTGGGAAATCTCCCTTTGAGCTTGTTTATGGTATCACGGCAACCTTACCACTCAACATGCAAATACCCATTTTTAGAATGCTAAGCTAAGTCACCTGACACGAGGACACGGGACACGAAGGACACGAGAATACGAGTGTCCGACACGGACACGACGACCCCCGAAATTAGGACACGAAGGAAACATTATATATATATATATATATATATACGTAAAAAATATAGACATGTAGATCCAAATTTTTGTATAAACTAGAACATTTATAAATATTCAATAGAAATTACAATCAATACACATTAGACAATCACAAATCACAATGCATATGTCTCACTCCACTATTGAAACAAGGGAAAAAGGCTAGTGATTGGCTTCCCCTTTCCCCACTATTGGATGCCCGCGAGAGGCATAAGAAAGCCAACCAAAATAGGACTATTTCTATTTGTTTGGATTACATGAATGTGGGCCACACCATATTATTATCTTTTCCTGTTACTAAACATCCTTTATATTTTAGATTATGCCACTTACAATGATGACGCCACTTAGATTGAATGTCATGGGTAGGAATAGAAATAAGGGGTAACCTCCCCTATGTGAAATGAATCCTCTTGTGATGTTGTTTGTGGAATATGCCCCCACATAATACTTATTGGTGTGCTCCCTGACTTGATTTGAGAGGCTAAGAGCCAAACAATGTAATATGTAAATGTACATGGAAGAATAATAAAAATACATCACAACTAAGAGCCAAACAATGTAATATGTAAATGTACATGGAAGAATAATAAAAATACATCACAACTAAGAGCCAAACAATGTAATATGTAAATGTATATGGAAGAATAATAAAAATACATCACAAACTGCAGACAGAGAAGGATGACAAACATGGGGGGCTATAATTCCATCGGTGTAGTGGGTTCTCACAGACTCATAAAATTTCTCATTAAGTCATCAAAATAAAAAATTACATAGATGTTGGAATCGTATTTCTCATTAAGTCATCAAAATCACAATGTAATATGTAAATGTATATGGAAGAATAATAAAAATACATCACAACTAAGAGCCAAACAATGTAATATGTAAATGTATATGGAAGAATAATAAAAATACATCACAAACTGCAGACAGAGAAGGATGACAAACATGGGGGGCTATAATTCCATCGGTGTAGTGGGTTCTCACAGAGTCATAAATTTCTCATTAAGTCATCAAAATAAAAAAAATTACATAGATGTTGGAATCGTATTTCTCATTAAGTCATCAAAATCAAAATGTATTACATAGATGTCGAAATGCCACTGGAAAATACAAAAAGGGGTAGATCAAGATGGAAAACCTTCTAATGCTCTTCACCTGCAAAAAAAAACCCTCTTAGAGCTCAAGCCTCACTAAAATATGTGAATGAATGAGGGTAAAATTGTTTTTTTATAGTTTTTTTGGGTTAGAAGTGTCATGTTTTAGAGACATGGTGTCCTGTTTTTGGGACACGGTGTCCTGTTTTTAGGACACAGTGTCCTGTTTTTGGGACACGTCCTGACACGGTGTTAGACATGTTTTTTGGACGTGTCCTAAAACAGGACACGTCCAAAAAACGTGTCTGACACCGTGTCAGGACGTGTCCGTGTCCGACACGATGACACGGGACACGATGGCCTATATGGACGTGTCTGGTATCATAGATGCTAAGTGATTATGATGCTAAAAAATTAGAGTTGGAGGATAGGGCAAATTAGATCATTGAACTTGATGAAAGCAAAAGGACATCATTGGACAAAATGCTAAGACATCAGGAAAGTTTGAAGACCACTTTTGACAAATCAACTAAGCCGAGAGCTTTCCAAGTAGGAGATACTGTTCTCTTATGGGACAAAAGAGGGGAAAAGCCAGGGATGCATGGAAAATTCGACAACCTTTGGAAAGGCCCTTTTACTATACGCTGCCAGGCCAGAACAAATTCTTTCTTTTTAAATACTATGGATGGAGAGATGTTGCCATTAGCTAGGAATGGGCAACAGCTGAAACCCTTTTATCGAAACAACATTCAAGATGACCAAGGGGTCATCTCAGGAAATCCCTCAACCTTATCTTGTTGTACCTTATGTATTTTACTTTTTGTACCATATTTATGTACTATAGTTGTTGTACGTTAAAATGTTGTATCATATTATATTATACATGTTAGAAAAAGAAAGAAAAAATTCCATTTACTTTGATATAGAAAAAGCAAAAAATATTTTTATATTGGTATTTCATTTTGGCAATATTTTTCATGAACATGTGGAACTAAGACACTTCTGTTTCCATCCAGGAAACTAATGTTCTGGGATTCTCGAACACTTTCTTTGATCCATAGATCGAGCAAGTGCCCGTCCCGCAGTTGGAGCCAGATGTTACCAACTTTTTGTACCATAGTTGGATTATTTGAAGAGCCTCCATTTGACAAACATGATGAATGTTTGTACTCCAGTGTATCAAATGATCCATCAGTTGTGCCTAGCCATTTTTGCCTAGTCAGTTTTGTTTTTCAGTCGACATGACCATGGCCCCACAGGGTTTGTAATAAAGTGTGCTAGTAGGATTTTGAGTGGCTCGGTTCCCTATGACTTGATTAAGCAACTAAGGTAATCCAGGGAGTTTTTTCCCTTGTCAATTATACTCTGCCTATAGCCGAGCTATAATCGATGAGGTTTTCTCCCGCTTCCTCCAAAGCTGGAATGCCCGATTTTGAAAATTTTAGCCATGGGGGGTTATTAGAGTCCAACTGATGTATATAAGCCTACTAGACACTATTAGAATAGGTTTTGGTCATGTCCTAGGTCCCTAGGACCCTCATAAAAAAGTTCGAAAATTTTTTACCGGGTCCTCCGGTTTTGGGTTTTTAATTATTTTTTAAATTTTAATAAATTTTTCCATAGTTTAAATGGAAAATTTTCAATTTGTAATATGTCAGTCATCCGGGATCCGAATTCAGTGATTGAAGGCTCCAACCTTAAGCAGAAAATCATTCATGATCCCCAGACCAGTTTATCCTAAGTTTTGGATGTCAATTTAGCCTCATAATTAATAATTTCTCAAAAAAGCCATTTACATAGAAATTATTAATTAAAATATTAAAAGTTGAATATTTGGAGATAAACCAAATCTCTCCAAAATAATCCAATGGATTAAAATAAAAGGCTAATTGACATGGCACTTGGCATTTATGAAGATTCCAATCAACTCAATTGACATTCAGTTCAGTATCCAATCACTGCAAGAGATCTCCATCAAGTGAATTCGCCCTCCTTCCTCAAGAATTTGATTTGGTGTGTTGGCACATGATTATTGGGTTTTTGGTTGCATTAAAGGTTATGGTAGGTGCCCTCCTTGATTTGTGCAATCACAAATCATTGGCTCCTTCCATAACTTGTGTTACCTTCATCCACTACACTCCAAGCTCACCATCCAAGGATTCACGTCAACCTCTACTTGGAGCTCGAGTTTTACATGTGGCATTCGCTTATTGCATGGTGATACTTCCAAAGTGAAGATGAGGGGCGCCTTGCCAAGGTGGAGGCCACCTCCTCATCTCATTCAATGCAACTCGATTTGTTTGGTGGAGTTAACTCCAAAGCTTGGCTTGATTTAGTGTTGATTGAGATTTAGATTGGCAATTCGAATTTGTGTTAGGTGCTATTGGCTCCATTCTATGCCAATTCGAATTAGGGTAGAGTGTGGCTATAGTTTGTTATATAATGAGGCCTTTTCTCCTCATTCCTCATGGATCATTTAGCAAAGAAACTCTGGAGGATTTGTAACCTGTTTATCATTTAATAAAGTTGTGACTTTGGAGGTCAAATTGTGGAGGCTCTTGGTGGCCATACTTCATCTTGTAACAAGGTGATATTGTGTATTGCTTTTGTGCTTAAGAATTTCAAGTTGTAGATTTATATTTCAAGAAGGCTAACAATCTAGCACATGCAATTATAGATCTATACTTTTCACTTGAGCATATTGGTTTTGCAGGTATCTTCCAAAGTACAAGGTCTTTTGTAGGTTCATCTTCACTCTGCATATGGCCAAACAATCTCAAGCTTTATAAGTTCAAGAAACAAGGAGTCCTTGCTTCCTCCATAAAACTTTCAACAAATTTCTAAAACAGTTACTAGATCTATCTATCCAAACTGTGGAACTCCAAAGCTATTCCTTTCTCCAAGTTTGAGATCATTGTCTAATTTTGCCTTTGGTTTTCGGCTTGCTTGACTTTTGCCTTCTCGTTTGCCTCTTCTACACATCTTTTTCTTTCTCCTTCTAGCTCTCGTCCCACTTGTTCTTTTCTTCCATCCTAGCCTCCTTCCTCTCTATTTTTCTCTCGCCCTTCCTCATTCCAAATCTCTCTACCTTGCTCTCGTCCTCCTCTTCTTTTTCTCCCTTCTCCCATTCGCTCCTATTGTCCCTCTCCCATTTGTGCCGCCTCTCCTCTTGTCTTTCCTCTTCATTCTCCTCTCGTCCTCCTCTTCTTCCCCTTCTTTCTCCTCTCGTCCTCCTCTTCTTTCTCTTCTCATTGCCTTCATTCCTCCTCTCCATCCCTTCTCATCTTGTCTTCCCCTTCTTCCCTTCGTCCACCTACAAAAACACAAGTAAAAAACAAAGAGTAAGCTTGTTTAGTGTTAGGATTATTTCATGATTTAGATCTTACATTTTTGCTATATTTAAATCTCATTTCAAGATCTAAGTTTTGCATTTGTTTATCAAAGTTTATAGTTTAAATCTTTAAAAAAGTTTCTAGATTTGAAAAGTAGCATTAGGGTAGCTTAGATCTCATTTATTAAATCTCAAAAGCTTGCATTGAAAAGTTTCTCTTGCATATAGATTAGATCTTAGTCTTTTACACCTAGTTTCAAAGTTTGTTTTTCACTAGCATCTAATGGGTGCATTGTTGAGATGGGTTAAGCTTGTGTAGATCTTTCGAAGGAGAAGAAAGTTTAGTGAGAACAATACTCAAAGAAGAGCAAAGTTACATTCAAGGAGAAGACTTAAACCAAATCAAAGAACCAAAACCACACTCCTTTTGTATTAGCCATTAAGGGCTTTCAAGTTTTTGTTTAAATAAGTTGTTTCACTTCTCTCAAAAAGACCTTTCAAGGGTTTAATTCCCAAAGGCAATTGCAATTCAGTGAATAAAAGGGCTAGGTGGGATAAGGCCTCCCATACATTGTTTCTCCTTCCCCATTTGGGGAAGTTTGTTTCATGCATGCTTTAGTTAGTTTTACTTCAAGTTTTCTAGATTAAAGTTTGTTTATGTACTTAGATTGACTCTCTTCCAAGTTTTGACTTGACTTAGCAACCTTGGGATTTCATCCTAAGGGCCACATTGTTTTGTGGTAGGTTCTCTATCCCCATTAGAATCCTTCTCAAAATTCATCTAGCTGGAAGTTCTCAAGGATTGGTGGTTCTAGTGGTCACCTTGTTCGGAGGTTGACCCCACCTTGTTGTTTATTTTTGAGTTAGTTGTTAGTTTTGGTCTTAGAAATTGTGCACTTGTTACTCTCTTTTATTACTTGCTCTACTTCAAAAAGTGTACTTTTCTTCACATGCAAGCTGCTTCTATTCTAATAAACAACAAAGCCTCTTAAACTTGCAGTAATCCAAGTCAAGAGCACTCTTTGTCGGAGAGCATACTTAGTTTGCATTTCCCTTTGCATTAGACATATAGATTAAATAAGTCTCTTGAACCTTGTCATAAGACAAAGTCAAGAGCACTCTCTGTCGGAGAGCTAAACTGTGTGCTTAAGTAATAATAAAAACTTTCAACTCACATCCCCATTAATAATTTACCTTGGTTGTTATCCAACACCCGTATGCTCTACCAACCTGAAAGGGTTGGGCCAGTACTCAAAAAGGTGTTGGACTTGATAAACTTCTATAACGTAATAAAATTTTCACCCCACAACCAACGAACCGGCATTGCTTTCGGTAAATACTTAAAAGTTCTATTTTGGGAGGTGGAGCCGGAGTGTCGTTGTTCAAACTTTGAGTGTGGTTTAAACATTGGACACTTATCCTCTTGATAACTGGACAGTCCGTCAGGTCACCGTGAATAGTCACTTAAAGTATAACTTTCCGGTCTCTTTGCTTGCCTTGTTGATCTCATCCTAATAATCAAGACCATTAAAACTTTTAATTTACCAAGATAATTTGCACAACGATCTCACAAACAACTACTATTGAGACTTACATTTCAGCATCCCCAAGCACTATATCTGTTTGACTCCATTTGGCACTGGTCTTCAAAACGTATATGTATTACCTTAATTCAAACTGTTGATCAGTATATCTTGAATCATATTGTGGATGCTACTTAAATTTTACAAGTCTTCATATTCTGTTGTGATCTATATCTTGCAACGTGGATTGTGTTATCTTGTGTCTTATTCAAAGTGTTATTGTGTCTCTCATCTTCAAAACTCCTAAACAACACCCATCCGCATCACCACACATTAAAAACATGAAAAAACACATTGAGCCATAGTTAAACTCTTTGTTGGGACTACCCCCCTTGGCTTCATTAAGAGTTAGCCTAAACGGAGGAGCTGGGTTTCAGGTGACAGTAAGTGGCTCATTGCTTTCCCCCAAGGCTACACCTTTCCCACTTGTAGTGAAGGAACAACTTTCGGAAGATTTCTGCTGTTGGTGTGCATCTCGGCGGACAACAGATCTCATCCTAAAGATTGTTATCTAGTTTAATTCAAACATTTTGCATCTAGATCTCTTCTCATTCTAGGCATTTCCATTTTTAGATCTCATCTTTAAAAGTTAAAACTTGCATTGAAAAAAGAGTGAGCATATAGATTAGTGGTTAGCTTGCATTTAGTTTCAATCTTAGATTTTATTGGCTAATGCTATTGGGTGCATGAGTGATAGGTTTTTGTTTGTGGTAGTAGTTGAGAAGAGAACAAGTCATCGAAAAGTGAAGCAAGAAGAAGTTTGAACCAAAACCTTTTGGAGATTACCCAAATAAGAAGAAGATTTGAACCAAGAAGACAAAACCATAATCTTTCTCCTTTGTACAAACCCAAAAAAGGGGTTTTAGTTTCATTTCTTAGTTGCTTTTCATTTCAAGGGCTTAAATCCCTCACTTTATAATTGATTAATAAAATAGGGCTAAGTGGGATAAAGCCTCCCATATTTTGTGTTTCTTCCCCATTTGGGGAAGAGTGTCTTGTGCTTACTTGTCTTCTTAGCTTAGTTTGCTTTTTTGCAAGTAGCTTAGTTTCAATTTTGTTGTAGAACACTAATTACTAGATTAGTTCATTTTGTAAGTAGTTTATTAATTTTTAGATCATTGTTTTCATTTGTTGAGCTATCATTTGGTTTCTTGTTTACAAACTGCTTGTCTTTTAAAAAAGAACCAAAGACTCTTGAACTTGCCATAACACAAGTCAAGAGCACTCTCTGTCAGAGAGCATAAGCACTGCATTTTCCTTGCATTCAGCATATAGATTAGTTAAAGTCTCTTGAACTTCTGTCATAAGACAAAGTCAAGAGCACTCTCTGTCGGAGAGTTTCACTGTGTGCTCTTAATAAAATACTTTCAAACTCACATTCCCCTCTAAAATTTACTCCGTTGCTTTCCATCACTTAGTATGCTCTGCCGACCCTAAAAAGTTGGACTCGTACTCATAACGGTGATTGGATTTGTTAAATCTTGCAAGTGATAACCATAATAAAATTTTCACCCCACAACCAACGAACCGGCGTTGTTATTTCGAGAAATACTCAGGTAGTGGGCAAAATTCCTAACTGGTGGCACCGGAAATCATCGTTGTCATAGAGTTCGAGCTTGTTGGTTACACGCTGGTTAAATCCACTAGACACCTAGCCTTGAATACTGGACGGTCCGTCATGTCACCAAGGGGAAGCCACTGAAGGTATATTTTTCCGGTTGGTCTTCATCCTTGCTTTATTAGCCCTAAAAATCAAGATCACTAAAATTTACTTTAAAATTTACAAAGAACACTTGCAAAACGATCTCACGAACACACTGAACTCTTGTATCAAGCATCCAAGCACTCTACTTTTTTTACTCCATTGCCCAACGGATAAGGCACTGGTTATTTATTTATTTCAATTATCTAGCTGAAGTGCATACTTTGAATTTATTGTATTTGTCTAAATTGTGGATGCTTTTCTTATCAATCAATTGTGTTTCATTTAAATAATCTTGCAAGTATATCTTTGTGCTACTTAATTTCCAAATATTGTAAAGCTGTGATCTCTCATCATAAAACTCCTAAACAACACTCATCCGTATCACCACAAACAAAAACATTTAAAAACACAGAGCCATAGAAACTCTTTGTTAGGGACAAACCCCCTTGGCTTCGTTAGGAGTTAGCCTAAACGGAGGAGCTGGGATTCAGGTGACAGTACCTGGCTCATTGCTTGCCCCCAAGGCCACACTTTTCCCACTTGTAGTGAGGGAACAAATTTCGAAAGATTTCTGCTGCTGGTGTGCATCTCGGCGGACAACAAGGACTAGAGAGCACGAGCTTCTGGAGATTTCTCAAATTTGATCTATTGACTTCTTGCAGAACCAATGCACTGCTCAAACTTCCCTTCCTTAGTCCAATGGAACTGTTTCAACTATCTTTGGATGATGAAATACTGAAATCCTCCAGAAACATGTCGTTAGATACTTCAAAGGTGTCTGTTATGAACAAAGAGTTGAATGGATTTTTATAGCAGCATAATGCTGAGATTGACCAATTTTTAAGACCTCAGGTACCCATTCTTGATATTTCGGTGCCCTCTGCAGGTTTCAAATTTGTTACAAGTTTGTACGTTATCAAGCGTAGGAAAATTCAGATGAAGTATTATTATTATTAATTATTATTTTTCCATGTTGATAATTTCTCACCATTTGTCCATAGGTGAGGATGTGATTACTAGTACTTTGCCAACCCCAATCAATAATCGATTCACAAAGAGTAAACATGTCACAAGTGAGATTTGAACCCGGGTGGGGTGGCTAACTTTCCTCTCAACCACTCAGGCTAGACCCAATTGAAAATGAAATATTATTATTTATTGGTTAGGGCCTTAAAATAGAAACACCTCGATAGTGAAAATTCAACTTAAACACATTGTCCTGTGATTTTCAACCCCGGATCCTACCATCTTGATAATTTTGTGGTTCCCAGCATTGATTTGGTCCTCACAAATATTGGAAAGGAATACTGAAATATACCTTAACATTTTTGTTGTTGTATGTGTCATCTCACCCTCTTCTTTCAAATTTATTGCACCGAGGAAGCGAGGAACTCTTATATCTCAGGTGGGGAGATATGTAATGTGTGTTGCAATAATAAAATAAAGTGGAAAATTTGATGTTCAACATTGCCTTGGTTTTTTTAATCCCTATATTCTACTTTTTCATATTGGCATTCTACATCCATGATCTCATTGCTACATAGAAATTGTAAAATTGCCAACGAATATTTAAGAGTTTGCACATATGTCCTTTTCTATTTAACATGTTTTGTCTCTCATTTCAACAGGCTCTTAAGTAAGCCTATTTACTTGCCTTTGCAGGAGGAGCAATTTAGGCAAGCTTTGGATGAGAAGACAAGGAGGTTTCAGATGAATATCTTGGAATCTATTGAGGAAGCTACACTAAAGAAGCTCAAGGATAAGGATTTGGAGGTGGAAAACATCAATTAAAAAATTTGGAACTAGAAGAGAAGATGAATCAATTGAGCCTCGAAGCTCATGCGTGGCAATGTCAGGCAAAATGTAGTGAAAATATGATTAATGCCCTTAAATTCAATCTTCAGTAGGCCTATGCCCAAAATAGGGAGAGTACGGAAGGTTGTGGAGATAGTGAAGTAGATGATGCAACTTATTGTTTTAATGTTGATGTAGGTGATTTCCAGGCTCTTATCTACAAGGAGAACGGGGACTTAAAAGATTAGAGGATTTGCAAGGTATGCAGAATCAATGATGTATGCATTCTTTTGCTTCCTTGTAGGCATATATGCCTCTGCAAAGATTGTGAAAGTAGGCTTGATTTTTGTCTCTTGTGCAGATGTTGAAGAGTGCTAGCATGCAGATCTATATGGCATGAGTTTCTAGCGTGAATAAATGCATCCTTTGATTGCTTATGTTCCTTAGTGACCAATTTTATCTTTGGTCACCGCATTGATGTCATTTGGGTATGCATTGGACTGGGAATTTTTGAAAGAGGCAACTCGGGTTCTAGTCTTTGGTTGCTCTTGAATTTGAGCTTGGAATGCCAATTTTTAGGGTCTAACATTTTGTTTTGTGTTCATATTTACCTCTAAAATTAGTTTGGTGTTCATATTGACCTCTAAACTACCATGTTCATGGTAAAAATAGAATTCTTTTAAGGAGAGAAGCCTAAATGGGCATTTGTAATGCTAATCTTGAAATAAATTGTTTTGGACACCTTCATAAAGCTAAACTACTTGAAATCACCAATACATTGCACTGGATTCTACATAGTGTGTATGGTTCTGAGATAATTAACACCATTCATTCATAACCTTGATGGTGTCATTACAGTAGAGTTTTCATGCCCTTGTAGATATCTGATTGCAAGCAGTGTGTTATCACAATCAATATTTTACTTCATTTGAAGTCTATTAAGTTATCACAGATCACTTTAACCACTTGTTTGCCTTTTGGTACAAGATATACCTTTATCTTGAAGCGTTATTTTATAAAATGGAAATTGTTCCTGAAATGTTTTGTTGCAGTCAAAAAGACAAATCCATTTGTTTGGCTTATGGGATGTGTTATTTGCCTTGACAATTTCCATTCTAAATTGGATGTTTTTGCCGAAGTATTACCTTGAAGTTTAGTATATCCCCATAGTGTTTTGATTGCTTTAATATGCAAGGAAATATGTATTATTGTTTTGTATCTTTCGGTGATAAGACCAATATGATAACTAAAGTTGAATTTTGTCTAATTTTGCAGTTTGGAAGTAGTGAATTTCTCTGCAATGACAGATATGGATATGCTCATGAAACATTTTCACAATCAAGTGGTTTTGGATTAGTAACTTTTGTACTCGAACAAGACCAAGATGTGCATCCCTATCAAGAGTTTCTACACTACCTGGGTTCAAGACATCATGTTGGCGTCGCAAAATTTAATGATGACACAGCACTATTTTTAGTGCCTCCCTCTGAATTTTTAGAGCATGTTCTAAAGGCTCCTTGCACCAATCATCTTTTTGGTGTTGTTCTTAAATTTCTACAACAAACAGGCAGTGTTATGCAGTGAATCCCATCCTAGACAGTCTTACATGATCCTCTGCATTTTTATGTTCAAAGACAACAATTTCCTAGCTCACATGTGGACTACAGTATGATGCTTATTGTTGTCCGCCAGATTGCACACCGGCAGCGCAAATCTTTCAAAAGCTGCCTCCCTCACTGGAAGTAGGGAGAGGTGTGGCCTTGGGGGCAAGCAATGAGCCAGGTACTGTCACCTGAATCCCAGCTCCTCCGTTTAGGCTAACTCCTAACGAAGCCAAGGGGGGTAGTCCCTACAAAGAGTTTCACTAAGGCTCTTATGTTTTAATATTTTTTGGTGAAGTGATGCGGATGGGTGTTGTTTAGGAGTTATTATGATGAGACCAATTTGCAGATGAGATAAACACAAGATAATAATGCAATCCACATTGCTAAATGAGATAACAAGATTACAATTTTCTTCAAGACTTGATAATCAGATAAAGCATTCACAAAATAAAATAAACACAAGGACAAATGGTCCTAATCAAAATATAAGCTTTAAATAACCAGTGCCTTATGGAGTCAAAGAATAATAAAGATGTGATGCTGAATGTGTGGGTCTTGAAAGGTACTGTTCGTGAGATCGTTGTGCAAATTATCTTGGTAAATTATAAGTTTTAATGGTCTTGATTATTAGGTTAAGAACAAGGATATCAAAAGTCCGAAAATAGTACTGGTAACCTCTTAGATGATAGGTCGAAGCCACCCAGATTGCAAAAGGGTAAGTGTTCAATTGGCTTGACCACCCTTGAGTCTGACAGCGGAAATTCGGCACCACCTGTTTCAGGAAACTTCCTCAGTGACTATCGAAAGCAACGCCGGTCCGTTGTTTGGGGTAAAATTTTATTAGATTATCACTTGTGAAATTAACAAGTCCAACACCTTTCTGAGTACTAGCCCAACCCTTTCAGGTTGGCAGAGCATACGGGTGTTGGATTAGCAACCAAGATAAATTAATTATGGGGGTATGAGTTGGAAGATTTTATTATTAGAGCACAGTTCAACTCTCCGATAGAGAGCGCTCTTGACTTAGTCTTAAGACCAAAGTTCAAGAGACTTTAATTAATCTAAATGCCTAATGCAAGGAAAATGCAACAACTACTATGCTCTCCGACATAGAGTGCTCTTGACTTGGATTTGGCCAAGTTCAAGAGACTTTAGTTCCTTTTATGAAAAATAAAAGCGGTTGTAACTTGAAGAACAAAATTAAGCTCAAGATACTGAAAGTGAAATGATAGATATTTGAAAGAGATGAGATGATTGCTATAATAATAACCGTAAAAGACTTAGTGTTCTACCAAACAAGATTTAATCTAAAGGTGGGATCTACCTCTGAACAAGGTTGATCACTAGAACCACTAGTCTTTGAGACCTTCCAGCTAGCTGGAACTTCGGCAAGGAGGCTAATGGGGAATGAGAAGCTACCACAAAGCTATGTGGCCTTTGGGATGCAATCTCAAAGTTTGCTTACTCTAGTCAAAACTTGGAAATGGAATACAGAAATGAAATAACAAGCTAATCTAAAGCATATAGAAGAGAAAAATCTAAACTAACCAAGCACAACACTCTTACCCCAATGGGGAAGAAAACCCAAAAAGTGGAAGACTCCTCCACTTAGCCTTTTATTAATTTGATTACAAATGACTTGGGAATGAGATCCTTGCAAGGTCCTAGCAAAAAATAGAGACTTGGAAAATCCAACTAACTCTTATAAGCTATTACAAAGGCTAATAGAAGACAATGTCATGTTTTGGATCATCCTCATGGTTTGTTAAAGTTTTGTTTTGCTTGGATTTTTTCACTTCAAAACTTTCTCAAGCCTTTTTCCTCTTCAAAAGTACCTACACAAGAGATCCACTTGAAACACCCTTTAGTTATTAGCAAGATAAAAACAAACTTAAGATCTAAGAGCAACAATGGAAACTAGATGCAATTAAACGAGCTACTCTATATGCTCATTTGTTTTTTCAAGTGCAAGATTTAATTTTTAATGAAAGCTAATTAAATGTGCAAGTCTATCTTTCAAAGAGATCTAGAATGAGAAAGTGGCTAGAAGCAAGATCTATATATGAGATACGAACTAATAAAAGTAGAAGTACTAGATCTAACAATGCTTAACTACTAATCTTCCAAAGCATAAAACTATTACAAACTAACCAAAACTTAATGTATCCAATCGTTTTTGTATTTTTTATGTGTTTTTAGGGCTTCTTTATGATGGACGAATGGGGGGAAAGAAGTTTGAAGGGGATGGACGAGAGGAGCTAAAGAAGACAAAAAAAATGAAAGCTATGGTGAGGGGAAAAGAGATGGGAGCAAGGTGAGGATGTAGGAGGCAAAGAGGGTGGAAGAGAGGCCACAAGTGAGGTAGGACGAATGGGGAAGGAAAAGAAAGCTTGGAGAGACAAGTTTTACGAATGGATGAGGAGGAAAGTTTAGCAAATCAAGTCAAAAAAGGGAGACATTGGAGAAAACTAGATAGCTAGAAGATGGAAGCTAGGGTAACCAAGACAACTTGTTTTGAAAATGTTTGTTGATGGAGGAAGAGACCAAACTCTCCTACTCGTTTCTTCTCTTGAAATGAGGAGAAAACCTCGAAGACCTGCAAGAGATAATGATTAGGTGCCGAGAACCACTGTTGAGTAAAGAAAGACTTAATCTCTAAGCCTTTCTCCACCTTGAGAAACCCCTGCAAAAACCCTGTTATGAAATATACAAAGACCGAAAAATGTATTTCTAAACAAAGCTAGAGCATACATTTAATATTGAATTTGCATAAACAAAAAAAACAAGATGAAAGAGATATCACCAATTAGTGTGAAGAACACCCCAAATGCTCCAGCATGGACCTCCAAAGTCTCAACTTTATTCAATGTTTCAAACAAATATTACAACAATATTTTGGCAGAGTGTTCATGCTCAAAATATCCATGAGAGAATGGCCAAAAGGCATCCTCTTTATAGCAAGCTACCTAACACCTAAGTCGAATTGGCAATGAAGGGAGCCAATAACACCTAACACAAATTCGAATTGCCATCAAAATCCAATCAAAACTCATGTCAACACATGCTTGGAGTGTTGGAACTCCAATGAACTTGAGTTGCACTTAATGAGGAGTGGGGAGGTGGCCTCCACCTGGGCAAGGCGCCCCCCACTCCCTCTTGGAAGTATCACCCAACTAACAGCCACTTGCCACATGGAAAACTCGAGCTCCAAAGGAAGATTGATGTGAAGGAGGAGAGAACACGTGAGGATTTGGTAGTTGGCTTGGAGTTAATTCGATTTGCACTTGAGATCTTGGTAGTTGAGAGTGGGAGGTGGCCTCCACCTAGGCAAGGCACCCCCACTTCCATTCAATGAAACCAAAACCAACCACATTTCTCATTTAATAACACTTCCACATCATCAAGTCGAGTTTGCATGCATTGAGGGCGAATTCTCTTGGAGTTAAACTCATTTGGTGATTGGATAGTTGACTGGAGCTGACTGGAGATGATTGGAATCTTCATTAATGTCCAGTGCCATGTCAATTATCCTTTTACTTTATTCCATTTGGATTTCTTTGGAGAGATTTGGATTATCCTAAAAATAATCATTCTTATTATTTTAATTAATAATTTCTCTGTAACTGGGTTTTTTGAGAAATTATTAATTATGAGGCCTAATTGACATCCGAAACTTAGGATAAACTGGTCCGGGGATCATGAATGATTTTTGGCTTAAGTCTGGAGCCTTCAATCATTGAATTCAGATCCCGGATGACTGACATATTACAAATTTAAATTTCTCTATTTAAACTATAGAGAAATTTATTAAAATTTAAAAAATAATTAAAAACCCGAAACCAAAGGACCCGGTAAATAAATTTCAAAATTTTTTCTGAGGGTTCTAGGGACCTAGGACATGACCGACACCTATTCTAATAGTGTCTAGTAGGCTTATATACATCAGTTGGACTCTAATAACTCCCCACGGCTAAAATTTTCAAAATCAGGCATTCCAGCTTTGGAGGAAGCAGGAGAAAACCTCATCGATTATAGCTCGGCTATAGGCAAAGTATAATTCACAAAGGAAAAAACTCCCTGGAATACCTTAGTTGCTTAATCAAGTCATGGGGAACCAAGACATTCAGAATCCTATTAGCACACTTTATTACAAACCCCATGGGGACATGGTCATGTTGACTGAAAAACAAAACTGACTAGCCAAAACTGGCTAGGCACAAATGCCGGATCATCTGATACACTGGAGTACAAACATTCATCATGTTTGTCAAATGGCGGCTCTTCAGATAATCCAACTATGGTACAAAAAAGTTGGTAACACTTACAAAAGAGGATCCAATTCTATATGCAACATGCATGCCAAGATCACTGTCACCTCCAAAGGATATGCACGCAGGTCAAGCTGCTGCTCTAGAAAGGATAAATTAGATACCAGGTACATAGTCAACTGTCATTTCATTGAAACCTAAGTTGATTTCCACATTAACATCTCTTCTTTCTGACACTTTCCAAACAACTAGTTCATATGGTTCTTTAGCAGTTCCAAACACTTCCACAAGGCATGATCCATAATACATATAATCCTAGTGGTGGTTATGATGCTTCTAACAATAGAAGACATGGATCTTCACCAAGATCATCAAAACTGTGGAGGCAGTATCAACAATCACTACCTTTGACTTCACATAAACAAAGACAAGAACAAGACTCTGACCAATGTTACGTGGTACCAGTACCAACACATTTTTTAGATGTACCCCAGGGAGATGGCAGCAATTTTTGTGACTCGAAGGGTGCGATATAGCCACATTTCATAGGTGGGTGTTATCACATATATAGTAGCCGGGCTACCATACATTATTTTTTCTGATTCCAGTACACTATTCAGCCAGTTCCCTTACATTGAGATGCTGAGATGAGCATCTATATTGGATCACTATCAGATTTTGGACAGCAGTTGTATTCCCCATGCCATGACTGGGTCTCAGGACACTCAGAGAGATGACCGATGTAGCCATTATACCATTGGTACAGAGCAGTCATTAGAGCCCAGAGTTACAACAGCAATTTCAGAGGACAGATGATGGTACAGGTTGATGAGCATTCAGGTATTATGACTCAGCAGGTATATCATTGTGTTATGGTTACATTGCTTTTATACTTATTCTTATAGCATGTCTTAACACTTAGTGTCATGATCTGGCGATCATATAGATATGTGGACCTGGTTGATCTTATTATATATATTATATTGTCCCTACTCAGACTTAGAAGTTCACTATTCATACTCATTGGTTTTACCCTCCTTAGAGAGAATAGAGGTGATCATTCCACCATACCTTGGCTTGCTAGTGTCGGCTCCATTATTCATTGTCTTCATCCATCCATTGCCTACCTTTTAGTTTATAACCCTAACTTACTACTTGACTAGTGGCATGGAGGACTT
This sequence comes from Larix kaempferi, assembly GCA_027924585.1. NCBI lineage: Eukaryota > Viridiplantae > Streptophyta > Pinopsida > Pinales > Pinaceae > Larix > Larix kaempferi. Next base: position 3,781,699 of record BSBM01000233.1, on the reverse strand, counting down.
TTCCCCACTGTAGCCTCTGTATTGGATGAGCTTCCCTATTTATTGTGTCTCGGCTCTGAGTTGGTGACAAAACTTGCCTATGGTGATTTGGAGTTCCTTGGAATTCCCCCTAGTCACTAAAGTTGTGTTGGTTAAACCTGAAACTTTTAGTGCTGCCATGAATACAAAATCTGGAAAAAATGAAATGCTATATCTTGTATGAAAAGCCCATTCATGCAATGTGTTTCTAAACACACATGAATGAAAGGCATGCCAAATGAAAATGGCCATGAAAATAAAATGTTATATCTTTTGGAAATGTAAATACCTAGGTAAACAAGTTGTCCGTGACACACCTAGAAGTGCTCAAGTAAACAAGTGCCTTAAAAACACACCTGCAGCAGAAAGCCTAAATAAATGTAAATCTATGCAATGTGTTTATAAACACACATAGATCAAGGCTATGGAAACTTTAGGCCCAAAAAGCAATGGAACTTAAATGCTATATCAAAACAATTGCTGGCCTTATTTGTATTATGGATTGTGCGCATCTGTTAAAGGTGAATAAACCCTCTTTGAACAACTCATCCATTTGTGAGACACCGCCATTCCCTGTGTTGTTGCTCATTCAGTATATACTATGGTGTGTATTCCCTTTCCCTTTGCCAAAGTGTCACAAAGTTAAGTCAGTCAAGTCATCCCTTAGCCTAGCCAATTATTTTAGCCTTCACCCTTCACTAGCAAATTGATCACAGCTATGAAGCGAGTATGATCTTGAAAGTCTAGTCTGAGTAATAATAATAATTAATGACATTATATATTTGGATTTAGATTGCCAGTAATGATTACTTTGTGTTATAATTGTTATTTGAATAAGTTGTAGAGCATGCATTAACCTTTTGTTAGGATATTCCTATACTCCATCCTAGTCCCACCAGTATTTTGATCATTTACATTTTCAGTCATGCATGCACCTTTTAGGGTTTGCATGCATCCCAGTCATCGGTCCAGCACCTATCCCTCAGTTAGCCAGCCCCCAGGAGCTTCTCACTATTTAGTTTTAGCCCTCCAGTTGCTTAATGCGCCCTTCTTCCTTGATTTTAGGGAGCAACTCGCCCTCCTTCACCTACCAGTCCAGTTGTCACTCAGTTACACTCAGTTACAGTCAGTTACACTCAGTTACACTCAGTTACAGTCAGTTATAGTCAGTTACACTCAGTTACATTCAGTTACACTCAGTTACATTGAGTTACACTCAGTTACATTGAGTTACACTCAGTTACACCTACCAGAGTTAGTTTGACTGATGGTTGACATTTACTTGAGCATTGATGACTCCACTGATGATGATGAAGACTTCCAGTTGCGCTCCGATGATCATGAGGACACCTAGTTGTGCTCCGATGACACTCCAGTGATCCTTTGATCACTCCATGAAGGCTAATTCGAATTGCCACCTTAGGCATTCGAATTCCTCATGCATTGTATTATTTATATGTCCATTTGTGATTAATAATCTAGTATGACCGAAGTATTATTGCTTCTATCTGAGTTCTATTGTACCATATTATTCTGTTGCTCATTATACTGCATGTATCACTCTTCTTCTATTTTCTTGCTTAATCATAATTATTCTCTTGTGAGATACATCATCTCTTAGATCTGCTGTGAGGATTTTCACATGGTATCAGAGCATGTTGAGAGTATTGTTTATCTCCATTCTTGAGAGTTTTTTGCAGGTTATTATCCAGATTTCGAGTGCAGCAGTTGCAGCAGTTTTTGCATTTTTGCAGCAGTAGCAGTTGCAGTTATTCTATATTGTTTTTGCAGGTATTCTACAGCTTCAATGTATCCTGAATTAGAAGAAATCACTCCTCTTTCTCTATTCAACTATGATGAATGGAAACCAAAAATAATAGCATATTTAAAGAGCCATGATCTCTTTGATTGTTATTTTGAAAGAGAGTTCGAATCCTCTACAAAGAAGATTAAATGGTTGAATAAAGGTGACATGCACATTGGAAGAATGAAGCTTACTATGACTGATTACATATTGTACCCGACCATCTTTGATATTGAAACTCCAAAAGAGTTATGGGCTCATCTGGATGAAAGATTCGGTAAAAAGAATGATGGATTTGGTCCAAATCCCTTCAAAAGCAAGCAAGTTGATGCATCCGCTCCACTTGATGGTCTCTCAGATCATGATGCATTCGCTCCTCCTGATGGTCTCTCAGATCATGTTGCATTCGCTCCCCTTGATGATCTCTCAGATCATGAACCAGTATCATCTCATATTGAAGTTGTTGACAAAGAACTTGCAGATTCTCCGCTCATGCTCAATCTTTCTTCTTTTTCTGTGCCAGTTCACACTCTAGATATTGCAGAAGGTCCTAAATCCTCTCTTGCACCAGAGTTTGTTGGTTTGCATCATGATCACATGATTATTTCGGAGGTAACATCAGCTATTGGAGGTAATGCATTCACTCCTCTTCAGCAAACATCTCTTATTTACTACTATATGATCATTAGCACATGCTTTCAGAAGGTTATTGAAGAATATGGCCATTGCCACCCGCTTGAGATAATTTCTCATGCATATGATAGTTTTGATCTCACCCTTGCTGGTTCAAAGGAGATCTCAAGAAACTGTTTTGAAAGTCTTAAATCTGATTTTGATTTCAAGCAAACATGTAATAGTTCTTTTTGGCATAATCTCACCCATGGTGGTTCGAAGGAGAAGACAAAGGACTATATGCACATTCAAAAATTTGATCCTACCTCAGCTGATTCGAATCACAGGTTCAAGGATCATTCTAATACTGTTGGATTTGTTCTCATCACTTTCGATCTGAAGAGCAAGTACAAGCACATGCTTTTTGAGCATGATCCACTTCTTCCCAAGAAGAAGATACCTCCAGACATATGACCAAGCATCACACATGCTTGAATTTGGAGCTTTTATTTTTTATGTGTGCCTTACAGTCTATTTTTGAGGAGGGGGTATGTTTCCCATGAAATTTTCCCACTTCCTTGGTTTATTGATTGTTATTATTCATTGTATTGGGTGACCTTTGGTCTTAGTTACCAGGGCCCAGGATGGATTAAGGGGGGGTGTTAGGATATTCCTATACTCCATCCTAGTCCCACCAATATTTTGATCATTTACATTTTCAGTCATGCATGCACCTTTTAGGGTTTGCATGCATCCCAGTCATCGGTCCAGCACCCATCCCTCAGTTAGCCAGCCCCCAGGAGATTCTCACTATTTAGTTTTAGCCCTCCAGTTGCTTAATGCGCCCTTCTTCCTTGATTTTAGGGAGCAACTCGCCCTCCTTCACCTACCAGTCCAGTTGTCACTCAGTTACACTCAGTTACAGTCAGTTACACTCAGTTACAGTCAGTTATAGTCAGTTACACTCAGTTACATTCAGTTACATTCAGTTACACTCAGTTACATTGAGTTACACTCAGTTACATTGAGTTACACTCAGTTACATTGAGTTACACTCAGTTACACCTACCAGAGTTAGTTTGACTGATGGTTGACAGTTACTTGAGCATTGATGACTCCACTGATGATGATGAAGACTTCCAGTTGCGCTCCGATGATCATGAGGACACCTAGTTGTGCTCCGATGACACTCCAGTGATCCTTTGATCACTCCATGAAGGCTAATTCGAATTGCCACCTTAGGCATTCGAATTCCTCATGCATTGTATTATTTATATGTCCATTTGTGATTAATAATCTAGTATGACCGAAGTATTATTGCTTCTATCTGAGTTCTACTGTACCATATTATTCTGTTGCTCATTATACTGCATGTATCACTCTTCTTCTATTTTCTTGCTTAATCATAATTATTCTCTTGTGAGATACATCATCTCTTAGATCTGCTGTGAGGATTTTCACACCTTTGACACTTTGCAGCAGCTTCTGATGATGGTCTGAGTTATATTTGGTCATGTTGACTTGGTTAGACCTAGTTTGACCAAGGTCAACCATAGCACATGAGATGGTTGGACCTCGTGATGATATGGATAGATGATATATGGTCTATGTACATGTATATGATGATTCTATGCAGCAGCTACAGGGTTATGATGATGATTCATGGTTTACAGCAGTATTTGATCATTTACAGATTATTATTATTTGCCCTGTTCCGGTATATTGGATATATATTTTGATCATGCAGAGACTCATGGCCTGATCCTTTGGATCCCTCCTGGGGGTACTATGGCTTAATGGCACTGCTGACTACCTCATTAAAGGGTTTGAAACCCTGAGGTTGGTGATCGGGGTCCCCAGGGATGGGTCATTGGACCACATGACCTCCCCCATCACTCTTACACTGGTGGCATACTTTTCTTCAGCACTGGGGCCTATGTCATTTCCCCGGGTCTTCTTCTGTACCCTCCTGCTGCTTCGGAGTTCCAGCGCCAGCCCTCCCTGGTCTCCACAAAGGATGACGTCATCCTTTCATGGCTGCAGTGTGCTTGCTTTGAGGGGTGGTGTTGAGGGATTTTCACTATTTTCTAGGGTTAGTAGGGGTATGACAACCCTCCCTCCGCATCTCAGCCTTCAGTTCAGTCCGATGTGGTCTTTTCAGTCATTTTTGACATGCTGGGGTGAACACTGGAGAAAATGTCCCATTTCACCCACTCAGCTGTTTATTTTATATTATTTTTGTTATATTTTTAAGTTGACATTTTATAATTTTAAATTGACATTTAAAAATGCATGTCGGCCTGGATTTAATTTTATTTTTGTATAGTGAGTGTGAGAAGGGTATAAATATATCTTCTCCTCATTCATAACATAACAACACATGGGATAAAATCTAATTTTCTGATTTTTGACCTCCTTGGGCATTTTGGAGAGGTGCGCAGTCCTTGAGGATCAATGTATTAATATTGTTTGGGGTCTATCTTTGGAGCATCTTTGTTTCTTGCATTTTGCTTGGGTAATTGCTAAGAGTTGTTTGCTTGACACATGCACAAAAATGTATTTAAGTCTTCTCTCTTGATGCCTTTTTGCTAAATGTTGAAACCATGCTTGTCTAAGGTTTGGATGGTAGTTGTAATGCTGCATTTTTGCCCTAGGCTAGTAAAATTTCAGTATTTTGTTTCCCTAGCAAAGAAGGCTTGAGCTTTAGGTCTCCTAGGTTTCTCTTAGCCAAACTTCTCACAACCAACCCTAGAGGTTGTTGGAGAAGTCCTTGGCTTGCCAAACTAGGCAAGTGTTGTCTGCCAGATTGCACACCAACAGTGGAAATATTTCGAAAGCTGTCTCCCTCACTGGAAGTGGGGAGAGGTGTGGCCTTGGGGGAAAGCAATGAGCCAGGTACTGTCATCTGAATCCCAGCTCCTCCATTTAGGCTAACTCCTAACGAAGCCAAGGGGGGTAGTCCCTACAAAGAGTTTCACTGAGGCTCTTATGTTTTATAATGTTTTTGATGAAGTGATACGGATGGGTGTTGTTTAGGAGTTTTCTTGTGATGAGACCAAAAATATGTAAAGATGAACAACAGATGATAAGCAATCCACGTTGCGAGATAAGATAACAAGATGGCAGTATGATTCAAGATTTGATAAAACACTAAAGCATTCACAATATGAAATAAACACAAGGACAAATGGTCCTGATCAATATATAAACTTTTAGGTAACCAGTGCCTTATGGAGTCAAAGAAAAGTAAGGATTGTGATGTTGAATGTGTGGGTCTTGAAAATGTGTTGTTTGTGAGATCGTTATGCAGATTATCTTTGTAAATTGAATATTTTAATGGTCTTGATTATTAAGCTAAGAACAAGGATATCAAAAGAGTAAACCTAACCAGGAAAAATACTGGCAACCTCTTAGATGATAGGTCGGGAGCACCCAGATTCAGAGGATAGGTGTCCGATATTTGAACCGCCCTCGAGTCTGACAGTGGGATTCCCGGCACCACCTGTTTCAAGAAGCAACCTCAGTGATTTGACGCTAGTTTTGGATTTGGGTAAAGTTTTAATTAGATTATCACTTGAAAGATTAGCAAATCCTTCGCCTTTCTGAGTACTAGCCCAACCTTTTCAGGTTGGCAGAGCATACGAGTGTTGGACGAATAACCAAAATAAATTAATTAATGGGGGAATGTGAGTTGAAGTACTTTATTATTAGAGCACCGTTCAACTCTCCAATAGAGAACGCTCTTGACTTAGTCTTAAGACCAAAGTTCAAGAGACTTTTCTAATCTAATATGCCTAATGCAAGGGAAAAATGCAAGTCTAAAAATGCTCTCCGACAAAGAGTGCTCTTGACTTGGATTTGGCCAAGTTCAAGAGGCTTTGTTTATTTTATTGCAAGTGGAAGCAGTTGTGAAATCAAACCATGTGATAGCTCAACAGATATAAAAGATGATTAACATGCTACTTGCAAAATGAAATTAAAAAATGGCTTAGTATTCTACCAAACAAATTTACTCTAAGGTGGGGTCTTCCTCCGAACAAGGTTGACCGCTAGAATCGCTAGCACTTGAGAACTTTCCAGCTAGCTGAAATTTCAACCAAGGAAACTAACGGGAAAAGAGGAGTAACCACAAAGTTATGTGGTCCTGCCCTTGGGATGAAATCCCAAGAATACTACCTCAAGTCAAAACTTGGAAGAGAGTACAAAAATGAAAACTTTGATTACTCTAAAGCAGAAAATGAAAGATCTAAGCTAACCAACCACAACACTCTTCCCCAAATGGGGAAGAAAACCCAAAAGTTGAGGACTCCTCCACTAGAAATTTTATTTATTTGATTACAAATGCCTTGGGAATGAGATCCTTGCAAGGTCTTTGATATAAACTAAAATAAACTTATGAAAAGAGAAACTTGAAGCCCTTAATGGCTTTTACAAAGGATAAGAGAGTATGTATTGATTTTGTCTTCTCTTGGTTTGAAATTTCACAGTTTGGATCCCTTTGTTTTTTGGTACTTGGTTTCTACTTTCTCTCTTTTTTTTGATCTTGCTTTCCAAAAGCAACCTCCTCTTCCCACAACCTACAACAAAAGATGAACCAACAAACTCATGCACCCATTAGTGTTAGAAATAATGAAGCAAACTTTGAACTTAACAAGTCTAGGTTTGCAAAACGAGATCTAAACCATGACAAAGCATGAGAATTAATTCAAAAATGTTAAGATTGAAAAACAGACCAGCGAACAAAAGATGCCTAAAAAATACTAGAAATGAGATCTAAAACATAAAAAAAAATTAAGATATTTTTTATGGAAAATTCTATCTTTCAAAATGGAAACTAGGGTTTAAAAAATGCAAGCTCTACTAATGTAAAGAAGAGATCTAAAGTGCTTTGATATTAAATTTTCCAATGCACGTGAATGCTAATGATGTAACAAATTGAGATCTAACTAATTGACTTTTTTAAACAAACTAACTCTAACTTCTCAAAATTTTAAACAACTAACTTAGATAACCACTAAAAACTAACCAAAAATTAAGATAACCAATCGTTTTTGTGCTTTAGTGTTTTTGGAGCTTTTAGGGCTCTTTTCAAGGTGGACGAATGGAGCAATGGGAGGAGAGAAAGGTAGGGAAAACGAATAGAAGAAGATAGGAAAAGAGGAGGGAAACGAATGGGAGAAAGGAGGATGGATTTGAAGAAAAGAGAGGATGAGGGGAGCTTGAAGGCAAAACGAATGGGAGAGAAGGTGAGGAGCAAACAAGAAGGCAAAAGGCCAAGGATGCCAAAAACAAGGGCAAACTAAGCCAAATCTAAACTTGGAGAGGGATAGGGCTTTGGGACTTCCACAGTTTTAGATAGGTAGATCAAGTAACCAATGAGAAAGTTTCTTATGTTTGATGGAGGGAAGGCTAGCCTCTAGATGTGTTTCTTTCTTTGAGAATAGAGAGACTTGGAGAACCTACAAAAGAACAATTTAGAGACGAAAATCCAATGTATGAATAAATACTAGCTTGATTTCCAAGCCACTCTCCACCTTGGTATATCTCTGCAAAACCCTTACATTCATGCACACAAATCCGAACAAGATATTTCTAATGCTAAGTTAGAACATATATTGAATAATGACTTGCATAAAAAAAACATAAGGTGAGAGGGATATCACCAAAACAATGTGAACCAAGTCCTTGAACCAATGCATAGACCTCCAAAGTCGATGTTTATTCCAATAGCATAAAACAAGTGTTACAATGATTTTGGCAGAGTGTTCTTGCCTAAAATCTCCACGAAGAGAAAGCCCAAATGGCCTCTCTTATATAACAAAACTCAATGCCAAAACCCTAATTCGAATTGGCTTAGAAGAGAGCCAATAACATAGTCAAAAATCCAAATCCAATCAATCCCAAGGCTTGGAGTGGAGCTCCAACCCATAGACAAAAGACAACTCGTAGTTCTGCATTGAATACAAGTAGGTAGAGGTGGGGAGGTGGCCTCCACCTAGGCAAGGCGCCCCCCACCCCCTCCTTGGTAGTATCACCCTCGAATGGCATGCCTCCAAGTGTAAACACGTGAGGATGTGAGAGATATGCGTGAGCTTTCAAGAGGATGACGTGAGCTTCAAGGGAGATCAAGTATGAGTTGTGGTAGGTGCTAACTCAACTTGCAAAGAAGCCAAGTCTTGGTGATTGCATATCTTTAGGAGGGCGCCCACTTTTCCTTTATTGCACTTCACTTAACCATTAAATGAACCTCCACATCACCAAAAACGAATTTGCATGAAGGTGGGCGAATTTCTCCAAGAGGATCTTCTGCTGGTGACAGGATAACTCACTGAAAGAAGTGGGAGTTGACTGGAATCTTCATTAATGACTGATGCCACATCATTTATCCTTTTACTTTATTCATTTCTGATTATTTTGGAGAGATTTGGATTTCTCCAAAATAGTCAAATTTATTATTTTAATTAATAATTTCTCTGTAAATGGCTTTTTAGAGATAATATTAATTATGAGGCCTAAATGACATCCGAAACTTGGGTTTAGCTGGTCCACGGGTCATGTGTGATTTTTGGATTATGAAACGAGCCATCAATCACTGAATTCGGACCCTGGACGACTGACATATTACAAATTGATATTTCTCTATTTAAACTATAGAGAAATTTATTAAATTTAAAAATAATTAAAAACCCAAATTTCGACGGACCCGGTAAAAAAATTTCGAAATTTTTTTCTGGGGGTCCTAGAGACATAGGACATGACCGACAACTATTCTAACAGTGTCTAGTAGGCTTATATACATCAGTTGGACTCTAATAACCCCCCATGGCTAAAATTTTCAAAATCTGGCATTCCAGCTTTAGAGGAAGCGGGAGAAAACCTCATCGATTATAGCTCGGTTGTAGGCAAAGTATAATTGACAAGAGAAAAAACTCCCTATAATACCTTAGTTTCTTAATCAAGTCATGGGGAACCGAGACACTCAGATCCTACTAGCACACTTTATTACAAACCCCATGGGGCCATGATCATGTCAACTGAAAAACAAAACTGGCTAGCCAAAATTGGCTAACTGCTGCAATCTGAAACCCAGATACTCTGGAAGTGAACACTGATGTGTTCCAACACTGGCGGCTCAATAAGGTTTCAACTATTTGTACAAAATAGGTGATAACAACAAGTACCATCTCAAGGAGAGGTTATTCCTCTTGGAATCCCTAGGTTAGGTTGGATCTATCTAAACCTAGTTGTTCATCTATTTTTCAAAGTTAAATTTCTGAGTTGCATCTGTTTTGTAAATATTATTCTTAACCTAGTAGTTTATGTTAATTAGTCTTATCTTTTTATTTTTGAGTTAGTGGTTGATTTTCAATATTGAAAAACATAAACGCGGCCCTAAAAAATCCCTAGTTGCAGGCCTCTTTAACCCCAACAACTTCCTCTCCTTACCTCCTTTACCTTTGCCCTAGCCTCCATTGGACTCGGCCTTCCTTCCTTTAGCTCCCTAGACCCTCGGACCCCCTTTTTGAGACCTCGCTGCCCTAGGTCGCAGCTCCCTCCAGACCTGCTGCAACCCCGGTCTCCTCCTTGGCCCTATCTCCTTTGTTCTGCCCTGCCATCCCTTCCATTTCTACTGCTCCTTCTTTCCATTTCACCCAAAATTTTCCTGCCATTCTCTCCTAATCCGAGCCTTCCACTTCACCTTTACACAGGTCTGCATTTGTATGCAGACCCTGTGTGTTTACTATTTCTTCTTCCCTATACACATATAAATAGAAAATTAAATTAGCTTATAAAACTTAATTTTTATTTGTTGATCAGTGGTTTATTTCATTTGCTAATAAGGTGATTTTTCTGCTGTATAGTAAGGTACAGATCTGAAATCTATTTTTGGGTTAATCTCAGTTCTACTGTATGCAAATTCCAGATCTGAAAAGTTGTGTTTATGATAGGTTATTGTGGCACTAATTCAACCTTTTATAATTTTGATACAAGTTATTCATTGAATATCTAATGGTGGAGAAATTTTGCTACAAACCTAAGTTGCATTCAATATTATATTTATCTTATGACACACTGATCTGGAAATACACTTTTGCATAGTTGAAATTGCTTTAACCTTAGTTACTGAAGACTTTGGTGATATTGGACAGCTCAATTACATGAAACCTATTTTATACATTTGTCTTGAGAGTTGGTTACACTTGGTTAATAACACTTGCTATATCTAGTTATATGCTATGCATAATATATGATTTTGTACTTCACTGGTTGATGAATTTTTACATTTTACTTGATATATATTTTTCATACGATAAATGGTGATCTTGGCTTGACCTTACTCTTTCATTGAAATATCTTGGTTGGTTAATAAATCCTTGGTGGTTCCTTGATCGTATAATTTGCATGATTGCATTGATAATTAAATGATATGTTCGTATTGACTCCATCTAGGCACTGGTCTAACTATTGATTCCATAGAAAACATACTCTTTTGGTGGTATCAGTGTTCTACAGGATTTCATAAGGACACTTCTCCTTGGAGATTTCGACTTCCGAAGAAGTTAGAACGGTGACCGAGGTGACATTGGGTCACTGATCTTATTTTTGCTTACTGGGAATTAGCCCTGTTAATTTGCCCGGTAACAACCAACACAATGACTAACATAATAGTCAAACATCATTTTCCCATCTTGCTGCAGGTTTTCTGTCAAGCTCCAATAGTACCCTTGAACATAGTGTTCAAGGGGTTGCAATCAGTCAGATGTTCCAGGATCCCAATTTGAAGGGGTAAAAGTCGTTTATGATATCTTGAACTAATACTAATGGGCATGCTTAGTTGCCATCAGTTCTGGCCCAAAGCAGTGATCCACATAGTGGACAACTTTCAATGCTTCATGTTAACAACAATTGTCAGCAAGAATCATGTCTTAATTCTCAGAGATCTTATGGTCAGATGCTCTCAACGAAAGCATATGAAAATAGTTGATATAGGAGGTATGTAAGGTTGTCCGTGACTTAAATTTGAGATCATTGTAGGTTGGATAGGGTCAAATCACTATCACCCATCACCTTGTCTCCACAGTTATGCTAACACTCAATCAACAGGTCAAAGTCTTATTTGTTTTCAAAACAATAGGTCAAATTCTTATTTGTTTCCAAACTTTTGAGCACTCATAAAATGCCACCTGTAAAGTGAGATATAATCATTGGGACCCATCCTCTACTTGTTGTTTAGTGATGAAAAATGGTTGAAATACCTCTACTTTTAAGTGCTAATTTAAACCCTTTTAAAACATTCATACTATTGATTCTATCCTCCTGCTTGATGGCATAGCTTACAACTACTGCCACATGTGCATTTTCATTGTATTCCTTTGAGCATATGAGGCCACCCATTGCATATTGCATTGGGTTTCATTGGAAGTTGTGCTTAATAAAGTATGAATGGTTTGTGCTACCTTGCATCTAGTTTTTTCGTTTGCCTTTTAGAGGCCGTAGATGGATCTCGGTTGCTTCCTTTGGCAAGAGAGACTTTGTGGGTCCTCAGTTATGTAACTAGTCCCAGAGCCTTCGATTTTTCATCCACCCTAGTTCTTTTTCGTTTATATGTTGGGTCTTCCTATTGTCCTTGATGTTACTTCGTAGGCTTCTCTCTAGCAATAATAATTCTCGGCATTCGATTTTCTACCAACTTTGTTACTTGAAATTTCACAAAAAAAATAAAAATCCGAACCATTTTAAATAAAAAAATTGTTCAACTCCCTTCTTCCTCCTGTGTTAGAAGCTTTCATTTGTTATTTAAACCACACGGAAAATCTTGAGTTTCTCTGATAAGTGATCCCTTCTTATTCCTATTGTAAAAGCTTCATTTGTTCTTCAAACCACTAGGATAACCCCATTGTTTTAAATGTCATGTTATCTCTTCCGGTGTTCTTTCAACCTTTTTTATTAACTACTTGAATGTTGTTTTGTTCACACTACCTTGCCTCTACGGTGGCTGTCGCTCTCACAGCGCAACACCAGATGTGTTCTCATTGTGGAGAGACTTGGCTTGAACCATTTGATGCCAATAGTTTAACAATGTTGATGGGATCTAATCTGACTCTGTTGGTTTGCAGAGTCAGTCACCTCTATTGGTCACTGGTGTTATAAGATCATCTGCAACCTCTTTTACAACCTTCTCTGTCACTGTTGGACTTCCCTGAGTTTTGTTAACCTACCCAGGAGTAATTATGTTGAAAAGGAAGAAAGAGAAAATAATAGGAGTAAAATAGGCAATTGGGGTATTAAGAAATAGTTTTTATATTTGTAACCATTTATGTACTCTTCTATTTCATGTCATATATGAGAATTAATGTGAATCTATATTTTTTACAAGATTTCATGACTTATGTTTTAATTTTCTAGGAATTTATCATAAGCTAGACTAAATTGTAAATCATAAGGCTTCAAAATAGAATGTAGTGGTAGTTCCATTATAGTTGAAACATAGAGATTTGTCCTTTCTAAGAAAGAATCCAATTCCTGCCATGTCGAGGTTCAAAATATGAAGAAAGAGTTGGGCAATAAACATAAAGCTAGAAAGGTTGCTTCTGCATCATTAAGTTACCTAACTGTTGAACCAATATAGGAATTTCCAATTATATAATGATTATTTTCAACCTCTTTTGATGACGACCAGAGGACACTATAATTGTCTGGACACTAGTATTTAAATTGTCACTAAAGATTAGATATGATTGGCGCTGCATATAAGTTGTCCTGTCATAAAATACTTCATATAAAAGATGTGTCCTGTCAGTTCTCAACCTCTCTGTGTGAGCTACAGAGGCTAATTTCATTTCTCTTTATTCTAATAATGTTGTGTGACTGGGCTTACATACCTGGGCTCTATGGAGTACACATCAGTAGGAGATAGATCTCCTTTGCCTTTTTTGTTGTACTAGTCAATTTCTATCTCACATGTTCTTTATTTTTATAATGTTTTATGATATTACTTAGATATATTTCTCATGGGCGTGCATTCTATCCATCAAGCATGTCCATCATTTACTACACCTTATAAGTTGATTTTCTTTCAGTCCTATTGACTGCTTTTGGTAAATGAAGGGCATCAGTAAAATTCCATTTTCAATTTCAATTGTCTGTTTTTGGTAAACTGAGGATCAATAAAATTCCAATTTCAAGAGAAACCTTAATGAGTTGCGACAATCCCAAAATTGGCTTTGACAATTGAGGAAGGTTGTGGCCTGCGGCTATAGGCCAATTAATAGACATTGATATAAGAATATGTAGATTGCACTTATTATATCACATACACTTGACAACTCTGTAAAGGACAATTTAAAAACAAGTTGTATGTTAGTTTGTAATGATTTATGTTGATTCAGGTACCTATGTTGAACCTTCTAGCTGGGCCACTTCTAAGAGGACCATGTTGAGTGTTTACATTTTTTACACCATGTTTTATAGGTTATGCTAATTCATTTATTGTACTTACATTTTTCATTGTGTTGGGTCTCTTAGTAGTGATATACTTGGGCTAGATACAACAATTTCTAGGGGTAGAACTTTTGTGGATTTGATCTTGATTTAGATCTTAATCAGCTTGGATATGTCTCTTTGAGTAAGTTGATTTCCTTCTGTTGATCCGAGGTAACGTAATCTTTGGTTCTTGGTACATGTTCCCATCACAACTCTTTTGAAATATAAATGCTCTTTTCTCAAATATCTTGTTATTTTTGGGTTTACATATAAACTAGATAATGAGCATCACGTCTCTTTTGCAAAATGGATGCTCTGTTCTCAAATATCTTGAGATTTCATGATTTCTGGGTTTACATATAAACTAGATGATGAACTTTGTTTGAACTAGAATAAGCAAATACATAACATAACTTAATGGCAAACCCTTCCATATCATACTCAAAAACCTGCTCCATTTCTTGAACAACTCTTGGGGTAGATTGACCCTTTGTGATGGTTTGGTTAGATCATGTGTTCCATAATTTCCACACTTGGGTTGAAAATTCACATTTCAGGAGCAAGCTTCCACAATCTTTTGCTTCTCTAAGACATCCACAGCACCTTGATGGACCTATCCTCTGAGCCTCAGTGGTTCTTTTGTTAGAATCTTTCTGTAAATTGCTATTAAGGAGAATAAAACCACACTTGGCCATATGTGTGGATTCGATACCTTCTTTATGATTCTATATCATTCTTTGACACTATAGCCACTATTGAGCCTAATTTCACCTCCCAGAAAATGAAGTCATATATTGTTTTGATGTTATTTGCAATGATATTCCGGATTGTTGACCCCTTGTGAAGTTCTTTGTACAATTAGACTCTTTCTCTAAGTATTTTGATCTTAATATATTGGTCCATAAAGCATCAGGTTCAATGATTCCCTGTAATACCCCCATTTTAACCCCTGGAATTATTGGCTCGGTATGTAAATATTGCAAATATGTTGTGTATGATTCATGGCGTGGAACTTGTTGCCCGCCGAATGTGCACACCAATAGCAGAAATCTTTCGAAAGTTGTTTCCCAAGTGAGAAAAGTGTGGCCTTGGGGGCAAGCAAAGAATCAGGTGTTGTCACCTGATCCCGACTCCTCCGTTTAAGCAAACTCCTAACGAAGCCAAGGGGGGTAGACCCTAAAAAGACTTTCTAAGGCTCTTGTGTTTTAAATGTTTTTTGGAATGTATGATGTGGATGGGTGTTTTTGAGGGGTTTTTTAAGATTTACAATAACAATTTATAAATTCCAAGTATGTATTTGCAAAACTGAGTGAAGATGCACAACCACTGATAATGATAGTTTAAAAATAAAGCATCCACAGCATAATATGAATTTGAACAATAAGACAAGTGCTCCAGATAGATAATAAGCAAATAAATGTTGAGTTTGAAGGACCGGTGCCTTATGGAGTCAATGTCTTTGAGTGCTTGGGATGCTAAATATAAGTCTTGGTGTGCTTGAGAATTGTTTTGCAATTGTTCTTGGTGAATTTTATTGTAAATTTTAATATGAGTTGATTATTAAATGGGAGGGGGAATCTCCAAGATATACCTTACGGTACTGGAGATGTGTCCAGAAAATAATCTAAGTGGTTCCGTACGAGGACATGTTGGCTGTCCAATTCTCTAGAGCGTGTTCAATGCTACACCAACCAGGGATGTAGCCTAACAGTGCCCTTAATATCTTGGTACAGTGGTTCCAGCGTCCCCAGGCAAAATTTGCCCACTTTCGAATATTTGACGATCAATGCCGGATTTTCGTTGGTTTTCTGAGAGAGTATTTTATTATGGTTGAAGTGATTTAAATGTGGAGAATTGATAAGTCTATACTGTTTCTAAGTATCCCATAAGTGGGTAGAGTATACGCAGTATAGTAAATGTAAATTCCAATTTTATTATGTGTGATGAACCAGAACCATTGTAAGAAACTCTCCGACAGAGAGCACTCTTGATCCGATAAGAATGAGATTCAAGAGATTTATGAGATACAAAAATACTGAAAATGAAATCTACACTACCCAAGAGTCTCTTTCAGGTCTTAAGACCATACTCGGAAAAGCAAGGTGGTTAGCAATAAAATCAAAACAAACAAATGAACTCTCCGATAGAGAGCACTCTTGATCCACTTTTCAGTGAGATTCAAGAGATTTTAATGTTCTTTTTCAATGACAATTTATATGAAATGAAAAAATAGTAAACTAAACTATGAACTTCTAAGATCTAGCAATTATCAAAATTCAAGCTACTCTAACTATTCTAGCAGTTTATTGTGCAAGTATAAAGCAAAGTAAAATGCGAAAAGTAGACAATGGGCGATACAGGCTCCCCCCAAATGGGGGAAGTGGGGGTGTGAGAGCCGTTATCCCACTTGCTTTTATTTGACTTGTTACAATATTTTTTGGTTTTCTTCTTCTCTTGAAAGCACAATAATGGATGGGGGTGAAGAAGAAGGAAGTGTTTTTCAAGGAATTGGTTTTGGTTTGCTTGTTTGCTTGCTCTTGTTTGCAACTAGCCTTTGGGCTCTTTGCTTGTTTGATTTTCTCTATTAACCTGTGGATAAGAGCTCTCAAACAAAGGCTTGTTAAGGATTAACAATAAAAAAAAACTAAGATCTAGGAACTCAAACAACTTGTAAAATGAAACTAGAGAGTCAAACTTAGTATGAGATGAGACTAAACTAGACTAGCATGCAAAACAAAATCTAAGTGAGAAATCTATCTAAATATGAAATGGAAACTAAGTGAATGCAAGCTAAAATGAAATTTAAACTAAGATGCAAGCTAGATCTAGATGCAAAGAAGAAATGAAAAGATGGAAAAGACACTTAAAGAGAGAAGGATAGGCAAGAGAAAGAAGAGAGGAAAGCAAAGCAAGAAAAGATGGAGAAGAGGACCAAAAAGGTAGTGAAGAATAAAGGACCAAGGAGGGCTACCAAAAGGGAAAAAAGTGGCACAAAAAACAGTGACAAAAGGCTGAAGACAGTGAGCAAAAGGAGTGCCAAATAGCACGCTTTTCAAGACAACTTTTAGGCATGTTTCCCAAGGCAGTTTTAGGGCATTTTTGGGACTGTTTTAGGCACTTTTTTGGACTATTTTGAACAAATTTTAAGGTCTGTAAAAACAGTGGAAAAGGCAGAAAACAGTGAGCAAATGAGGCTGGAAAATGGCATGTTTTTCAAGACAAAAATTAGGCATGTTTCCCAAGGCAGTTTTAGAGCACTTTTGGGACTGTTTTAGGCACTTTTTTGGACTGTTTTAAACAATTTTAAAGGCTGAAAACAGTGAGCTAACAAGGCTACCAACAGCACGCTTTTTGAGGCAAGTTTAGGGCACGTTTTCCAAGGTGGTTTTTAGCACTTTCTAAACACTTTTTTGGCACTTTTCTCAAGGCAAAAAGGTCAATCAATCAAAAACAAAAAAATGGATTTACAAACTTTAAAGAAATAAAACTAGATCTTTGAAAATAAAGCTTATGATGAAAATAGATCTAGACAAAAAATGAAGTAGATCCAAGGAATAAAATTTTGATCTACTTTAGTAAATGAAATGCAAACTTGATTGATAGTAATTTTAGGAAATTTGCACTCTTTACAAATAGAGAATGCAAGAGAGATAGAACCTTTTAAGATGAATATTTGCTTGTAGTTTGATGAGGAGAGAGCCTTCAGGAAGTCCAGAGAGATAGAGCAGGGGGAGCTACCGGCTTCCACACCTCAGGTGACTCAGGCTTCTTCGATACATATCTCAGGTCCACAGGTTTCCGGAGTGACTAGATCACAGAGTACAAGCACAGCTTCTACAGGTTCAGTGGTTCAGGTGACAGGTACTTTAGGGATAGGTTCAGGTTTTGGTTCTTAGGTTACAGGTTCTTTAAGGACTGGTTAATCAGTCACTGGTCCTCGGGGTGTTGGACCTTCTGCTTCTGGGAGTTCTTCAGATGAGGATAGACCAGTATGGGAGGAGCCGTCAAGGAAGAGGAAGCCTAAATGGCTTTAGGATACCTTGAAGGAAGAAGAGGCATTTGGTAGGCCCCGGGAGGAGGTCAGGACAGTTGTGATGTCGGATAGATTGGGGATGGCTCTTGTTGCAAGTCTTCGTGATTCATAGCCTTCCACATTTGAGGAGGCTTCTCAGCATCAGGTTTGGAGAGATGCCATGAGGGAAGAGTACCATTCCATCATGAATAATGATGCTTGGGAGATAGTGCCGAGACCAGAGGGGAAGTCTGTTGTGACTTCCAAGTGGATCTACAAGGTGAAGCATGTTGCAGATGGCAATGTGGAGAAGTACAAGGATCGGTTTGTGGCACGGGGGTTTTCACAGGTTGAGGGAGTTGACTATGATGAGACTTTTGCGCCAGTTGCTCGGTATTCTTCCATCAGAGCAGTGATTTCTATAGCAGCAGGGATGGGTTGGAAGATCCACCAGATGGCTGTGAAGATCGCATTTCTCAATGGTCTTCTGCAGGAGGAGGTGTACTTAGAGCAGCCATAGGGATTCGAGATTCATGGGAGAGATTCTCATGTGTGCAGGCTGAGGAAAGCCTTGTATGGATTGAAACAAGCTCCTAGAGCTTGGTACTCCAGGATCGATGCATACTTGACTTCGATGGGTTTTCATAAGAGTGAAGCTTATCCCAACCTTTACTACATTGTGGTTGGTGGAGATCCTCTCATTCTTGTGTTATATTTTGATGACTTGCTTATCACTGGTGAGGAGAATCTCATTGCACATTGCAAGAGAGACCTTGCTACTAAGTATGAGATGATTGACATTGGGTTGATGCATTACTATCTGGGGATGGAGGTTTGGCAGGAGACTAGACATATTTTCCTGGGATAGGGGAAGTATGCAATTGATATTCTGAAGAGATTTCAGATGGAGGATTGCAGGCCGATGTCTACACCTATGATCACCAGCTGGAAGCAACTTCATGCTTCTGAGGGTAAGTTGGTGGATCCTACACTTTACCGTCAGCTCATTGGATCATTAATGTATCTGGTCAACACCAGGCCTGACTTGTGTTTTGCGGTGAACAATCTTAGCTAGTTAATGGTGGAGCCTAGGAGTGTACATTGGACTGCCGCAAAACATGTGTTGAGATATCTTGCAGGTACAGTGGACTATGGTTTGGATTACAGGGGTTCGGGTGGAGTCAGTTTGGTTGGTTTCACAAATTCAGACTGGGCAGGCAGTGTGAGGGATCGGAAGAGCACTTCTGGTTGTTGTTTCAGTTTGGGCTCGGCAGCAATGTCGTGGTTCAGTCGGAAACATAAGTTCGTTGCATTGCGTTCCGCCGAGGCTGAGTATATAACAGCCAGTCATGCTACTTGTGAAGCACTGTGGCTTCGCAAGCTGTTGGTAGATTTGTTTGATCAGGAGCTTAGGCCTACAGTGATCTACTGTGACAATCAGAGTTGCATTCAGCTCTCTAAGAATCCAGTGTTCCATGAAAGGTCAAAGCACATTGAGATCAGGTACCATTTCATCCGTGACTACATTCAGAGAGGAGCTGTAGAGTTGTAGTACATATCCACTGATGAGCAGGTAGCAGATATCCTGATGAAACCTTTGGGGAGGGGCAAGTTTGTCTTCTTCAGAGACAAGTTGGGAGTGGTACATAACACCTTCCTCGGTAAGAGGGAGTGTTAGTTTTTGTACCTAGGGAAGTGTTCCCCTAGTGACTTTTTTCCTAAGTCACTTAAAAGGGGGAAAAAGTGACCCTTGCATTAAATGACTTGAGATGAGTGTTACCAACTTATTTGTACCATAGTTGGATTATCTGAAGAGCCGCCATTTGACAAACATGATGAATGTTTGTACTCCAGTGTATCAGATGATCCAGCATTTGTGCCTAGCCAGTTTTGGCTAGTCAGTTTTGTTTTTCAGTCGACATGACCATGGCCCCATGGGGTTTGTAATAAAGTGTGCTAGTAGGATTCTGAGTGTCTCGGTCCCCCATGACTTGATTAAGCAGCTAGGGTATTCCAGGGAGTTTTTTCCCTTGTCAATTATACTTTGCCTATAGCCGAGCTATAATCGATGAGGTTTTCTCCCGCTTCCTCCAAAGCTGGAATGCCCGATTTTGAAAATTTTAGCCATGGGGGGTTATTAGAGTCCAACTGATGTATATAAGCCTACTAGACACTATTAGAATAGGTGTTGGTCATGTCCTAGGTCTCTAGGACCCCCAGAAAAAAATTTGAAAATTTTTTATCAGGTCCTCCGGTTTGGGGTTTTTAATTATTTTTTAATTTTTAATAAATTTCTTTATAGTTTAAATAGAGAAATTTCAATTTGTAATATGTCAGTTATCCAGGATCCGAATTCAGTGATTGAAGGCTCTAGACTTAAGCCAAAAATCATTCATGATCCCCGGACCAGTTTATCCTAAGTTTCGGATGTCAATTAGGCCTCATAATTAATAATTTCTCAAAAAACCCAGTTACAGAGAAATTATTAATTAAAATAATAAAATTGAGTATTCTGGAGATAATCCAAATCTCTCCAAAATAATCCAAAAGGAATAAAGTAAAAGGCTAATTGACATGGCACTCAGCATTTATGAAGATTCCAATCATCTCAATCAACATTCAATCAACTGTACAGTCAGCACAAGAGATTAATTCCAAGCTAATTCGTCCTCCATGCATGCAAGCTCGAATTGGGTGATGTGGATAAGTATTTATTGGTGATTGAGTTAGGTTTTGAGTTGCATTAAATAGGAGTGGGGGCGCCTTGCCTAGGTGGAGGCCACCTCCCACTCCCAACTACCAAGTTTCCAATCAAAGCTTTGGTTAAACTCCAAGCCACCTACCTCAAAGCTCACGAGTCTCCTATGTGCTCACGTCATCTTCTATTGGAGCTCGAGTTTACCACTTGGCTTTCATCTATTTGTTGGGTGATATTCACAAAGAGGAGATGAGGGGCGCCTTGCCTAGGTGGAGGCCACCTCCTCATCTCAATTAATGGAACTCGACTTGTTTGGTGAAGATTGACTCCAAGCTTGATGGTGATTGAGATTTAGACTTGGAATTCGAACTAGTGTTTAGTGTCATTGGCTCCCTTCATTGCCAATTCGACTTAGGTGTTAGGTAGCTAGTCTTTGCTATAAAGAGATGCCATTTTGGCCATTCTCTCATGAAGATTTTGAGCATGAACACTCTGCCAAAATACTATTGTAATATTTGTTTGATTCTTGAATAAAATTGTGACTTTGGAGGTCCATCAAGAGTTTTTGGGGTTGTCTTTCACATTGCTTGGTGACATCTTTCTCACCTTACTCTTTACTTCAAGCTTTTCATTATTTAGTATACGTTCTATAATTGTTAGAAATGTACTATTCGGTTTGGCTTGTTTAATGTGTAAGGGTTTTGCAGGATTCACACAAGGTGGAGAACGACTTGGAGATCAAGTTACTCTTTGCATACTGATGGTTATTAGCACCTAATCAAACTTTCTTGCAGGTTCCCAAAAGATCTTTTATCTCAAGAGAAGAAACGAATAGGAGAGTTTGTCCTCTTCCTCCATCAACAAGCATTTTCAAAACAAGTTACCTTGGTTACCCTAGCTTCCATCTTCTAGCTATCTAGTTTTCTCCATTGTCTCCCTTTTTGACTTGATTTGCTAAACCTTGCTCTTCACTCCATTCGTCCCTCCTCCTTAAGCTCTCCTCATCCATTCATTTTTTGTCTTCAAATCTTTCTTCCCCTTCTCCATTCGTCCTACCTTTCTCTCCCTAAACCTAGCTTCGTCCTACCTTATTTTGTGGCCTCTTTTCCACTCTTTTTTGCCTCCTACATCCTCACCTTGCTCCCAATCTTCTTCCCTCACCATACCTTTCGTTTTGTCTTCTTTAGCTCCTCTCGTCCATCCTCTTCTAACTTCCATTTCCCCTCTCGTCCATCCTAAAAGAGCCCTAAAAACACATTAAAAACACAAAAAAACAATTTGCTTAAGTTAGTGTTAATTAGATCTTAGTTTGCTTTAAATTGTTAGTCTTAGTTAATTTTTTCATTTTAGATCTCTATTAGAAGTTTAGATCTTGCATTTGGAAAGTTTATCGAGCATATAGGGTAGTGAAACATTGCATGTAGCTTGTACTTGTTTGAATTTTCTTTCCTCATTCAAAAGATAGATTTTATATACCAAAAATATTTCAAATTTTTTATGTTTTAGATCTCTTTCCCATCATCTTTTGGGCTTATATTGTTTGCTGGTCCATTTTACATTTATGCATATTTCGAAATAAAATCTCATAAATCTAGTTTTTTCAAAGTCTTTTATAGATTTTAGTCTAAGTAGTTCCATTGCTTTGTCTTTTTCTAATGATTAATGGGTGCCTTGGTTGAGATTTTTGAGATTTGTGTAGGTTACTTTGAAGAAGAAAAGGTGCTTTTGGAGAGCAAAACTCAAGAAGATCTAATCCAAGAGAAGACTTAAACCAAGAAAGACAAATACTACTAGCATTATCCTTTGTAAAAAGCCCTCAAGGGTTCCCAGGTTTAAATCTCTCATTATTCATTTCATTCTTCTCAAAAGACCTTGCAAGGACCTCATTCCCAAGGCAATTGTATCAATTTAATAAAAAGCTAAGTGGAGGAGTCCTCCACTTTTTGGGTTTTTCTTCCCCATTTGGGGAAGAGTGTTGTGCATGCTTAGTTTAGATCTCCTTTTCTCTTTTAGCTCTTAGATTAATATTTCATTTTTGTACTCCATTTCCAAGTTTTGACTAGAGTAAGCAAACTTTGGGATTGCATCCCAAAGGCCACATAGCTTTGTGGTAGCTTCTCGTTCCCCATTAGCCTCCTTGCCGAAGTTCCAACTCGCTGGAAAGTCTCAAGGACTAGTGTTTCTAGTGATCGACCTTGTTCGGAGGTAGATCCCACTTTTAGATTAATATTGTTTGGTAGTACACTAAGTCCATTTTCAGTTTATTTCAGTCATCTTGTTACATCTTGCTATCATCATTTCACTTTCTGTTATTTAAAGCTTCATTTTGTTTTTCAAGTTACAACTGCTCCTACTTCATAAAAAGAACTAAAGTCTCTTGAACTTGGCCAAATCCAAGTCAAGAGCACTCTCTGTCGGAGAGCATTTTGTTGTTGCATTTCTCTTGCATTAGGCATTTAGATTAATTAAAGTCTCATGAACTTTGGTCTTAAGACTAAGTCAAGAGTGCTCTCTATCGGAGAGTTGAACTGTGCTTTAATAATAAAATATTCCAACTCACACCCCTTCATAATTAATTTATCTTGGTCGATTATCCAACACCCGTATGCTCTGCCAACCTGAAGGGTTGGGCTAGTACTCAGAAAGGTGTTGGATTTGCTAATATCACAAGTGATAATTTAATAAAACTTTACCCCAACCAACGAACCGGCGTTGCCCTTCGAAAAATACTGAGGTTGTTTCCTGAAACAGGTGGTGCCGAAATCCCACTGTCAGACTCAAGGGTGGTCAAGCCAATTGAACACTTACCTTTTTGCAATCTACGCAGCTTCGACCTATCATCTAAGAGGTTACCAGTATTATTCCCGGACTTTTGATATCCTTGTTTTTAGCCTAATAATCAAGACCATTAAAACTTGTAATTTATCAAGATAATTTGCACAACGATCTCACGAACAGTACCTTTCAAGACCCACACATTCAGCATCACATATTTATTTGTCTTTGACTCCATAAGGCACTGGTTATTTAAAATTCATATCTTGATTAGGACCATTTGTCCTTGTGGTTTTACTTTATCTTGTGGATGCTTTCTTTGAACTTCAAATCTTGAAACGTACTGTCATTTTTGATATATTATTCAACAACGTGGATTGCGTCTTATATTGTTATCTTATTTTTATATTATGGTCATCATCATCAAAAAACTCATAAACAACACCCATCCACATCACTTCATCAAAAAACATTATAAAACATAAGAGCCTTAGTGAAACTCTTTGTAGGGACTACCCCCCTTGGCTTCGTTAGGAGTTAGCCTAAACGGAGGAGCTGGGATTTAGGTGACAGTACCTAGCTCATTGCTTGCCCCCAAGGCCACACCTCTCCCCACTTTCCAGTGAGGGAGACAGCTTTCGAAATATTTCCGCTGCTGGTGTGCAATCTGGCGGACAACAATGAGCATTTAATTGACTTTATAACTTAAAGTCACTTTTGATCAATTTAAGTGGGTGAGTGAAATTAATTTTATGAGAATTAAATGAGACATTTTATTCTCATCTCATCTCAACCGTCGATTTTATTCTAATCTCCACCGTTGGACGAGAAACCTACTTAGGGTTTTGTCAAAAAGGCAAGGGAGGCAAGTTTCCATTCATTCTTGAGTTGAGAGAGTGAAGAGAGGAGAGAACTCTGAGTTATGCACAGAAATCGAGGAGGCATCAGCTAGTATAACAGCAGCATGATTTTCTAGGTGGCATGGTTTTTGAGGCAGGGATATATTTCAGTGGGCACATTTTCCCAAATCTGTACAGCTGCATTTATTGGCACGGGTTTCGAGGTACACCTTCAACATTTATTGGCACGCACTTCGAGGCACATTTATGTAGGTGGTGGGCATGGTTTTCTAAATCCGTACAGTAGCAATAAATGACAATCTGTACAACACAGTTTCCAAGGCACAAATTTCTGGGCACGATTTTCTAAACAAGGCACAATTTTCGAGGTCCGTACAGCAGCATTAATTGTTGTTGTACCGTACAAAAAAATTTGGGTGTGTTGGCACATAAATCGAGGCTAGGTTTGGCACATTTTTAGAGAAGAATTGTATGCATAGAAATCAAGGCAACCTTGCACAGAAATTGAGGAAGTTGGTTGGGTGATTTGGTTGGTTGAGATAAGTACATTTTGACTGTAAAATTAATGTACTGAAATATTGCTGAAGAAATAATAACTCTCTCTCTCTGTGACTGGTTTTCCCCGTGGGGGTTTTTCCAAGGCTATTGGCCAAAAATTTCTGAGTCTGAAATATTTATGGCGTGCATGTTAAATTAATTTTCTACCTGTTAGAAGTGTATTTCCAACGTGTTTAATTGTCTACATTTTTATAAGTAGTTTCCAGCCAATGCAAAACAAGCTTGGGAATGAAAAACACTAAAAACTTGACATAAACCAGCAAGTTGCAAAACACAGAAAATTTACATTTGTAAAAATTCATGGCTTTAAATTTATAGATGGTGTTTTCATGAATCCCATGAATTTAATCTGTATGTTTCCAACAGAAGTAGCCGAGTGGAGTCAAGAAATTTGAGCAAATTCACTATGTAGATCTGTTCGCGAAACAAATTTTCGCTCTGTTATGTAATAGAAACATTTCATAAATGGAAGAAATCGAGCATTTTGTTTTATTTATGAAAGTGGAAAAATTTGAAATTTTTTGAGTTGGACCCCACCCATGCCATGTGGGAAGAGGGGTATGACGTGGACCATCCACACCAGAAAGACATGCGGGTGGACGACCTCCATAGTTTGTAGGCGTAACAGAGTATCGATCCACAATGGTTGTCAGTCGGTGTCAGTCGTCGGTGCTCATCCATGGAGGTACCTCAAAGTGAAGTTGTGGGGAGACACATAGAAAGGTCAACGGGCATAGTGGAGAAGAGTCTGCGGAAGTCTGTGGATAGGAGTTCACAATAGTGCCGAGGAAAAAGGTCCGCAGGTGCGGCAGATAAAGGTTTGCATGAGCGGCAAGAAGAAAGTTCCACGGGGTCATCAGTCAGTGGTAGTCGGTCGTCGGTCGCCAATTGTCGATCATCGATCGTCGCTTATTGGTGCACACCCGTGGGGTTTCCAAAACGCATTTCGTGGAATAGGCCATGAAGAGCAGTCTATGGGTGTAGCGGAGTATAGCTCTGTGGAGGTCATTAGTCGTCGGTCATCGGTGCGCATCTGTGGGGGTACAAAATGTGGTCCAAGGAATAGGTCCACAGGGAGAGGTCCTCAATGGTCATCGGCGTACACCTGCGGGGAAATGAAATTGTGATTAATGATTATGATTCACAGTATCTATAACCTACACACTGGATAATGGAGAGTGGGAAATCCATTGGGTGGATATTGCCTATCCACGTGTTCGATTTTAACTAGCAACGGGTCCAACAACAGCCATTCTAAAACCACTTTTTCGGTGAGTCGTTACCACTTTTGTTAATGTAATACAACTAGTCCATTTTCGCGAAGGAGAATTGGAGAAATAAGTCGTGGTTTTGATTTTCAGATGCCAAAAATTGAAAAATGGCATTGGACTTATGTGCCATATTGCACGAAATCCAATGATTTACAAAAAAGAACGAGGGGGCAAACCCCCCTAACCCCCATTTTATTTTATAAATCTACAAAGAGGATCCCTAAGTTTAAGTGGAGCTACAAGAACATCATAAAAATGGGCAAATTCGGCAATTTTTATGGGTTGTAACTTTTGCTCAGGAACTACAAAAAAAAATTCAAGTCTATGAAAAAGTGCAAAAGTCAAAAGCAGTCAACCCAGAATTTTATAGAAGTTGACTTGAGCCTCAGATCAGAGATATGAAAATTGATAAGTGATCCTTGTTATATGTACTAATAGTTCCTAATAGAAAATGTTTTCTAGTTCTTCCTAGATTTACTTCTGTAGACGGCTAAAGTTGGCTCCCAGAGCTAATTGCACCTGTAGAAACAATGCATAATTGGGCAAAATTAGCATTTTTCGGAGGACGTAACTTTCATGTATGAGATTAGAATGAAGCATGAAAATAGGCGTTGGAAATATTATTCATATGGGAATAGAGGTGTATGGTCAAAATCTGAATGAGGAATTCATATGTATCGAAGATCATAACAGAAAAGTGCCTATAACCTTAATTTGACAAAAAATGTCAATAATGGTAGTTTCCAAAAATGCATAAATGGAACAAAAAAATGATGACTCAAGAACCTGTGAATTATTCCATGAGACTAAATCTATTAAAGAATAACATTTTTGTATGTCATTGCATGTATTACTAATATCCCTAATAAATATCTCTATGATGCACAGTGTTTGTAGTTGATGATCCTTGAACAGTTGCACGAGAGGGCAACAAGCATAAGGAAAATTCTCCAAAAGCAAATGGTAACCATGAATGATGCCCGAGACCTCTATGAACATGATGAGGATGTCCTAGGAGAAAATATGCAAGAGGGAAATGTCGAGACAGAATCCAATGGGAGGAGAGAGCAAATCACTCCTCAAAATTTGGCAGAAACAATGAGAAGTTTCAATGAGAGGTTGATCAAGGCTCAAGAATAGCAAAACCAAATTAATGCTGTCATTCTTCAGATTCTTACTGATATTCGGTATAGGGATCATCTTGGATCTAATCCAACAAATGTTGGTCAAGAAATAAGAAGTGCATAAATTCGCTCTAGGAGTCGCATTCGAAAAAGGACTCCAAGTCCAAGAAATGGTTCTTTAAGCAGGGTACATAGGGTATCTTTGTCATGATCTCTTTCTAGACAGTCATGTGATTCTAAAGATTCTTGAAGTAGCCCAAAGTATACTTCTAGTAGACTTGGAAGAAGAATAAATTTCAAGAGTATTCCACAAGGAGAATTCAGGAAGCAAAGGCCACCCACATTTGATGAAGAAAGTAAGACAGGTCAGGAAGCAAAAGCATGATTTCTTGGGATGAAGAAATATTTTCAAATTCATGACTACTCAGGAAATGAAAAGGCAAGAATTGTTATTTACAATCTCAATGGTTGAGCCTCAATTTGGTGGGAGCATCTCATCCAAGTAAAAGGAATCAAAGAAAGAAGGATAAGCTAGGAGCGATTTAAAAAGTATTTCAAGAAAAAATACATATCTGTCGGGTATTATGATAACAAGAGGGAAGAGTTCAATGAATTAAAATTGGGATAGAATTCTATGGAAGAACATGTCCATAAGTTTTTGTAATTGTTGAGGTATGTAGATTACATCAAATATGAAAGAGTAAAAATTCAAAGCTTCCTTGGAAGTCTGCCCCAAAATTACAGAGATGGGATTGAGTTTGTTAATCCACCAACTCTTGATGAAGCTATTAGAATGGCAATGCATTGTTATGAGTATAGCAATGGAAAATCAAAAGTGCATCCAGCATGGAAAGGAAAGCCAAAGGGAAGATTTGACCAAAGGAGGGCCAATAAATTCTCGACAAGGCCAACGAGCACAAAATGGAATTAAGCCAATATGGTAGCAACAGAAAAAAAAAAGGACCAAAATGACCACTTCAGTGTTGGGGATGTGGAGAAAACCACATGCTTAAATATTATCCACAATGAATAGAGAACCCTTGAGGCTTACATAACTTACAAGAAGTAATTACAGTAGAGGATACAGTGAGGAAAAATCCTCTAATTTATGTAGCGTTGGATAACCATCAGGCAGACCATCAATCAGCAGTAGTGGAAGTTGAAGGTAATATTTCTAAGCAATCTATTTATGTTTTTATTAATCCAGGATCTACTCATAGTTATGTTACTTCAAAAGTGGTTGAAAGTTGTTCTCTTATAAAAATGAGGCATCATAAGTCTTAGCTAGTTCAATTAGCCACAGGAACAAAAAGAAAAATGAGTGAAGTAGTGATGGAGTTGTTGGGGGATTTTAAACCCTAATGACCTTTTGGGAGCGGTCACCACAAATCAAAAAGTTTAAAATAAGACACTCAAGAATCATACATAAAATAGGTTTTTAATCTTTGCAGGAAAACTTCTTTATCAAACAAAGAAAACAAATGCAGGAAAACTTCTTTATCAAACAAAGAAAAGAAATGCAGGAAAATAACTAACCTAGAACCAACGTCTGATGAAGATCTCCTCACTGGCAGTTTAATGTTCCTTGCTATTTTCTAAATTTAACCTAAAATACAACAAGATCGAGAAAAAAAGGTAGTTACTACTGCAATAGACATTTGATAAACTTACTGTAAATTATAAATAACCAAATTACAAGAAAGCATAACTTACATGTAAAATCTTGAAATTGGACATGAAATCATGTTCTTTTATATTAATAGACAACATAAATACAAATTGGAATATTTCACCTGATTTCTAAAGCAAACATCGTTCTGTGGTCCTCCAGCCAAATTCCTTCATTCACCCACTCCAAACTCACTTGTGAAAGCTATGCCCAAAGAATCTCTACAATTCTTGGCATAATAAGAGTTTCTAATAAAGGCTGAGAAACAATGTCTCGGATAGGGGAATGGAATTTGTAGATAAAGGAGCAAGGATTTCAATCTTGTCTTGATTTCAGCAGCATAAGGGTATTCCCTTTGATCTTTATTTTTCCTCCTCCTTTGCTTCTTTTATATGATAAGGGATCAATTAGGGAAGTTATTAGGAGGTTATTGTATGAAAAATATAAGTTAAGGAACATATCACTTTTGATATTTTTTTACCCTTTAACAGGTAGATACGTGAGCTGGACACTGATAGGTCGCGTGGACGCGAGTTGTCCATGAGTAGGTCGCGCACCTCTTACAAAACTTGGTTTTTTAAGATGTTTTGCAAGATAAGCTGCTATATAAGGAACTAGGAATGTATTCAAAGAGGGAAAGGGATGAGATCAACCATCTCAGTGTCTATGGGAATAGTGTGGGAAAATACACTATAACAGGAGTGCCCCATAGAGTTGATTGGAATCCTCACAAAAGTAAATTTGAATGTCCTACCATTAGGATCTTATGACGCTCTTATTGGTATGTATTGGTTGGAAAAGCGTAGAGCCAAGATAGATTGTTATGAAAAAGTCCTTGAATGCATTGATGAAGAAGGAAGGTCGAGAGTGGTGAAAGGGATTCCTAAGCAAGTTTCAGTAAGGCATATTTCAGCCATGCAGTTGGGAAATTTCTATAAGAAAGGTTGCCACCTATATGCAATCCATATATAAAATACATTGGAGGACAATGGCCCATAGATAGAGGATTATCGTTTGTTACAAGAGTTCAAAAATGTGTTTCCAGATGAAGTGCCAGGATTGCCACCAAAGAGGAACATTAATTTTACAATCAATCTTGTTCCAAGGGCAGCCTCGATTTCTAAAGCTCCTTATAGAATGAGCACATTGGAATTGGTACAGTTGAAAATACAACTACAAGAATTAATGGACACGAAGTATATCAGACCAAGTGTGTATTCTTGGGGAGCACTGATGCTATTTGTGAAGAATAAAGATGATACTTTAAGGCTATGTATTGATTACATATAGCTAAATAAAATGACAGTCAAGAATAAGTACCCATTGCCCATAATTGATGACTTGTTTGATCAAATGAAGGGAGCCAGAGTGTTTTCAAAGATTGACTTGAGATCCATTTATCATCAAGTGAGGATAAAAGAAAAAGAAATTCACAAGACAACTTTCCGGACAAGATATGGCCATTATGAGTTCACGGTGGTGCCACTTGGTCTTACCAATGCACTTGCCACATTCATGTGTCTCATGAATAACGTTTTCAACAAGTATTTGGATAAGTTGGTGTTAGTGTTCTTGGATGACATTCTTGTTTACTCAAAGAGTGAAGAAGAGTTTGAGGGACACTTAATAATGGTGTTGCAAGTTCTTAGAGAACACAAATTGTATGCAAAGTTAAGCAAGTGTGACTTTTATCAAAGAAGGGTACAGTATTTGGGTCATTTTATTTCAGAAGAAGGAATTGTAGTGGATCTGGAAAATATTGAAGCCATAGTGAATTGGTCCACTCCAAAGAATGCTATAGATGTTAGATATTTTATGGGTCTTGCAGGATATTATAGAGGCTTCATTGAGGAATTCTCCAAAATTGTTCATCCAATTACATAGCCACAAAGAAAGAATGTAAAATTTATATGGTATAAAAAATGTGAAGAAAACTTTCAGCAATTGAAAAAGTTACTTACTAGTACCCCTGTCTTAAAGATTGCAAATCCAAAGAAAGATTTTGTAGTATGCACGGATGCTTGCATTGAAGGATTGGGTGGAGTTCTTATGCAAGAAGGATTTGTGATTTGTTATGAGTCCATAAAATTAAAAGAGGATGAAAATAATTATGCAACTCATGATTTAGAACTAGCAGCCATAGTGCACGCCCTCAAGATGTGGAGGCATTATTTGCTAGGAAGAAAGTTTGAGCTTAAAACAAACCACATGAGCTTAAAGTATTTGTTTGATCAGCCAAGCTTAAATGTCAGGCAAGCTAGATGGCTAGAATTTTTGTGTGAATTTGATTTTGAAATCAAATATGTGAAATAAAAAGAGAACAAGGTTGCAAACGCTCTTAGCAAAATATTTCATGTATCAACCTTAAGTATGTGCAAATCAGATTTAAGAACAAAAGTTCTTGAATCCCAAAAAGACGACGAAACTTACCTTCAAGTAAAAGAGAAATTGAAGTAGGGAAATTTATATGAAAAGTGTCAAGGATATCAACTTCGAGAAGATGATCTTCTCGTTTATAAAGGCAGATTGTATATTCCAAATTGTGTAGATTTGAAGAAGATGGTAATTGATGAAATTCAACAAATGCCATATTCTGGACATCCAGGATATCAAAAGACAATAACAGCAGCAAGGAAACAATACTTTTGGCATGGGATGAAAATGGATGTAGCAGAATACATTTCCCAGTGTCAAAAATGCCAACAAGTCAAGGCAAAGCATCAACATCTAGTAGGGACTATTGCATCCTTTTCCCATTATGTAATGGAAGTGGGAAGTAATTTCTATGGATTTCAAAACAGGTTTGCCAATGACATTGAGACAACATGATTCAATCATGGTTGTGGTCATCTTGATTTTGTTGTTGTTTATTTACGATTACCTCTTGGACCAGAATCAAAGTGTTTGTGATCTATCTATTTGCTGCAAACTCTGCTTGTCCGTTGGATATAAGGAATGCCATCTTATGCCTGGAAGTTTTGGATATAATCTTGTAGGATATGTTGCATGGTGAAATAGGCTTGAAACTGTCAGAATAAACTGCCTACTCTTTCTTGTGGATATGGGTGCAGAAGATTGAGCATAAGACTTTGAACATTCTCTTTGATTTCCTGGATTCCTCAGATGTACCTAGTAATTCATATATGATAGAATACCACATCCTCTAATAGAAGTAACTAGGAAACCCTTTGGGTTAGGGTCTTTTCCCTTCTTTGTTGAGGTAACTACTAGGTGTAGTTGTGTTGTTGGGGTCAATTTGATCTTGTTTGTATCTTCTAATATTATTTTGGGATGCATTTCAGGAAGGTTTTTGCACTATTCTGGTTTATTCCTCCTTATCTGTGAGCAAATTCTTGAAACAAAACTCTGCCAACATACATATATTTTGATACCTTTTGTTGTTCTTGTTATTTTCTGTGATTATTCTTTAAATTTTGTGCGAAGGCTATTTAAATTTATTATGAGATGGAAATATTTCAAGAGCGAATTTGCAAGTTTTGTGGATAGTAGATTGAGATTGTATTCATCGTTGGCTCATCCTAAGAATTTTGTTTTCTCTTCTCTTGAAGAAGACTTGCACTATTGGTGTTCCAAAAATTTGATTAATTTGTTGTCAATTGTTATTCGATTCAAATGTGATGCAACAAGATGTTTGATGATGTCTTCAGGAATTTTATTTTGATAAGCTTGACATTTGCTATAATTCATTGGTCGATGTATGAAGAAAATATTTCAAGTAGCTTGCAAATGTGAATGACGTATGTTTGGTTATGCTTTATTATCATGAATATGAGGCTAGTTTGGGAAGTCTGAAATTTAAAAATCAAGTGATTGAGATGTCAACCAACCACATTGACATTGCTCCAAATCTACTTGGAAGATATATTTATGTTTTCCTCTTTTTGGCTGGCTTAATCTTATCGCTATGTGATTTGTGTGCCTTACCTTGGGAAAATACTACCTAATACTTCAATTTGAAATCCTTAATCTGATTAGTGTGCCTTACGTAGGGGAAAGACTACCTAACGCTTCGATTTTGGATGTCTCTGGCCTCAATAACTCTTTTGGTCTCTATTCCACCCATTGACACAAGCACAAACATAAATATTAGTTTGTATTCAAAGAGACTTGAATCTTAAGATGGCAATATTTATATCTCTAACTAGATACAAGACATATATATGCACTCTTTCAAAACATGTTTGATTGGTCAAGATGCTTTTCAAGGAGTAACTAAGTCAAGTATTATTGAAAACTATTAGCATCAAATCTATATATCGATATATAAAGGAGGATTTTGGCACGGTATATTCTTACATGTTATACTTCCATATCGAATCATGGTCGGAATCAATGCTACATCATGGTGCAAATTGTGGTGCAAAGCTTATTTGTCCTATAATATTGTTTTATTCCAATTGATAAGTTTTTAAGGAAAACCTTTAATTTTGTGTTTTTCGTGGCATAAAGGAACTTATTTAATCCTCTTATCAATTTGGAAAAGTTTTATATCTCAAACAACAAGGAAGTTTTAAAAGCATCAAATTTTATTTTATAACTTTTCATGCCAAGTTAAGAGCATTATGATGGTATCAATTATTACGACATTTGTGCTTACTCCTTACTACAATAAAACTTCATTGATCTATTGTGCTAGCAGAGGCAGTGTTTGTCGAAGAAGTTAGGAAGTTGCAAAAGGAACAATTTAACCCATTTGAGCAGGTGACCTTAAAATCTTTTGAAAGAGACCATGCTTGTGTCTTAGATCACTGATGTAAAATTATATAATATATTCTATTTAAGGGTGCTAGCTCAATGGAAGAGAACCTACCTTAGAGGCATGAGGTTAGCGGTTTGATTCCTCTATGCCCTGTACTAGTACGAAATGAGAGATAAGTGACCAAAAAATGACCAAAATTTGCATATAAGCAACCACTTTTGAGTTGATGACCAGTGGTAGCAAATTTCTGGTATCTTATCACGTAACCAAAAATGTGGTCGTATTTAGTCTGGTTGTTTATAACTTGTTGAAATGTACTCGACCTCGAAACCAAGGCTAGGGACACCAAGATGACCAGGGGGCAGGCCGAATCAAGGTAAATGCACAGTGGAATAAGGTTATCTAAGGCTAGGCCATCATGTCAACCATCCAATTAAATAAAACAATCAACCTTTTTAAGGACAACACAAGCTTGCGATACATATCATTTTCCATATGCACATGCTAAGCAAGGTAAATGCAAGCATGAATGTGAATATATCTGACCAAGCTATTAACATGTAATATAAAATCAAATAATCAGATCTTCTAAAGCCATATAACCATTAATGAAACCTGACTTGCAAGCTAACTTTAACAATATAAATAAAAGATCTATAGGCAGCCATATTCCACCACATTAACAAGTTAGAAATTAGAACTTCGGACTACCATCTGCAGCCATATTAGCATACATAAAACCAAATATGAAGGATTCCATATACATACATATAGATGATAATAACATGAGGTCTCATAGATTTCACCTACATCCAAGTACAAACCATAAGCAAAAATTGGATTTAAGAGCCCATGTACATCATAGTACTACAAATAAGCACATAATGAAATAATCATCATAGACTACCAACCATAGCCATATCAACATGAACAAATTAAAGTATGAAAAATATCATCTAAATCCATATAAAATCATATCTAAAGGCTATCACCTACATCCATATAGGTCATAATCAAATTAGATCCATAAGCACATATAATTCCAAGGATGTAGTAAATACATATATAATAAATTACTTATCTGATTAAGGGGAAAGTAGCTTCAACCGAACAACTTTCCACCTAGCCATAGACACGGTCAAGTCAATCAATACTTGAGTAGGTCTCCCCTAAGATGAGGTCATGAAGCCACAAGCAAAGGTACTCTCAACCAATAAACAGGGTGTGTTCTTTCTCAACACTATTAACACTACCACACATAAAAGATCATATATCAACCATATGGAAAGCTTTTTCAATGAATCAAAATGTATTCCTTACTGGAGACATCATTCCAGACACAATGAACCAGGTCTCATAACCCATAAATGCTCAAAATAAGCCAACTAGATCATATAGTTGCGCCCTTCTTACCACTGTGAGGAAAACCCTGCCACAATAAAATAACAATATCTTAGCCATTCAAAAGTCTTTTTCAATTAAACAAAAAGTGTACCTTACTGGAAAAAGAACTATGGATGCAATGGTACAGGTCTCATAACCCATAAATACTTAGAAGTGGTCTAACCATAACATATAGTTTCCCCCTCCTCGGCCTAACCGAAGAAAATACAATATACTTCCATCACAGGAAACTAAGGCCATACATCCTGAAAAAGCACAATAGATTTCCATCACAGGAAGTTCAAGAAACACATCTTGGATTTGGTTGCACAAAATCAGTGTAAAGTTCATCAAATGGATTAGTGAAGAATGTTTTCTTGAATGGAGACTTGAAAGAGAATGTCTTCATGTCTCAGCCATAAGGTTTTCTCTTGAAGGGACAAGAACAAAAGGCATGCAAGCTCATCAAACACCTCTTTATATGGCTCGCAACAAACACCTCTTTCCTGGTATGAAAAACTAACTAAGCATCTTTTGAAATTAAATTTCAAACACTTTAATCTTGGTGATGCAACTCTATTTGTTAAGAAAGTTGGAAAAATTGTTGTATATGTTGCAATGCATATTGATGATCTATTGTTGACAGGGAACAATGAAAGCTACATTGCATCCATAAAGAAAGAATTGATGAAAGTTTTGAGATGAGTGATGTGGGACATCTTCACTACTACTTGGGCATTGAAGTGACTCAAAATAGAAAGTATATATTCATCTCCCAAGATAATTACATTGGAGAATTACTGAACAAATTTGGCATGGTTGAATGTAATCCTCTCACCCCTGCAATGGAACATAATTTGAAGTTAACATCAAAAGAAGGGAAGGAATTTGTGGCTGCAACTAAATACATACAACTTGTGGGGAGTCTTATCCACCTTACCACTGCTAGAATTGATTTTCCATTTGAAGTTGGGATCCTTTCCATGTTCATGAAAAAATATCGTGAAGGGCATTGGTGTTCTACAAAGAGAGTTTTAAGATACTTGAAAGGGACTCAAAACTTTGGACTCAAATACCCTGAAGTGGAGGACTTAAAATTAATTGGATATTCAGATTTAGATTTTGATGGTGATAAGGAGAATAAAGTGTCTACTTTAGGATACCTCATGAGTCCTGGATCAACAACTATCTCTTGGAGATTATACAAACAATCTGTTCCAACATATTCCATTACAGAGACATAATATGTGGTTATTGCAAAAATAACAAAGGAGATTGTGTGGCTCAGGAAGATACTAGAGAATTTGTAGGAGAAACAAGTGAATGCCACTCCACTTTTGGTTGACAACACTTCTACAATCAAGTTTCCCAAGAATCTTAGATTCCATGATTGAACAAATAACATCAACTTGAAGTACCATTTGATTTGACATCATGTAGAGGCCAACACCATTCATTTTCCACAGTGTTCCACAAGTGAGTAGATTGTAGACATCTTCACCAAAGTGTTGGAGGAGAAAAGCTTGAAAAGGTCAAAAATATGCTTGGACTCATAAACATCTCTTTGGATTAAGAGGGGGAGAAATGTTAGAAACCTAATCATAGGGATTATTGTTACAATGTAAATATCATTATTGTTATGTCTATGACATAATGGTTTCATTTTGGACACATTATTATGTCCGTACAAATCGCAATTTTTTTATTTTACAAAGTTTTCTAATGTTTTGCTTGTAAAATTATCCTTGTAATTTGGTGTGAAGGTTTCACCCGCCGCGTGTCGTGGTCAGTGCAGTCTATTACTGCGCAATTTATTTTAGTAAACACTACATTTTGTATGGTTTTCGGCAGGTGCATTAAGCATTATTTTAAACCTACCTTTTCATGTTTTAAATGTTCGTCCATTGTTTTAAAAAAACAATGTCATCCCTGGAATTTGGCGTTCTTTTATTGGCCAATGTCTAGTGAGTTTGCATCGTCTCGGGCTTTGAAGCCCATGGTGTGCGGGAGTCATGATGTTGTTGAAGTGCAACCATTAATGGGATGCCAGACACATCATCAAAACAAATTTTGGCCATGAATGAGATGTTCGGAATGGCAGAATGGATGTATGATGTCGGCATATGCATCAACTATTAACTTAAATATCGGTTGACTCCTCTCATCACAAAAACAAATTTCAATTAGAGAAAACGCTTACGCTTTCTCGACATTTGCAGTTAACATTGTTGCAGACAACATTCTTACAAAAATG
Source organism: Larix kaempferi (assembly GCA_027924585.1). NCBI lineage: Eukaryota > Viridiplantae > Streptophyta > Pinopsida > Pinales > Pinaceae > Larix > Larix kaempferi. Next base: position 3,744,457 of record BSBM01000233.1, on the reverse strand, counting down.
GGGGAAGTCGCGGTGAAGGTAAATGATAATTTCGTGAGTGGAAATGGTGTCCAAGAAATGAGCGACAACAATGGAACAATAACTTTGGCACCTCAGCTCGGCAAAGGACGGTGGCGATGCTACTGGTACGAAGAAGAAGTTGACGATAATATTCGTTTGTGCTTAGTTTTGAATAGGTGAGATTACGTGCCTTGTTTTACCTAACCTCCTGTTTTTTGCTGACTTTTATGAAAACACTTACATTTTGACTATTATAGTGCTAGGGCTATAGTTAATGAAATTACAATTGAGCGAGTTGCGATTCTTACTGAATATGCGGTTGGAATCCCTGTCCAGGAGCCTTGCTGTTTGTGGAATAGTGTCCCTGGATTTTGAACCTTGGCCCAGGCGAATAAAGAATGCGAACTGCATTGCGTTACTCTTAAAGGACCCTTTTGATAAGATGAACTTTCCATTGAATTTGTTTCGTTGCTTTTCACCAGAAACTTCAATTTCCCGCACAATAATTTTGGAGTACGAAACAACGGACTAACTTTATCAATTTGTCAGTGAATCAACAGTTATTTAGAAGAAAAATTAATTGTACTGAGCGTAGATCTTTGGAAATATTTTATGTAAATTTAATGGAGCTTTGAGATGCCTCATGGAGTCTAAATCTTAAGTGTTGCATCATTGACAAGATTTTGCATACTGGAGTTATTCGTTATCAGAGGATAGCACTCCTCGACATAAAACCTTTCAGAAAAGTATGCATAGTCAAATCGTCTTTAAATGCATCCATGATATATGTGAATTTATGTTAAAATACTCATTCTCATGTAGGTTCTTTCTATCAACGACAAGTTACAAAGCGCGGAAATGGATGAGTTTATTTATCATGAATTTTTGGTGCATCTCGCTCTGGTTCACTACTCCAAGTATGTTGCTAGTCTTTAATATAAAGATTTTGTTATTTATTGTCCTTCTTGCAACAGATAGTAACGAGAATACATCAAATGTAATTTGTGCAATAATAGTCCTAAGACGGTTTTCATAATGGGAGGCGACGAGGGATCAACTGCCAAGGAAATACCGAGGCACAATAGCGTCAATGAAGTCATTATGTGTGACACTGATGAGGTATTAAAATATTTAATTTAACTCTAAAATGTTGAAAATCTCCTGTATCTTAGTATTCTTTTGGACGCTTAAATATTCTTCTATAAGCGGAAGAAATGCTGACTAGTTTGTATATCTTTTTAAATTGTATCAAAGGAACTTGTCAACTTCTACAGTAAACATTTGGTGGTAAATCAAGAAGCATTTGCCAGTCCGTATCTCAATCTTATCATCAATGCTACAAGCTTCAACCTCCATCCCTTTTATTTTTGTAACCGCCTGTAGTATACAATAATACGGGAAGGTTGACTTGCTAATATTTTGAATTCATATTTAGAGCCGAGCTGGAAAACAAAGGAGAATATTTTGACGTCATTATTAGAGACCTTGCGGATCATATAGAAGGGGTCCTTGCAACCAGCTTCACAAAATCCTTCTATGAATTAGTAATCAAGGCAAAACTAAGTCACATAGGCATTTTCGTGACATGGGTTACCAAAAATGAAATCATTTTTAACAGTTTTGCACTTGATAAGGGAGAATCTATGTATTTTTACAGAAAACTTGAATATACCGTTCACATTTCAGGTTTAACATTGAATCCTTCAATGTTAAACCTGAAATAAGGAGAGATCATAGCAGTGAACTATTCTCATGGACTACAAGGATTACTCTCGAAGGACTCAATAGCTTCTATTTTGCACCTTATTAAGTGACTCTACCCAAAGATAGTAGTGGTTGTCGACCATGCGAACGAGAAAGATGGAAGCCCGTTTGCACAGAAGTTTCAGGAGTCCCTTCTTTTTTATGCACTTCTATGTGATTCCCTTGAGGTTGTGCACATGAATCTGGACACAATTGAGATGATAGAAAAGTTTGTCATGGAACCTAGGATTTGTAATGTTGTAGAAGCAACTTAAAACAAGAAAAGGGAAGGAGAGAATCTCCCTCCTTGGAGAAATTTGTTCCAGGTTGCAGGTTTCACTCCAATGATGATGAGTAACTTCACACACAAGTAGGCAGAATCCCTTAGTAGGAGTAGGCAACAACGATTTGGATTTTGTTTTAAAGCAGTAAAGAAGCAACAGAAACAAATTCTCCTCCTTGGTTGGTAATGAAAAGTTATTGTCTCAGTCTCTGCTTGGAATGTTAATAATGTTGTTTAATCATGTATTAACTATGTAAGTTTTCAGAGTCACTGACTTATGCTTCGGCTTTGTAAGGTACCCTAACCTGGGTCCTCTGTTTGTTTTACAACTCTCAATAAAAATCTGTCTTCTATTGTTTACGTTTTGTTTTATATTTATGTGTTCTAGTTTCTGCTGTTTCTATTGGCTGTAAAAACAGTATTTACAGTTTCAAAATAAATATATATTTACTAGTTATTGTTCTAACATCAAATACAGGTTTTCATTCTCAGCAACAAACATATAAGCACGTAATTTACCATACTAATCTATTAAGTTACCTGATATTTTAGAAGCAAAATTTATAGAGTTACCAGCCATTTATATCTGACTGAAAAATACCTGTAGATAGCTAGTAGATCCACCCTTGTTGCTGTCCCCGTTTGTCGTTTCTCCTTGCTTTTCCCTGCAGCCAAAAGCCTTCCCCAAAGTTCTGAAACTCAACCATCCCTAAACAGTCTTGCCACCCTGCCAACTGGCGAGGTCTCGCCGACCACCCAGCTCCAAAGGTACCCCTTTGGACCCCCGAGCCCAAACCAAGTACAAGCCCAAGCTGTTGTATCCCTTCCGAAAAGCAATCTCCAACAAGAACCCTCTTTTCAGCTCTCCTCTCCAAATTCTTCTCTCCCAATTCTGCTCTCCAAAACCTCCCAGCTCCAAGATCCCCCATCTCCCTTCTCTTCTCGACCTTATCCCCCCCCCTTCACTTGCCGACTCTTTCCCTCATTACTACCCCTATCACTAACATAAATGTTTCCACCCCCTTCCACCTACCATGTCAGGGTTTTTGCCCTTTGTTTAATGTAAACTTCACTTGATATAAATCCATATTCGATATATCATAATAATAACATTTGTTTAATATTTATTTATTTAAATAATCACTAGTCATTTCACACTCAACCGACAGCCTTCTTGGCATAACTTTTATATTATTTCTTGTTAATAAAATTTTAATTAATAAATAATAAATGCTATATATATATTATATAGTTTAAATTTGGGGTTGGTTCACCCACCAACCGTAAGTGGTTTTACACTTACACGTTTTAACACATTAATTACTAGTCATCCCTTAGTGTTTCATAATTCAATGCTTCATTTATTATTAATTAATTTGTTTATTGATTGACTTAAAATACATTTTTAACACTTTGTTTAATAATGGTGTACGACAACATTTATAGTTTATGCCATGTCCTATATAACTTCGACACAACCTTTACAATTAAGTAATTATAATTTCTATCTTATCCTTATAATTTTAACTAATTAATTAACATTGTTTAGGACGCAATTAATATTAACCTATAAGTTATTACTACCTTAATTAACATTACAATCACATTTAGTATCTTAACCAAGGTCTTAACTGATCAAGTTCATTAATATTCATTTAAGCATTACTAACCAAATTGCACTATTTACACCTAGTTTTAACCGTAACTTGTTTATTAATCAGTAATAATTAATCATTAGTGCACAATTATTAACATTAATCAACATTAATAACTTAATTGACAGTAATTAACATTAATCTACATTGTTAGCATTAATCATCATTATTAACTTTAATCGACATTATTAACATTGATCAACAATAGTTAATTACTAAACGACAGTAATTAACATTAAGCGACACTAATTAACATATTACTCAACAATATTTCATGTAATTCATAATATGTAGGCGAGTTATGTAAGCGTAGCTACTGCTTACATTCCTCACGTAAGTACACTAAAAGTAATAATTCGCATACATCAATCATAATCAAGGAACTTATTATTTACTGACACATGTTTTAACATAGTTTGCAAGGTACAATCCATTAACTAACTGAAATCTAAGTTACGACAGTTCATACATCACTGAGTTACGACACATACTCAATCAAGAGTTTTACACACATGTAGTTAGATCTTGTTTTCACCCCTACTTCAAGCCACACCTATCTACCTATATCATCACTAACTTCCACATCCTATCCTGTCCTTTGCTGGACTACCTTGAAATGTCAAGTCATGACCGGTTCCAGCTAGAACCCGTAAGCGGAAGTGTCGACTACCTCGACCAAGCTTCCCCAGCAGGCAACCACCAGTCATCATCACACACCTTGGGGAGTGCGTCGTAGCACAGCCCTCCCATGACTCTGGGTTTCGGGGATAAACGGTGGGTAAAACCTCCACCCCCCTAATGGAACAAGGGACTATGTCTACTCGACATAACAACAGCGTTGCACTTGTACTCGGTCTGTCATCGTATAACCAATCTGGGCGGTTGAGTTTCCTGAAACCCTACCCCACCCATGTCATAATATAGATCATAATAAACAACATAATAACCACACGAAAGTAAATAATGCATCACTCGCATACCATTTTATCTTTCGAAGTCCATGTCCCGAAGGCCCTCCCACCTCGTAGGATCCAGCTATCACTTAGCTGTTTCAACCTGTAAGTCAGTCCTTGACATACAATATAGAATATTGTGCATAAATCCTCGATATGTACACATATATTTCTTCATAACATACCAACAATAAACTCATTCATTCGCCATGCACCTGGCAGAACATTCATTATTTCAACATATAACTATAACGGTATCCACATACCCATCATTCAGTAATTTCCATATATTTGACATAATTAACACATGATACATATCTAAACATGACTACCGATCATAATACTATCATCACACACACACATATATATATCGGCAAAATAATAGAACCATATGTCCACAGTGTCGTCAAACCGACGAGGTCTCACAATCAAACAATTACAACATATACTAGTAGTTCAGGTAGTAATGTCAAAACGGGGTGTTACAGGCTTCTAACAGTGTTGATCTAAACTAGGAGCTTGAAATCGGTTGTAGGATGTTACTATGATTTTAAGGCAAATATTACTCCAAACTAATGTTTTGTGACAATCTCGTGTTCATGAAAGCTTGCTTTTTTATTTTAAATTTTCATTAAATGGTGCCATGAATGACAATTTCACCACAAAATCTTAACAATTTCTACACATTATGAACTTCTATCATGTCTTGTATGTGTGCGTGTGTGAGATTGTTTGCCGCATTGCTTGAACAAATATATATTGAAATATTTAGGAAGAAGGGTTGGTTCTGAATCTTACTTGAGCTAACTCTGCTCAGGTAAGATATTCCAATCTACTTGGTAAGACCTTTTAGGACCTTACCACTGGTCACCACTTCACGATATTCTAGTTGTAGAATACACGCCCCACCTAAATGGATGGCATCTCCTAAAGGAAGGGTGATCAAGAAGGCAAATGTGGATACAAGTAGCACACACATAATGATATTTCCTAGATTAGTGCATTCAACAGTTATGTGCTACGAGCATGTTGGAATGGTCCTAAAAGGTCCTGATTAGCTTTTAATTCAAAATGACAAAGTTCATAAGATCATCACCATAAGTATAATGTTAGACTCATGAATCAGTTACATAGTAATCCTGTTCTTACGATGCCATTGCAAGAAAAAACCAGTAGAATGGAAGAAAATTTATGTGCCATATTTTGCTTGAACCATGTATTTGTATCTACTTGTAAGAGCTTCCAAGTATCTTCTATTATGCCATCAATTTGATTGAACGTTGAACCAGTATCTTGCTGTTATGCCATTTTTTTCTTTACAAGTTTATGAATGACTAGTGAATTGACAAAATGCAGGTGCCTCATCAACTCAAGTGCTTTGATAACACCTACCCAAATTATGCATCCAGGACAAAGAATGATGACCAAGTTATGCAAGCTCATCATCTAAATGGTGAGGTTGATTCAGTCACGAAACTTGTTTAACTGTTTCAGTGGATAGTTCCTGGTTGGTGCTCTTAAGTCACACTAAAGTATTTTTTTGTATTTACAACACCTTGAGACATGTATTCAAACTACATGTCTATGCAATTCTCATTTGCATTTCTCTACATGCCGATGCATCTATGTTGCAAACTAATGCCATAGACATTGCTGCTTGCAACTCTTGTTAAATTAGGAAATATGAAGAGTTGTAGGAGAATAATAATCTACCTATTGGAAGATGAAACCAAAGGTCACATCTTCATGTATTTATACAAGGCTCACGTTAATAAAACTATTAAAGCATTGTAGTTATCCTAGGCTTGTCAATTTAATTAAAGTGTGGCATACATTATTATTTTTTACATCTTTGTAATTAATTTAATGATAAGTGTGTCCTTTCTTAATGGTTTTGGAGTAAGATTTAAAACTGCTTTTGAGTGGTTAAGAGGTTATTTTTGTTGAACTTAAGGAAACAGGTTAATGACCCATGACCTAGAGGCATTTGCTAGAAATTTGCTAGAAGTGAGAGTCTACCCCCTTACGGTTCACTAGTGGGTTGTTTTAGGTGGCATGGTTTTCCTTCAATAATGGTGATGAGCCTGCATTGGTGGACATCAACTAGTGATGACTATTCTCATTACCAAATACAATTATGTCTTGTCATTGGTCTCATCCACAAGAGTGCCTGCTTTTGTAAGTGCGATGCTCTACTTGCACAAATACAACTCACAAGGATAAAAACATATTATTGGGAAAACCTTGATGGATGCATAAGAGACTCTTGCTTTTTTTTTTTCCAGGTAAATATCCTGAGGCAAACCCTCGGGCACTTCCCCTCATTTCGAGGATGGTACCCAAGGCAAACCCTAAATTCTTTAGGGCATAAAGCCAGTCAACAATATGACTCAAAGTCGTTACAACAATATATTCAATTACAGAAATGGAACTTGCGTAGGGAAAATAACACTCCATCCCACAATCACTTGGACTAGACCCAATTAACTTGAGACATTATTGCTTTACCATAAAGCAAAACCCCATTTCCAATTTTTTCCACAACTAAAATACTTCTAATTAATAATAACAAGTGATATCTATTCATTCAATGTTAACTTTCATAATCTCGTAGGTAGAACTCATAAGCTACGAAGGTAAGTTTTGAGAAAGCTATAACAATTAAGATACTAGAAGTATTTGTTCCACCAAAATCATTTAAGACTTACCTTTACTATTTTACATCAATGAAAATGTATTCCTATCCCTAGCAAGTGAAACTAATCCTTTCAACCTAGACGAGAATAAAAAAATAGAGTAAAGGTCAAATTAACCAAGTAGCCACAAATCTTTTGCGGGTATCCCGGGCTTTTTTTTTCACAGAAAAATATAACTTACTATTAATATGCGAAATAGTAAAATATGTCCAACTGTCAGTCCAAGTCCAAATCAAACAAATCTGCCAGAAGTAATCCCCGGAACAAACCGGTTACATCATCAATATGAAACATGAAGGCGGTCTAAAACTCTCAACAAACACTACCAATGCCCATAAGACATACAATGTGTCCAGAAATATACCAGAAATACCAAAGCCACATCATCAAAAGTATATGTGTCTCCTAAAAAGTCCAAATATTGCGGGCTTATTTCCATTACACGGTACACACTCATATTAATTCTTTAAATTTTTTTGTTTTGTTTATATAGTATGATTTATAAACACGCAAGTTATATATTTAATTTATAAGGGATAAATATTTTTAAATATACTTTAAATTACGTTCGTTTTATATATAAATACTATATTATAAAATAGACCTCACTTTTCTCATTAGAATGAAAAAATTATCATTGAGCAGTTTTTCCTCGGTCAAAGACAAATAGTTTAAATTATAATAATAATAAAAAGGAGCGGGGCATTCAAATCTATGATTAGTCCCGTTTAACGGCTATAATCGCTGTTGGTCATCTTGTCTTTGTCCGCACAGCCTTGCTCTGTCCTCCCTTGTGCTTCTCTGCTCTGCTTCTTTCCACAACGTATACCTCAATCCGAAGGGCGCTTCACAACTCATACCTCAAGCTGAAGGCGTTTCTTTCTACAACCTATACCTCAATCCAAAGGACGTTTCACAACTCATACCTCAAGCTGAAGGCGTTTTACAGCGATGAGCTCGATTTTGAAGAAGATAAGCGGCAGGAGGACCCCAAAGAAGGGCGGGACGCCACGCAGAAACAACAATGCCACCGAAAATATGCCTCCAGACGATGAGAACACAAAGCCCAACATCAACTCGATGGTGCCTCCGCTTCCTGACATCTCCCCTGTCTTCTTCTCCTCCAAGTCGGCCAAATCGAAGCATCTCACCAGTCCCGCATTGCCTCCCCGGCCTCCTCCTCCTCGTCCACTGAAGCGAAAATCGGGCGTGGATTACCCATATCAGCATCCCACCGAAAACCCTCAATCTCAGTCTGAATCAGGTGTAGCAGGAGACAAGATTGCCCTCGATTCCGGTGTTCAGGCATTCGCTCTAACCTAACCTCTCTACAAGGCATTGACCTACTTTTGTGGTCATTTCTTGGACATTAATAAATTATCTTATGGAACTGCATTTTGTTCGTCTTTCTTCATCAGGATTATTGGCCCTGATATCTTGACTTAATGATACTACCAGGTGATTGTGAGGATTCGGCCACTGACGAGAGAAGAAGAGCAGCAAGGCACCCAGATTGCACAGGAGATCTCGTCTGATACAGTGGCTGTGGCAGATCAGCAATTTACGTTCGATGCCGTTGCCGGAACAGAGTCCACTCAGGTTTTTGAACAGCATTGGATTTCTTACATTTGCTTTTCTTATTTGGAGCATTTTTTTTTTCAAAATTACAAAAACATCATTATCCCATTATCAAAACATCATTAATCCGAGAATTCATATTGAAAGTAGATAGCTTAGGCATAAGAATCCAACAGTAGCTAGCCTGGATATTCGCTGCCGTCTTCCTTCCAAGCACAAGATCCAAACAGTAGTCAGCCCGGTTATAAGTTATGGCAAGAAGGGGAAGGAGAATATTAATGTGGAACAACATAGGGATATGCCATTAACAACCACGAGCAAAAATTGCCAGGGGTGTTAATGCTGGAGTGAACGAAGATTCTATCAGGATGCTATCACATCAACCCAATGATTTTCCAAATCCAGCTTTTTGATTGGCAAAGCTTTTGGTGTGAGGTAATGCCTTATAAACCATCTATCTCACACTTGCTATGTTATAGGCTTATTCACAACATCTGCACACCCAAAAATTTAGAGATAAGATTATCGCTGTCTCTACTGAGTATAGAACCTAAGACTTGCTATGTTCTTCGATCACAAGCTTATGTCTGGAATTTGGAGACATGAAATGTACCCAAGAATATCTACTAAAAATGTAATGCTAGTCACAAGAGGCAAGCTGGATCAGTGAAAATGGGCGCTGTTATAAATCCCACTGGGGTTTGATCCTCACAAGAAGTGGCTGATGCTATCCACAAGGCGGCCGCTGATCTTCCCAGAGGCTATTAAGTCAGGCCAGGGTGCTTCTACACTGTAAGTAGCATCCCACCTATGGAGGTGTTGGATGCACCATATTGGTATCTCTTTCATCAGTTCCAACTTCCATTATATTTCATAAGTTGAGTACAATTTGCTGTTACCCAAATCTCTGTTGCCCATGATTACATGTCCATTGTCTGGCATCTGATTTACAGTAATCTGTTTCTTTGCTTTGCTTATTTTTGACATGACCTTGTATTGCATTTTATACTCTTTTGCCAGGGGATTTATCGCCGACCCCAGGAGACTTGTCCCTGCATTTCCTGTCCCAGAGACATGTCCCCGTCCTGGAGACGTGTCTCCCCATCTCAAGGGACATGCCCCAAGTACTCGGCGTGGGAAGGCATCCTCTACTAAACTCAAGGGACACCCCCTCAAACAATCTGAAAATGATTTGTATGGTTTAATAATTAATCCCACGTCTAGTATTCTCAGTTTTAAGGTCTGTCCTCCATGCATGACGATGCTCAGTGATCTGTTTTAATGTCCAATTTTCATTTTCAATACAATGTTATTATCACATGAATCTGCCCAGGAAATTATCTTAAGAGTTTGACCTACATATCATCACATTTCATACCCAACTAACTTATACAAAGGTTTAGTCTGTATATTTTACGTCCAGTACCTGTACAAAGGTCAGATTTGTGTTTTCTATTGCCTGGCAATCTTTTTCAAAGGTCCAACCTGTGTGTCTAGTGCCAAGATATAGATGGTGTGCCTACTGACCTCCCATGTACTCCTGATGCATGTGAAATTAAAAAATGGTGCCTCTGTTCCCGTGCCCACACTCATCAACCCTGGCTGGCTACCTCAGAGTTCATATAGCCAATCTTCTAATCTTCATTAGAATGGCAACTAAGTTATGTCCAAGCTCAAGGAATGCAGTTCGAATGGAGTGATACACTGTAAGGATTTTGATTTTGGGGGATAATCTAACCAGATATGTGTTCATGGTGGCTTTTTGGAAAATCTCTAAGGGATGAATGGTTTTCCCAATTGACGGATTCATGGCTATCTATATTGCTGAAAACGAATTATATTACTGTCGGTTCAATAAGAAGAAAAGGAATGCTGATTTGTCCCAACGAAAAGTTTCTCACATACAACTGTTTCCAGAACTTCTGTTTTTGTTGTAATCCATGGATCTGGATCTTGAGTTTGTTGGAGTTATATAAATTGGCCAACTAGCAATTCTACCAAAATTTTTAGTAGGTGATCTTGGATACGTAGGTTTCTGATGTTGCTTTGGACGTGGTTCATGTTTCAAGATTGGTATGGCAGTATGTTACTGAAGAAGATGAGCACAATGCAAAACTGTCTCAACTCTTAAAGCCTCTAGGACGAGAGTGTTATTTCATGAGAACAAACCATTGGAATGTGAATCAAAGTAGAGATATTTATATTGGAATATGATCTTTTTTCACATGACAGGAACAAATGCTACACTTAATGTCTTGTCAAGAAGCAAATCTTTAATGGAACAAGTGACAAACATGTGGAAGATATTGCTCCCCATTGATACATTCTGAAATGACTGGGAAGACATTACTTCCCAGGGATACATCCCGAACATTTTTTTAAGAACCAAATCCTGTTTTTCTTGAAATGTTATTAGCCTTGAATCAAATATTGGTCTCCAAGAAACATTTTTTCCTCCATCGCAACTTTGCTTCTTTTGATTGTTGATACTTGTTACCATCAGATCAGTATATTCTTTTGCAATGGTATCCAATGACCAATTTATTCTTCAATGTTTTTGGACTCTTTACTTTTTTTGTGTGTTTTCCCATTACACATTTGATCACATTTCATTTTAAATTGGAATGTGCACTTTTCTCAGCATAAAATACAAGCCTTATTTGTCTTTGCTTTATTTGTTTTCATTCAGCAAGAGATTTTTGAGATGGTGGGTGTGCCATTGGTAGAAAACTGCTTGGCAGGATTTAACAGTTCTATATTTGCTTATGGCCAGGTATTTTGTCTTTCACTTCAAATCTGTTTACAGTTTTAATTGTCTGTTATGCATAAGGACTCATACAATAGTTTGGTTCAGAAACTTAGTTTCCATTCTGTTTGGTGATTCTCCTAGAATTCAGATGATTTTTTCTTATTAATTACCTGGTTTAATAGTTGTTTCCTGGACTCAGACTGGAAGTGGTAAAACATATACCATGTGGGGACCATCAAATGCTTCAATCGAAGAGAAAATCCCAAGCAGGCACCGGGGCATAACTCCTCGCGTTTTTGAGCAATTGTTTGCACGAATCCAGGAAGTAGGTTTTCCTGATAAAAAGAATTGGCTGAAGTTAGTTGGTCAGCTCATGCTTCTTTTTTATTGATTCTTTATTTCTTGGGTTTCAGGAAGAACATAAAAATGCTGAAAAGCAACTGCATTATCAGTGTCGTTGTTCATTTCTGGAGGTACATAAGTTGACGTTCTGACTGGCAAGAAATTATTTTGCCTGTATTCATTTCTTTTGCAGGACACATACTAGTGAAACTTGGATATCTGTATTTACTTCTCATGCCTTAAGAATGTGTTGCCTATTTGCCTATTTTTTGATGCATTTGACATTGGAATGTGCATACTTCTGCCATCATTGTAATCTTGATATACTTTCCTCTTTGTTGCAACATGGATGGATGTTGGGATGCATAAATCTGTCCTGTATTTTACAATCTGTTGACAATTGACTGTATGTGACAGATATATAATGAGCAAATCACAGATTTGTTGGAACCTACACAAAGAAATCTTCAGGTAACAAGATCATCTTGGTGTTATTCTTTTCAACCTTTGTTATGCCTATAATGGTCTCACGTTCTGTTTAGCTCAATTAGATATTTGAAGTTCCCGATTTTCATAATATATATTTGTTATTGATTTGCTTACAGATTAGAGAAGACACAAAAAGTGGGGTGTATGTGGAAAATATCACAGAGGAATATGTTGCCAGCATGGATGATGTAACTCAGCTCTTTCTTCGAGTATGTATGCTTTAATATCTTTGGCCTTCCTATAGGAAGCTTGCTGCTAAATAATATGCCAGGTTAGTGGCACAATATATATACACTAGGATGCCTTCAACTTTTAAGCTTTAGTGTAAAGTCTTCAAAGCCAGAATATGCTAAAGTTGCTATTACGTTATTTTTTTCGATGAGTTGATTTCCAAATATCACAATCTCGATTTTTTCTCCAAGGAAAAGTCCTTGGGGAAACCCAAGGGATGCTTCTCCACATTTGTGGTTGACATCCATAGTAAACCTTTTGGCATAGACTAGTCTGCCTAACCAAAGGAGATTTAAACTAGGCACCCACCAGCACGGAACTAGCGAAATACCCAACAACATTGGTGACATCCAGTTGAGTTAACCCCCTTGGCAAATCCTATTCTCACTTCAATTACAATGATGTTTATTATATTATTCGGCAATCTTTACCTTGTTTCATCTTCTTCTATTCTTGAAGAATACATTTAGAAACTCTTTTACAAGATCATTGGAGAACTGCACTTCTATTCAGTTGTTGGCACATTCTTTAATTATGTCATGTTCTGCAGTTCTTTAATGGTAAATATCTATCTCTTGCATCTTTCTCCAAGCCATTCTTTAATACATACGTGTTTAGTAAACAATGCAGATAATTTTCAATGGCTATTTTGTAGACGATAGTATATATGTTGAAAGCCAACTTCATCAATCAAAAAGTTTTCCAATTCAGTAGAGTTTGCTGATTCAGGGGTGTCTATGCTTGTGAGAAGTTTTGAGCTGATTTTATCTATGAGGAGACTGGACTAGAGACTCTTTCAGCCAAAGAGGAGGAGATCAAGAATCTAGCCCTCATCTGGAAGATGAGGAGAGGAGGCAAGAAAAGAGGACTCTCAAGGGGTTAGAAGGGAAGGAAGAAGAATCAAATTCTTTAGACTAGGGGAAGAAAGACTTGTGTCACGTGAAGTGTTTCAAGTGCTACAGGATGGGCCATTATGCATCTTAGTATCTTGAGAGGAAGAAATCCAAGCAACAAGCAATGTTGAAAAAGTCAGCATCGGCAAAAAGTCGGCAAGGGTCCCGAATACAACTTCTCGGCAACATCGGCAAAAAAATCGGGAAAAATCGGCAAAAGTCGGCAAACATTAAAAAATACAAAATACATTTATTTTTTCAGAATTTTAAACATATAAAGCAACAATAACATCGGATAAACACCTTGGAACATAAATATGGAGAAAGCACTGATATATAGATGTAGTGGATGCAAATAACTTGGAGCGGTTTGATTTCAATGACTGGGACTGCTAAAAAATACATAAAACTTTACAATTTTAATGAAAAAAATATATATTAAAGATACCAAGCTATGATTCCAAACCATTAGAGACAAAATATTATCAAAATTGCACCAAGTGCAATACATATCTAAATCAAAATTGAAAAAACATAATCATCAAAATCATTGTCTATGTTTGGGATCCTATTCATCAATAGCACCATGTCCCCCCACCTCTAGGCTCTAGTCCTTGCCTCTACCTCTAATATCGAAGTTGATCCTCCAAGGATATCAATTAACACCCTACAATTTTGATGAAACTTCTTAATCCAAGCGTTAAATTAAGGTAGAAAGAGCTTCCCATGCTTAATAAGTGATTTTGCTTGACTGAAGGGTACATTTTTTATTAAGGTCATGACAGAGGAATTCAATCAACTTCAACAACCAGGCATTGACACCACCAACATCAAGGTACATAGAGAGCTTGATGTGCTTCATTAAATTCCAATCCCTTACCCACATACATGATAGAATTTAGTGGAAAGTTGCAATCCTGAAATCCTGAAAACCATTAAGTCTGTTGAATTCTGAATGGGATCTAAAATTCTACTTTTTGCATATGAAGTCTGATGAGGTTGGAACCACACTCAAACATCCTGAAACAATTAATGGTAATGTTAAAAATTTAAGTAAAAGGATGGAAAATGAAAGATAAAGAGAATGTCACTTTTACTTCAAGAATTTAACATTCTTAAAGTAGTTTTTGGGTGCAGTAGTTTTCCATGGCAGTCAATTGCCTTAATTCTTGGTCCACAAAACTCATCACCCCATGTATGAAATTTTTTCTTAATCAATCTCTTTCCCATGAAAGAAGAGGATAAACCAAGCAGCCCCTTATTCAATGGGAATGCCCATTTTGATCTTGCAGTTAAGTCCCAGAAAGTCTTAATATAGCTGTTTGGACAGTAACTGCCAAGCTTGCCACACTCTCCTGAGAACTCTTGTAAAAAAATTATAAGGCACATTATATTAGTTCAATTCTAAACTGTTAGCATTCTTCACAAACCAAGCCCTGCTTTTCACAAAGGTGTTTTCTTTAAATGGGATGAAGGGACCCAACTTTTTCATGCTGCTTTTCATTTGGCTACCCAATGAGTTCAGCTGACTTTTGCAACTTATGCAATGTGTTTTACAGGGCCTTGCAAATAGGAGAGTGGGTGCCACAAGCATTAATGCGGAAAGTTCACGTTCACATAGCGTGTTCACATGTGTACTTGAGTCTCGCTGCAAGGTATTATGTTACCACAAGTTCAATTTCAACTTTTATCAGAAATATGTGAATACAAATTCAAAAATGATGATTGTTCTGATGGTAAATTCAATGGGGGTTCTATTCCTCTTCCAAATATACGTGGAAGAAATTTATAGGGGAAAGAAAGCATTTTAAATTCAGGCTGGTTTTTGTTTTGATCCTCATTCGACAAGTTCTTCAGAGGAAAGCATCTTAGAAAGTTGATGTTTGCTTGTGATTAATCACGATCTGTTTATGTATTTTTATCAACTCTGCATGCTGTAGTCATTAAGAGGGAGGTTTTTTATTAGAATGCAAAATTGTGATATAATAATGGCTGTTGATTTCCTCAATTTTGTCAATGTGATGCTTATTAAGCAGTATGGAAACTATTTCTTGAGGATGATCTTTGTAAGTTGTATATTATTACTTACCTTTCGTTGCAAGGTAGAGAGTTTGTGTGGTAAAACATTCTGGCACATGTATAATTTCATTAAACAGGTTGTTTAGTTCTAATGTCGAGACTTAGCTTTGGAAAAACTTGCAGTTGTGGCTCATGGCTTGAGTACAATCATTTGATTCTTACCCTACATAAAAATTTGGGATTTCTGTCTTAATTTGAGTGCAATCTGGATTATATGCTTTTTAATTGGCATTCCTGTATATACTCACTGCAACATATATTCATTTATGCAGAGTGTGACAGATGGGTTACTAAGTTTGAGGACGAGTAGAATCAATCTTGTTGACCTTGCTGGATCTGAGAGACAGAAGCTCACAGGTGCAGCTGGAGAGCGTTTGAAGGAAGCTGGCAACATTAACCGTTCTCTGTCACAACTAGGGTATGAACTCATTGCAACACAGTTCTAATGTATGAGACAAATGACACACTAGGATTTGATCAAATTGTATGTGAAAAATAGATTAAAGTGTCTATGCTACTTCAAATGAAATAAAGACCATTTTGTGCCACTACAGTTCTTTAACAAGTTTATCGACATTGTAAATGGGTAATGCAGATGGTATTGTCCATGGTTAGCGGAAATTTCTTGGTCTAACAGTTTTCTATTTTTGAAAACATACAGGAACTTGATAAATATTCTAGCAGAAGTATCACAAAGAAAGCAAAGGCATATTCCTTACCGTGATTCAAAATTAACCTTTTTGTTGCAAGAGTCTTTGGGAGGGAATGCAAAGTTAGCCATGATTTGTGCCATCTCCCCAGCAAGCAGGTAAAGTCTCTTCTTTAAATGGTCCAAATGGAAGGTATTTCTCAGAGAGGTTGAGAGAGAGTAAAATTTATTTAGTTTCACACCAAATCAATTGTTCTAAAAGAGAGGGTCCTGCATGCTAGTTTACATCCTTTTTCCCATCAAAGAAGTTTCAATACAGCCCATTTCTGTTAGATGTTTTCTCACCAAAAAAATGTGTTATTGTTCTTAGTTGTGATATCAACTGTCAAGGATTTTCTGCTCAAATTGTGATTGCGAAGTCTTATGGGAGAATCCCTACCTTCTACTGGCCATGATCTTTGTTACTTGATTTTCTGTTTTCACCAAATTCTTTTCTATTTTCAAGGATTCTTGAAAGAATTCATCTGGGGACATTTCATTAGCAAAGCCTCTGTCCTTGCTGATTAACATCCTCTCTGGTTTCATTTCCGCAAGGAGATATTCTTGGTGCAGCCAAAAACATTTAATGTGAAATGTTCACTTTGAACTTGAGAAGGCTGATTGTTAATCTCTGCTGTATTGTATTTTACTTTAGATAATCTTTGCTGGTATTCCTTTTGCTTGTATTTATCAACCATAGAGGCGAACCGATATTGCCGTATGCCTTTTGCCTGTATTTATCAACCATAGAGGTGAACTGATATTGCCGTATGCCTTTTGCCTGTATTTATCAACCATAGAGGTGAACTGATATTGCCGTATACCTTTTGCATGTATTTATCAACCATAGAGGTGAACTGATATTGCCAGAACACTGGAAAAATTCCAAAGGGTTCCCAAATCCCAAAGCTTGAATTCCTTGCATTGGCTGTTTGCGTGCAACCTTGTCCCATATGTTTCCAACATAGCTTTGTGTGAATTGTGTTCCTAAGTACATTAATTCTTTTACCATCAATATTTGCTCCAATCTGATAGCCTAGATTTATTTTCTTTAAATGTAAACATCCCCTCTCTTCCTCACCAAATCTCTCGTGTTTGGATGTGATCTGTTGGATTTTTTTCCATCAACAAGTTGGCATCTGGTTAATACTGCATGACATCTTGAATTATCAACTCTGCCACCCACATTTTTTTCCAGAGAAAAAACCGGATTTTTTATTCGAGCCGAAACAAAAATACATTCTTCACGGCTATTAGCACAAAAATGTACCAAGTTCTTAACAGACTGGGAGACCACCCTCTAAGGGCAAAACAGACTTCCATAGACTAGGTGATCATCAAGTCGACAGCAGTTCTTGACTCTGTACTATAACAATAAGACAAAATAAAACTTAAAAGTCATTTAAATCCCCAGACCATCTATTCTGCAGTTTGTCTATCAAATTATTCCAGCATGTAAACATTCTCTTCCATTGATAGGCCTGCTATGGGGAGTCCATCGGCTTCAGTGTTCTGTTCCCAGAAAATGTGTGCAAAGTCAATCTTCTGAAACAGTGAAACCATTCTTTTCATCTCTCTTGGTAGTAAATGAAGCAAAGTATTAACCACTTGAACCATTCCATTCATCCAATTTATCGCTAACAAGGAATTGCCCGATACTTGAACAGAAGAAACATTTCTTTCCACTGCAAATTTCAATAAATAATAATGAGATTTTAATTCACCTAAATTATTTGTGCCTCGGCCATAGTTAGCTCTGAAATGGGATACCTGTGAATCCAAGAGGTAGAGTGAGAAGCCCAACCCCACCACAGCATCCTGGTCATTTCACGCGCCATCAAAATATGCCCAGGCTTTGGTCATATTTAAACAAAACTCTTTTGACATGAAGATGAACAAATTTGTGTCGAGGTCTGGAAAGGTGGGTGGTACTTGTCTTCGAAAGCCAATTTGTTTCTTGCAATCCAGATTCCCCACACAGTTAAATAGGGGAGCGTTTTCTATTTCTTCATCTTCTTTTATACCAATTTCAGAGACTAAGTTCAATGTTTGGTCCCTTCCATATATTATAGACTGCTCATCCTCCAGTTTTTCCAATTCAATCCAGATTCCATACCTGAGCTGAGTACTGGCAATGCTAAAATAAGTGATCATTTGACTTTGCTTTCAATCTGCACAAGAGACATATCCCAGGCCCTTCCCTACCCCTTCGCAACAGCCGATCCCAAGTTAAGACTTTCCTATTTAAGGTGAGCCACATCAGTAGCTTGGATTTTCATTTAGCTGGTGCATCTGTCTTCCAGAGTTTCCTCCACCACCACTTGTGATCAACTCCTCCCTGATCAAAGGTTGCCTTGTACGCGAGCTTTGCAGAATATTCTCCCCCTGTCTCATACACCCAAACAAGAGAATCCTTTTCACTAGATAACCTAATATGTGCCCTGTTTAGCTCAGTCACAAATGACCTCCAAATAGGAACATTTACTCCTTCCAAACCTAGGTCTTATGCATATTTCCAGCCATGCTGCCAAGTATTAGTGTCCTCATGTTTTGCTATCGAGTTTAGAGTGATTTGCCTTGAGTCCCGTAGGAGCTTTACTAGAGCACTCGACAATAAAATCTTTTGACTGTATCCCATTATTGCATCTTTCCCAACTCTAATTTTAGACCCATAACTAACTTTCCATGCCAAAAAGGCCCCTACTAAAGGAAAATCCACAATCAACGCTCTCCATTGATTGGAAACATTTAGTTCCCTTCTAATCCAAACCACCACAATATCTGGAGCAATCTACTTTTTGACTAGAATCTGCTTCCATAGGCTATCTTTGGTTAGGAAACTCCACAAAGACTTAGCTAGCAATTAAAGGAGAGAAGCTTCATTGGGAACCCTCTACAGGGGCTTGGCCTGCTTTAAGGGCCCCAAGAATGGATTTCTGCTGAACTTGGTTTATTTCTTTTACCACCCTCTCCTGGGCTCGCCTAAGTGCAAACTTTCTACCTAGCAATGATTCGTCGTGATCAATAAGCTTATCCGCCCCTAAACCCCTGGAAGGATTTGTCTTCGACAAAAGGATTCCCCCTTGAGATCTTAAATTGTAGTGACCTCCCCTCTCGATGAACTCCCCCATAGGGTTGAAGAAGAGGTTTCCCGAAGGAAGCAAGATGGGTATACATCGGAAGGTCTCCGAAATCTCATCATTTCTTTTGAAATTGACTAGAGCCTCTGAAATTGAGGCAGAAGAGGAATTCAAACCATGAGACATCTCCCCAGATCCAACAGGATCGACAACAAACAAAGGCTCCTTACTCACGACAGTCACCTTCTAATGAAGAAAATTAAGAGAATGTGCATGAGAAAACTTACTCGTTGAATTGAAGCCACTGCCATTTGTAATTGAAAGTGGTGTTTGCCTAAGTCACAAGGTTCGGGTTCGAATTTTTGATGAGGTTTGCCATTAGGTTTGTCTATATACATTTTTCAATATACACACTTTATTATGAATTATAAGATAAAACCGTTAGAAATAAACATCAATAAACATATATAAGTAAGAGTCACGATCAATAAACATACATGGCTCACGAGGAACTTAATCATGATAAAATCCAATCATCAATGCTCTTATTAAAATTTAAATGTACAATGGAATTTCAAATTGTAAAAAGGAGAACTTATTCTTCAAACTTCAAAATTTAAAATGATGTCTCACGAGGAATTTAATCATGATAAAATCCAATCATCAATGCTCTTATTAAAATTTAAATGTACAATGGAATTTCAAATTGTAAAAAGGAGAACTTATTCTTCAAACTTCAAAATTTAAAATGATGTCCATTATGCCAAATACTTTTAATCCCTAAAAAATTCACAAAATTTAAAACATGATCAAAATCTGAACATATAATGCATTATGAAACTGCAAATTACAAATTTAAAAAATTATAAGGAAATCCATAATGTCAAATAGTTATGATCCTTGAAATTGTTTCACCAAATTTTAAACATGATCAGAATATCTAGTCTTGTGGCTTACTAGAAACATCATAAACCTTGAAACCATCAAGAGCACATGGGGTAGTAAAGGCACTAGAATTGTCATTCTCATATTCATAAATAAGTGGAACTATGTCATCATTAGGCTCATCATTAATGTCACCATCAGTGCCAAGAATTTCTTCTACATTCAGAGTAGGATCAAACCATGGGCGATATAAACTAGATGAATCTTTGGCCACACTACTTAAGGCCAATTGCAAATTACTGTGGACATAAACCAAGTCTTCCAACCTTGTAGATGATAATTTGTTTCTTTTCTTGAATTGGATATGGTTAAAGCTACTCCTGTTCCTTTCATAAGGAGAGGCACTTGATCCTTGGCTCAAAACATGAATCGCAAAACGTTGCAATTTAGGTGACTCCGATCCATAAATTTGTCACCATCTACTAGAGGAATATTGGCCCTATCATGTGTGGCAGAAGTGCTTCCAAATATCCCCTCTTCCAACTTGTATGCCCGAAGTTGCTCTCTAAGCCTCTTGGATTCTTCTTCTAGATCTAGAGTGAACTGTTTAATAGTTGCATAACGGCCTACTCATGACGGCCTACTCATGACTTCTGCATCATTATTTCTATGCGTCTCAAACAACTTGGGGTCCACATAACAGGCTGCAGCATCCAAAGGATTATGCAACATCTTCCATCTTTCATCTATTACCTCCCATATTTCCATGTATTAAGTTTCCACGTTGTTAAAGGATTTTGCAATAGCTTCCTTTCAATAATCCATGCCTTCATAAACAAAACCCATAAGAGTATCACTATCAACCATTCGAAGCATGTCAGTTCACATACTTTTAAAACATTCACAACACTAAGCCTCTTGGATTCTTCTATATCTAGAGTCAACTGCTCAATGGTTGCATAAAGGCCACTCATGACTTCTGCATGATTATTACTTTGTATCCCAAATAACAACCTAGGGTCCAAATAACAAGCTGCTGCATCCAAAGGACTATGAAACATCATCACAACACTAAGCCTCTTGGATTCTTCTATATCTAGAGTCAACTGTTCAATAGTTGCATAAAGGCCACTCATGACTTCTGCATGATTATTACTTTGTATCCCAAATAACAACCTAGGGTCCAAATAACAAGCTGCTGCATCCAAAGGACTATGAAACATCATCCACCTTTCATCTATTACCTCCCATATTTCCATGTATTAAAGTTTCCACGTTGCTAAAGGATTTTCAATTTTGCAATAGCTTCCTTACAACGATCCATGCCCTCATAAACAAAACCCATAGGAGTGTCGCTATCAACTATTCGAAGCATGTCAACAATTGGTTCACATACTTTTAAAACCTTCACTATTTCTCAAAAGGCATTGCCTAAGATGATCTGATCCAACTCCTTCCCTTTAGATTCTTTTGAAAGGTGAGAGTTTTCCCACTCAGTGCTGCAGATAACACCTCTTACATTTATCTATTCCTCAACGACTGGCAAATTTGGTATCATAGGGCCTTTGTAGCTCTCTAAATGCTTGCTTCCTATACAAGCTGAATGCGAGGAAAGATATGAAGTGAGAAATTTGTTTCCCCTTCCTGTCTCATTAATCCATGGAAGCTTTGCTAAAGCATGCAACAACAAGTCAAGGCAATGAGCAGCACAAGGGGTCCAATAATTTCTTTTGCACTTATACATTATCATCTTTCCAGCTCCCACACAATCTGAGGCAAGTTGGTGACGACTTGGACCACATTTTCTTCTCCAACTTCAAGACTGACTGACTTTGTGTAAAATCTTGAAAATGTATTCTGAAGTCTTCTCGTGCCTTGATGCATTAGTCGACTATCTTCAAAAGTAATACCCCTTTAGGGCAATAAACCAACACATTAATTAGTGGCCTATTTCACATATCTGACCAACCATTTGATAAAATTGTGCACCCTGTTTCTTTCCAAGACTCTGTGATCTTAATCAATTTGTTTGTCACCCTTTGTTTTGGCCTCTTGAGAAGAGTGGTCCTTATTGTCTCAGAACTAGGAGGTACATATCCTTTTCCAAAATCTGCAATCTTCTTGCTTGCATTGGTAAAGTGTAAGATCTTCTTGCCACATTAAATGGGATAGCAGATTTAAAAAACATGTCAACCACAACATCATCAACTTCTTGTTTCTATACAGGCTTCCAAAGAGAGTTTAATGTTGTTGTTTGAATCCATCTTGATTTTATTGGTTCAGCCTGAGATGAACTTCCAGTGCCAGTCATGTTTGAAGAAAATGAGAAGGGGTTGTAATTCATTGCAATTTCTGTTTGAATGCATTGTCTTTTGTTTTCATTCACCTGCTTGGCCTCTTTGATTCTTTCATAATCTTTTTCAAGTGTCTCCCTATGTTGTGCAGACACCCTTGGGCAGCCCAATACCACCTCCTCTACCATTAGTCATTGAAAGTAGGTGATCTATCACTTTGGTTAAAGGCCCAACAAAATCAGCATTACATAATTTACATTTCGGTGTGTCTCTCAGTGGACCCATCCAGTTTATCTACATTTCCATCATTTTGCTATTGATTTTCGAGGTGCCATGGAAATTGGCAAATGTTTATGCAATGTGTGTTTCATAGTTCATGTTCAGAAAATTTAGAATTTGTTTGTTAGGATTTATTTATTTTCTTATGTTACAAAATGCAAACTACAATCGCATTAGTGACTGTAACAGTGTAAACAGTAGTATACATAATTTTATTCACCAAACAGTGAACTATAAACATTAAATATTTACAGTTCACTGTTTGTTGAATGCTTGAAATATGCAAAATTCCAAGCCCCGTTCACTGCAAAATTAAATTTTTTATTCTAGAGTGAAGTAGTGAACAATCTACTAAATTAAAAAATAAAATAATATAAAATATGTGTGAATTCGACGAAGACCCACCCATAGTCCAACTGCACTTTGCGATTGCAGTTATTAGTGATAGGCACAACGTCACGACTCTAGCTGAGCCTGGACTGAGGGACTCTACCTTACCATTGACGAGTTTGCAATTTGGACTCTACTATTCATGAATGACACTGACTCTACCGTCGCCTCGACCCATCTATCTGCAAGTGGTATGCGAGGTGTCTAGAGTTTGGAATCCAATCACTTTATCATTGCCTGTTGGTCCATCATGGTCCATGAATTTGATCTCTCATACCTGGGACTCGGTAGTGGGAGCCAGGAGGAATAATAGCGGCCTGCAAACCCGTCAATACTCATGCTCATCAATAATAGCGACCTGTGAACTCATGCCCGTCGACTTCTAGTTGAGGAAATTGGAAAGAGGAGGAGGGCTCGTGCACAGTGGGACAAAGGAGAATGAGGGAATAGGGGCTCCATGCTAAGGTTAGTCGTGCTCACTAGTTTGCAAGAAGGTCCATGAATTTGATCTCTCATACCTGGGACTTGGTAGTGGGAGCCAGGAGGAATAATAGCGGCCCGCAAACCCGTCAATACTCATGCTCATCAATAATAGCGACCTGTGAATTCATGCTCGTTGACTCCCAGTTGAGGAAATTGGAAAGAGGAGGAGGGCTCGTGCACAGTGGGACAAAGGAGAATGAGGAAATAGGGGCTCCATGCGAAGGTTAGTTGTGCTCACTAGTTTGCAAGAAGGTCCCACAATTATCTAAAAGAGTCAGAGCCTTCAATGAGCCAAAATTGTTGATGTTTCTCCTGTTGGTCCACCATGGTCCATGAATTTGATCTCTCATACCTGGGACTCACTCGGTAGTGGGAGCCAGGAGGAATAATAGCAGCCCACAAACCCATCAATACTCATGCTCATCAATTATAGCGACATGTGAACTCATGCCCGTCGACTCCCAGTTGAGGAAATTGGAAAGAGGAGGAGGGCTCGTGCACAGTGGGACAAAGGAGAATGAGGAAATAAGGGCTCCATGCTAAGGTTAGTTGTGCTCACTAGTTTGCAAGAAGGTCCCACAATTATCTAAAAGAGTCAGAGCCTTCAATGAGCCAAAATTGTTGATGTTTCTCCAAGTTGCAGCATCAGGGAGACATTCACTCACAGGAAATGGCCATGTGATTTGGCTAGTGGTGAATGATGCACACTCATGGGAAATGGCCATGTGATTTGGCTAGTGGTGAATGGCCTAGGTAGGGGTAGACAATCTCCCATTATCTTGAATCATATTGTGTGGGGAGATTGGCTCCAGGGTGCTATCACATTGCTTGCTCCGTAATTCTATAGGAAAGGAAGAATTACTGCTGGTCCTTTATCATTAGGTACCAATACAACTTACAATTGTTCTAGAAAGCAAAAGGGGGTAGCACAACCATGCTGAGTGGATGGGGGCAGGCGCTATAATAGCTTGCTGATCTCTCTTTATTTTTTGTTACATCAAAAGGAAAGGAAGAATTATTGCTGGTCCTTTATCATTAGGTACCAATACATCTTACATTGTTCTAGAAAGCAAAAGGGGGTAGCACAAGCTCCCTGGATGGCCATAGAAGCCCAATAATCTCTTTTCCACACACCAAAAAATGGTGTAGTACTTCGGGAAAGCAAGGACACAATTTCATTAGGATTCGTTAGAACAATTGTAGAACAAAGCATCAAACATGAGATAAATGAATCAAATTCAAATGGGTCCTTTGAGGACGTTTGTGTGCTTTGTGATGTGATTTAATTACTACTTTTTTTATTTATTTTAGATAAACTAACCTAAAATAAAAAAAAGTAAAAATGTAGGCGCTGGCATAGCCTGCTGAACTCTTTTTATTTTTTGTTACATCAAAAGGAAATGAAGAATTACTGTTGGTCCTTTATCATTAGGTACCAATACAACTTACAATTGTTCTCGAAAGCAAAAGGGGGTAGCACAAGCTCCCCAGATGGCCACAAAAGCCTCCAAATCCAATTTTTTGGTCGCTTTTATGTCCAAACTTGCTAAAAATAAAACCAACGAGCGTTATTAGTACCAAAATGGCCATGTTGCTGCCGGATTGCGCACCTGGTTAATGCAGCGGAAATCTATGCTACTACTCGATGCGTCCTTGGGGGCAAGTCTCGAGTCAAGGTTGTCACCTGATCTTGACTCCTCCATTTAGGCCAACTCATAACTGAAGCCAAGGGGGGTAGTCCCTATGGAATGTTTCTAAGGTTAATAGAAAGTTAATTAAAGATTGTTTTTAGGAGTTTTTAGGGGGTATGATGATTAAATACTTTCCAAGATGGAATTGCAATATAGTTTAGAAAAAGCTTTCACCAACGAAATAAAATGACAACCAATATAGATAACACAACAACGATATTAAGCAAATAAATGAACAGCTTGTTGTGGACCGATGCCTTATGGAGTCTAAGGTTAATAGAAAGTTAATTAAAGATTGTTTTTAGGAGTTTTTACGGGGTATGATTATTAAATAGTTTCCAAGATGGAACTGCAATATAGTTTAGAAAAAGCTTTCACCAGCGAAATAAAATGACAACCAATATAGATAACACAACAACAATATTAAGCAAATAAACGAACAACTTGTTGTGGACCAGTGCCTTATGGAGTCAAATACAAGATATAAAAATTGCTGCTGAAAGATAAATGTTTTGCAATTGTCTCTTGGTTACTTTTACATTATTAATGGTTCAGAATTACTCAGGGAAAAAGGGGACTCCCGAGATACCGTGAGGTACAAGGAGGAATGTCCGGAAATCAAAAGATGGTGGCTCCTCACGAGAAAGTGTGGGATGGAATGGAGTCTCTAGGGCGGTGTTCAACACTACACCAACAAGGGTGTAGTCTAATTGTGCCCTGAGGTCGCCTCCCAGTTGTTCCTGCTTCCTCTGAGAAATTTCCCCACACAACTCTCAATTATTCGTAGTGTCGGATTTTCACAATGTGAGGGGTTGTATATTTTATTAGGTGAGTTATTAGCTTAAATGTGAAAAATTAAAGAAGTGGCTACAATCGTTTCTGATTTCCCATAGGCCTGGGCAAGATGCCCGCAAGGGAAAAGAACATACTTTGATATGTAAGCCAATTGTTTATTCCGGTTAAAGATTGTAGAAAAAGAAAAACTTCAAAGCTTAAAACAGAAGTAAAGCAACACAAAACCTATGTGTCACTTTTCTGATCATCCACCACTAATCGGCAAAGCCTTTGTGTGGTGGTGAGAGCATACTTCGTGGCAACGAGGTTTTTGTGTTATTTCTAATCTACACTTGCAAAAATGAAAAAATGAAGAAGTGAAAGCAAAATTATTAAGTTAAAGTATACACCTCGCGAAAGGAAAAGTGTGTGTGTGTTTGTTGTGTTAGAAAAATTTATTCACAAAATTTTGACAATGCAAATCCCCCAGGGGGGATCGGGTGTGGGTGTTGAGTATCCCACTGCTCTCGTTTAACAATTATCACAAAATTTGCCAAAAAGAAATGCCTCTTAGTCCATTTAACTTTGGATCTAAAGGCTTACAATGCTGGAATTAGAAAGAGTGATGGAAGAGGATCTCTAGAAGCTAAAATTTGTCAAATCGAACAAGATTTCGGCAGAATTTCCTCCTCTTTTCTTTGGACCTGCTAAAAACCAGCAAACAAATTTGATCAAAATATGATGTCAAACATAAATAAAAAATAAAAAAATTTGAAATTTTGTACTTAGAAATTTTTTGGAATAAAAAACCAAGTGTAAGTACAGATTCCTAGTCTAGATCTAGTGAGAAATGAAAGCTTTCCAAGGTACTTAGATCTAGAAATCCAAAGTGTGCTGAAATAAGATAGATCTTAATGATGAACTTTACTAGAATGGATCCATTTCTAAAGCACTTAATAAAACAAAAAAAATGGAAAGAGAGAGGTTCTTTGATTGAAAGAGATGGATGAAGCCTATCAAGCTCAAGCTTGATCTTTGAGGTTGTTTTTTGGAGGCTCCTGTAAACAAATTATTAGATTTGAAAAAATGTGCCGAAGAGGAGAGAAGCTACAACCAAGTTCAAATCCTTCGTCAAGCTTGTGATCTGCACAACTAAGGCAATTTCTTGTGTAAATTTGAAACTTAATGCAGATTAGTGTTCTTTTAACTCCTTGTTTCTTTTTTTTAACTTGGATTTGGAATTCTTCAATCACAAACATTGAAATAGAATGCAGCAGAACAATAGCGAGTGCAGTAGAACACAAAATAACGCAAGCACACAAGATTTATCCTGGGGAAACCCAAATAGGGAGAAAACCCCAGCAAAATACCTTCTTCTTTATTGTGTATGAACTGATGTCTAGGTATAAACCCTTGACAGGGTGCTATAGTACAAAAAAATACCAGGGAGAGAGGATGACTAGGGACAAGGAGCTGAAGAACAAAGATCTAATGAGCGCTTGATTGATCTGGACCCGAAGGAGGCTAGATTTGAACTTTACTGCAATTTTTTGCAGAATCCTGATGTGATAATCTTTTGCTAGATCCCTGTAGATATGTGCTCAGATCACTGAGCGTTCTTGAGAGAATGATGTGCCTAGGAGAGGCGCACTAAATGGTACTAGAATCACTTGATTTGGATACCGGATGGAGGAGTTATGAGCTCACAAAGATCTTGCTGTAGAAATCTTTGTGCTAGAAAATCTGCTGTAGAAATAGAACTGATGATGTGAAATGTTCTTGTTTTGTCTTTTTATGCTTTTGGCCCAAATCTTCTAGAAGGCTCCAATCCTTATCTTCTTTTGGCTTAGTCATTCTTCTAGAACCCTCAAGGGGTCATTACCTCAAGCTGTTAACTTGTCTAGGCTAGGAGATTTGTCCCCCTAGGTCTAATTGCTCATTGACACTTTAATACATTAATGCCTTTATAAACTTAGGCTCAACTTAGGCTTTTAGCCTTAATAATACATCATTACATTTCAACTAGTCTCTAGGACTAAGAACATCACTGACAACATTTGACAAGACTCAACAAAGGCTCCACAAGACTCTTACAAGGACATCTTATCACTATCTCAACCTGCATGGTCCACATGCCTGCTTTTACATCATATACTTTACATTCAATACATCAATAAGAAGAAGGTCTTTCCCATGTGGTTATTTGGCTCTACAAATTGTTCAGTTACTGGAGTAAATCAAGCTAGGAGGGGCCAGGTCCTAGGAGATCACATCACAACAAGACAAGGAGGACATCACACATACCGGTCTAGCTCACCAGACTTTTACTTTCGTCCTAACTCTTGCTAGACTGTGCCTTGACTGTTGCTATAAAGCTCACTTGTACATGGCTCACTAGACATCTAATCAGCAGCTCGTTCATCCTGACTCTTGTCAAGGCTCACAAGGCTTTTACTTTCACTTTGACTTTGCCATGACTCACAGGATTTGTTGATTCTCCAAATCTTCTTGGCTAGCTTTAGGGTGGCCATTTAAGGCCTCTCATTGGAGAATGACTTCTGATGCTACTATTTTCAACACTCCCTCTCAGTGAGGAAGGCATTCTCAGCAACTCCAAGGTTGCCTCTCATGTGCACAAATTGTTTGGGTGGCAAGGGCTTGGTCAGGATATCTGCTACCTGCTCTTTTGTTGCTATGTACTGTAGCTTGATGATATTTCTTTGGACCATTTCTCTGACATAATGATACTTCATGTCAATGTGCTTTGTCCTTTCATGAAAAACAGGATTTTTTGCTAGCTTTAAGCAGCTTTGATTATCACAATGAATAACTGTGGTCTCCAGTCGATTTCCATACAACCCAGAAATTAAATTTATGAGCCAAATTGCTTCCGTGCATGCATCACTTGCTGCAATATACTCACCTTCTGCTGTGCTATGGGAAACAGACCCCTATTTTCTGCTGGACTAGGAGATCATAGCTGATCCAAGACTGAAGCAGTAACCTGTTGTGCTCTTTCTGTACTAGACTTCCATCCCAGTTAGAATCTGCATAACAATGCAAAAATATCCCACCACTAGATAAGTAGCTTAGATCACAAGTGATGGTCCCCTTCAAGTATCTTAGTATGTGCTTTGCTGCTACCCAGTGCCTTTGTCTAGGCTCATCCATAAACTGGCTCAATGTGCTAACTGCATAACATATGTCAGGCCTAGTATGAACCAAGTATAAAAGTGATCCAATGAGTTGCCTGTACATGGTGGGGTCAACTGGATCTGAACCTGTATCTGAATCATGCAGCTTTCTAAGGTTTGTAATCGTAGGTATTGTCATAGTTTTACATTCAAGCATGCCAAACCTTTTCAAAACATTAACTGAGTATTTACCCTGTGCCAGGAAGATTCCATCTTTGTTTTGCCACACTTCCAATCCTAGGAAGTAATTCATTAGTCCAAGATCCTTCATTTCAAATATGTTAGTCAGCTCCTTTTTACACCATTCAATCAAATTATCTTCTCCAGTGAGGAAAAGATCATCAACGTACACAACTAGAATGAGGGGCTTCTTAATAACCCTGAGATACAAATTTGAGTCAACATCACTCTTTTGAAATCCCAAATCTTTGAGAAAATTATCTATGGTGTCATAGCATACTCTGGGAGCCTGCTTAAGGCCGTACAAAGCCTTTCTTAGCCTGCAAACATGTGAGTCCCTGCTATGCAATACAAACCCTTCAGGTTGCTCAACATAAACCTCTTGTTCTACTTTTCCATTTAAAAATGCAGTCTTAACATCCATTTGATGCAATTTCCAGCCAAATATGGAAGCTTAAGATATAACTGAGCGAATAGAAGTATACCTGGCCATAGGAGCGAATGTCTCATCATAGTCAATACCTTCTTTTTGTGTAAAGCCCCTGGCAACAAACCTTGCCTTGTGTTTTTCAATACTTCCATCTACAGCATGCTTTACTTTATATATCTACTTGGAAGACACAATGGATTTATTAGCAGGTCTTGGTACAATATCCCATACATGATTTTTCATGATTGACTTATATTCTTCAAGCATAGCATCCTTCCAAACCTGTAACTTATCAGCCTCTTCAAAAGTAGAAGGTTAAGAATTGCTGAGATTGCTAACAAGTGCCACATACCCACCAAACCTATGAGGTCTTTTACTTTCTCTAAAGGTCCCTTTAGGTGCAGCAACTCTTTTTGCTTCTTGGAGGGTTTGTTTAAACCAGGTTGGCTTTCTTTTGGCTGGAGGTTCCTCAAGTGACCTTTCCAAGGTTTCTACTGGTTCTAGAGGAAGATCATGATCCATTGGATCATCTTGATTTTCCTCCCTCTGACTATTTGAACTTGAAGTTTCTGCTATGGGAGATGGCTCAGTTTTTGTTTCAAGCTGGAGTTCTTTAGATTTTCTGAACGCACCTTCTTCATGGAAGGTTACATCATGACTAACTTCAATGTGCCTTTGACCAGGGACATAAATCCTGTAGGCTTTGGATGACTCGCTATAACCAACACAGACACCTTTCTTTCTAGAGCGTTCCATTTTTGTTCTCTTCTCTTTGGGAACATGGATATAAACCGGACAACCAAACACCCTAAGATGACTTACATATGGTTTTATGCCTGTAAAGGCTTCTTCAGGGGTTTTATCTTTTAGGATAGCATGAGGACACCGGTTTTGAATATATACAACAGTACCTGAGGCTTCAGCCCAAAGGGAAATAGGGAGGTCTTGATCATGCATCATGGCTTTAGCAGCCTCATAGATTGTTCTATTCTTGCGCTCAACAATACCATTTTGCTGAGGATAGTAGGGGACAATCAATTGTCTTTTTATCCCATACTCCCTACAATAGTCTTCAAAGGAATGAGATTCAATTCCCCCCATTGCCAGTCCTAAGGGTCTTAATTTTCTTTCCAGTTTGGTTTTCTATGAAGGATTTGAATTCTTTAAACTTTTCAAATGTCTCATTCTTGGCTTTAAGAAAATATTTAATATACCCAACATTTCCTAAATAAGTCATCAATGAAAGTGACAAAGTATAGAAAGCCATTCAAGGAGGGGCAAGACATTGGGCCACAAATATCTGAATGTACCAGCTGTAAAATTTCTCTAGATCTACTGTCACTTCTAGTAAAAGGTTTCTTTGTGTTTTTGCCAAGTAAGCATCCTTTACATATTTCATTTTTCAGAAATAGAGAAAGGGGGCATGCCTCTTACCATATTTTGCAGATCTGTAAGTGCCTTATGAAACAGGTGGCCAAACCTCCTATGCCACAACTCACTATTGCTAACAATGCTATGTGCAAGCGCTTGAAATGGAAGACCAGAGAATACGTAAAGACCCCCTGCACCTATGTCAAATACTTCTGCATCCTTGAAGTCTTTATCCTTAGAAAAAATGGAAGCCTTTTCGTCCATGAGAGCTACCTTATAGCCCTTTGTTTCTAAAGCAGATATTGATAGCAAGTTCTTCGCCATATCTGAAAAATGGAGCACCTCATTGATATGAATAACAGATCCTGATTCCAAACGAAAGGAGATGGAGCCAACACCTTTTATCTCGTGTTTAGATTTGTCTCCCAATTCAACTTGGAACCCAAAGGGTCTCTTCATGTAGTTTGACAAGATTCTTTTGTCACCTGTCATGTGCGTTGAAGCCCCACTGTCTATAAGCCAAGTGTCTCGGCTAGTGGATAAAGAGCCTGTATTCCTTTTCTCCTGCCTTTTCACGAGAGGTGCCTCTAGACCTCTTCTGGGATTCTTCTTCCTCAGCTGTAGCTGCATATTGCTTTCCTTTATTGAAGTTGCTTCTTTTCCTAGACCTGCAATCCTTAGCCATATGTCCCATTTTGCTACAGTTAAAGCACTTAATCTTTGAAACATCGAAGTGTTTACTTTTGTATGCAGATTTGGTACTTTCTCTTTGAAAATTCCTTGAAGCGCTTGTCTTTTGTGAGGAAGGTCTCCTCCCTCTCCTTCTCGTCTTGGCTGCAAGTGCATGTGCCTCTTCTTTGGAAGATCCTTCGTGTATCAACATCCTACTTTCCTCTTCAACACAGTCATGCCAAAGACTCTCGAAACTAGG
Organism: Larix kaempferi; assembly: GCA_027924585.1. Classification (NCBI taxonomy): domain Eukaryota; kingdom Viridiplantae; phylum Streptophyta; class Pinopsida; order Pinales; family Pinaceae; genus Larix; species Larix kaempferi. Next base: position 3,712,096 of record BSBM01000233.1, on the reverse strand, counting down.
CTGAGAGCTCCTGCCATTTATACTAGAGAGCAAAGTTCCCCAGGATGGAGGAAGGGCATCATATATGGCCTACACCAAATCGTCATCATCAATTTTTACTCCTGACACCATGAGCTGATCTCGTATCTGTTTGATCTTTGAGCAAAATTCACCCACAAATTCATCTTTTTCCATCTTAAGGAACTTCAGTTTATGCTTCATAAATATTTTCTGGCTGGTGGCTGAGTAACTTCAGTTTGGGTGTCATCAAGGGAGTCATTATGTTCATAACACTGTGCTTCATTGAATCAAATATAATCCTTCTTGCTCTTGTCTGATTTTTGTTAAAGGCTGCTCGCCCTGCATTTGAAGTGGGTTCTTCGCCCTCATCTTCCAAACATGGAAGTTTGATGAGCCTTCCAACTTGTCCTCCTTTTGAACTGAGAAGGAGGATGAAGCCATTCTTGTGTAAATCCGCAACTGGATTTGTGTGGACTCTAGATGTTGCAAATCTGAGCTCTTCACACCCTACAACTTTGATACCATGTGAAAATTTGAAACTTAATGCAGATTAGTGTTCTTTTAAACTCCTTTTCTTTTATTTAACTTAGATCTGAAATTCTTCAATCACAAATACTGATATAGAATGCAACAGAACAATAGCGAGTGCAGTAGAACACAAAATAACACAAGCACACAAGATTTATCCTGGGGAAACCCAAATAGGGAGAAAACCCCAGCAAAAGATCTTCTTCTTTATTGTGTATGAACTGATATACAGGTATAAACCCTTGACGGGGTGCTACAGTACAAAAAAATACCAGGGAGAGAGGACGACTGTGGACAAGGAGCCTTAATACTGACTGAAACTTGACTGCATGCAATTGCTAGGATTTGGATCTGAAGCGCCTTGAGGTGAAGAACAAAGATCTAATGAGCGCTTGATTGATTTGGACCTGAAGGAGGCTAGATTTGAACTTTACTGCAATTTTCTGCAGAATCCTGATGTGATAATCTTTTGCTAGATCCTTGTATATATGTGCTCAGATCACTGAGCGTTCTTGAAGGAGAGGCACACTAAATGGTACTGGAATCACTTGATTTGGATACCGGATGGAGGAGTTATGAGCTCACAAAGATCTTGCTGTAGAAATCTTTGTGTTGGAAAATCTGCTGTAGAAATAGAACTGATGATGTGAAATGTTCTTTTGTCTTTTTATGCTTTTGGCCCAGATCTTCTAGAAGGCCCCAATCCTTATCTTCTTTTGGCTTAGTCAATCTTCTAGAACCCTCAAGGGGTCATTACCTCAAGTTGTTAACTTGTCTAGGCTAGGAGATTCGCCCCCCTAGTTCTAATTGCTCATTGACACTTTAATACATTAATGCTTTTATAAACTTAGGCTGAACTTAGGCTTTTAGCCTGTTATCACCAAACTTGTAGTTGCCCCTATAAATGGATCCGTAAGGATGGTAGAGGGGATGGGCGACCAAAGAGTTGAACCAAGATAGCCTCGATTCCCAAATGGATGGTTGTCACGCCAATCGAGGCAATCTTCACTTGATGTTGTCTTAGCCCAAGACAACAATGGGGGAGACCCAGATCTAATCTCGACAGGAGAGATCGGACCAGGACACCAGATCAAATCAGACACAGTGAAGTACGTAAGGTGTTACGTAAAGTAAACCCTAGATCTATAGATGAAGTCACGAGGTGAGTTATGGGTTGGATCAAGAGGCTTATAAGATATGAAATTGATCCAATGTGATTGTACAAGTGACTTATGAGATTAATTAATAGGTCCAGAATCAAGGTACCAGCAAATGATGAAAATATCCACTGCCTTGGGAACCGTGCCAATGCAGGGAGGTTAGGAACAAGATTGGGGCTATCTAGTACCTTTGGGTAGACTTGAAGGACAGTATGACAGTATCAAAACACATAAGTCTCAGAGAGGGCATCAATTGATTAGTGCTTTGGGATTTGGGTCCTGTGGAGTCCTCCAACCTTGACGCCTAGGAGAATCCACTTTGGGTTTGGTCCAAGCTAAAATACCCAGAAATGATTTGCAAATTGATCAAGGGGTTTGATCCATAGAATTTTCTGAATAAAAATAGTGAGGGTTTTGACAATAAAATAATATGATGCCAATGGATTGGAACCAAGAAATGAAGAACAAACCTGTAGATCTTACCTGGAAAACCTTGTAGATACCTTGATGATTATCATCTATGCCTTCCCGATCAATTTGAGAAGATTTGAGTGAGTGATCTATGCAAATCGATTTGCCCAAGGAAGCCAATGCACCCTCTCTCCTGCACAACAAACGTCAACCATATCAGATTTGATGCATCAAGAGAAATAGACAAATGCAACAGAAGAAGTAACAAGATGAAATCATAGATCACAATGATACTAATGAAAACCCCCTGATACAAGCGATGCCAAGAGAACGAGTTGAGGAAGCCCTGCAAAAACGCCCAAGTGAAGTTGCCCTCCTGTAGACAGGACAAAGTTTTCCACAAAAATATAGATACCACCACAAATACCCAAATGCTAGGATGCAATAGACTTTCCAATCACCATCTAAGAATATCAAATGCAAAGGAGATCCAAGAATATCTGCAAGAAGTTTTTTATTATCAAGATTCCAAGAGCCAAAGACCCTTTTCAATGAGAAGCTCTCTCCTTTAAATAGGATGGAGAGATACCAAAACCCTAACTACCTTTTGAATGGATGGCTAAGATTAAAAGATCAAAATGTTCTAATCAATGGTTGAGATGAGCTCAACATAAAGTACATGGATCAACTAAAAAATATAACATATCAATAGACAAAATTGCCCTAGGAGAGGGGGGTCCCACTCAATGTGATAAAATAAACATGAATAAAGCTCATAGTGGGTCTAGGGGGTAATATCTAACACCCCTAGTGTATCCCCATGGCACAATAACATCAAAAGACCAAGCTAAGCACCAAATCGTGCTCCTCTGGGAAAGTCGTGAGCCTCCAAAGGCTCCAAAAAACCATGAAATGTGTCGGAGAGATGGGTGTGGGCCCCACTGAATGCTGAAACTGCTGGAGAAGGGGTGGAAGACATCACACTCATCATCAAAACTTATTCCATGCCATTTCCTTGCCTCAGTAGTCCAAATCGAATCCTTCAGTAGCGAATTTAACCATTTTTATCCTCTGTAAATCCTCTGGCAAGAAACAAAATGCTTGTAACCCTCTGTCTGGTCACCTGGGGCTAAAACTGACTGCATCAATGTGTCCGGGAACAAAACAATATAGTAAAAACAAGTGGCTACACTGCATGCCCCCTCTGTAGCGCCCTAGGCAAACCAATCAAACCATCACTCTGCTCTGATAGGCCATTTAACATGGCAAATATGCACCAGAATGACCAACTGAGGAAAATAATCATTGTAATTGCCTGGAACTGAAAACCAATTGTCTCATTGGACTTAGAGAGCCCAAATCCACCAAAGGTGTGTACTCATACATCCTATGGATCTCTGCATGATCATATAAAATCTCTAATATATCCAGACAGATAAAATAATAATAATAATCTGCAAATGATCAAATATGCTGAAAATCACAAATCATCATCATAAACCTGCAACCAATGCATGGAACCATCTGGTGACCTGAAATAGACCATATATCATCCATCTGCATTATCCAAGGTCTATCCACCTCATGTCTTGTAGTTGACTTTGGTCAAACTAGGTTTGACCAAGTCAACATGACCAATAATATGACCCAAACTGAAAATAAGCTGCTGCAAGTGTTAGAGGTTAAAACATGCTCTACAAATCATTCAAGTAGCAATTATAACATATAGTAATCATTTCTCTAGCGATCTAAAACCAAATATAAAGAGTTTATAATATTTATTAAGACTCAGACCCGACTTTCAAGACCATACTCACTTCATAGTTGAGGACCAATTTGTTAGTGAAGGGTGAAGTTTAAAACTCAAAGGGCTAGGCTAAAGGATGACTACTAACTTGACATTGTGACACTTTGGATATGGAAAGGGAATACACACTCTAGCATATGCTGGACAAGCACTAACACATGGGATGGCAGTGTCTCACAAATGGGTAAGTTATTTCAGAAGTGCTTATTCACCTTGACAGATGCCTACAACTCACATCCAAGCTGATACAGCTCCGTGAGGATATTTTCTAGAGCCGCCATGACTAGGTGTCCGACAAATAGTAACTTGAGACTCTAGGGGACATAACTCGAGATGTCCTTAACTCCATCTCACATGATAACTCGCAAGCTAGTGAGGGATAAATCAATACAAGTGAGGCCAGCAATCGTTTAGATATAACATTTAAGAACCATTGCTTTTTGGGCCTTTGAATTTCCATAGCTTTGATCCGTGTGTGTTAAGAAACACATTCTTGGATTTACATTTATTAGGCTTTATGATCTATGTGTGTTCAGAAACACGATTCCATAGATTTACATTTCTCATTTCACATTTAACATTTCAAAGCCAATTTCATTAGGCTTGCCTTTCATTCACGTGTGTTCAGAAACACTTGTTACATGAATGGGCTTTCACATAAGATATACATTTCATTTCCATATACACTGTATTGATGGTAGCACTATCTGTTTCAGGTTTAGCCAACACAACTTAGGCAACTCAGAGCCGAGACAGAATAAAACAGGGAAACTCATCCAACAAAGAGGCTATAGTGGGGGAAGGTCCTCCATGCCACTAGTCATATAGTAAGTCAGGGTAATAAACAAATTGGAAGGTAATGGATGGGTGGAGAAAGTGAATAATGAAACCAACACTAGCAAGCCAAAAGATGGTGGAAATGATCACCTCTATTCTCCCTAAGGAGGGTAAAACCAATGAGTATAGGTCAAGAACTTCTAAGTCTGAGTGAGGACACACACACACACACACACACACACACACACATATATATATATAAGTGATACAACCGGTTCCAAATATCTATATGATCGCCAGATCATGATACTAAATGCTAAGACATGCCACAAGAATGAGTATAAAACCATAACACAAGATAATACCTGCTGAGTCATATACCTGTAAATAACCGATCTGAACCATCATTTGTCCACTGAGAACCTACTGCTGCAACTCTGGGCAATACCAACTACTCTGTAAATGACTAAATGGCTACATCAGTCATCAAATCTAAGTTTCCTGAGACACAGTCATGGCATGGGGATATACTGCTGTCCATAATCAAATAGTGATCCAATCTAGATGCTCATCTTGACATCTCAAATGTAAGGGAACTGGCTGAAAAATGTACTGGAATCTGAAATAAAACATATGGTAGCCCGACTACTATATATGTGATAACATAGCCTTAATAATACATCATTACATTTCAACTAGTCTCTAGGACTAAGAACATCACATGACAACATTTGACAAGATTACATGCTAGCCATCAGTAATGAGTCGTATGGACACGTACTGAGGTTTTTAGAGATAATACTGAGGTTCCGTTATAGTTAGAACCACATACCATGGATACAGATTGTGATGATTGTACAACAACTAAAGACCAGAGTTTATATCCAAATAAGGATTTTCCAAAGTCTACATTTGATACTCAGGTTTTAATCAACAATGTAGAAAAATCAACCAATGTGCATGGTCCACATACCCGCTTTTACATCATATACTTTACATTTAATACATCAATAAGAAGGTCTTTTCCATGTGGTCATTTGGCTCTACAACTTGTTTAGTTACTGGAGTAAATCAAGCTAGGAGGGGCTAGGTTCTAGGAGATCACATCACAACAAGACAAGGAGGCCATCACACATACCGGTCTATCTCACAAGACTTTTACTTTCGTCCTAACTCTTGCTAGACTGTGCCTTGACTGTTGCTATAAAGCTCACTAGACATCTAATCAACAACTTGTTCATCCTGACTCTTGTCAAGGCTCACAAGGCTTTTACTTTCACCTTGACTTTTTCCATGACTCACAGGATTTGTTGATTCTCCAAATCTTCCTGGCTAGCCTTAGGGTGGCCATTTAAGGCCTCTCATTGGAGAATGACTTCTGATGCTGCTATTTTCAACATTTCTTGCACACAATGAGTTAGATCTAGTGTGTTTGAATAGGAAAAATCGAAAGAGCCAAAATACAACCTACTATAGTTGGCTACTTCCTTTTCTTTCAAAGCAATACACAAGTAAGCTAGTTAACAACAATAAATGCTTACTCTAAGATCTACCAAGCTAGATCTACCAACAAAATAACACTTGAAGAGCTTAATTAAAACAATATCACCTCATACAGTAGCATGCATCACATTTGTACAACAATGGACCTCCAAAGTCTTCAACTTGCATTAAAATTTCATTAAGATTACAATGGGCAGAGGTTCTATGCATCCATTTGAAACAATGGAGCAAGGCCTTGCTTATATAACACATGAGGAAGAGGGAATGAACATTCATGGAGAGGGGGCGAGTTCCATTGAATGAGGGATCCAAAATTTGAAAATTTGTTTGATTGATATGGAAAGGATTAGCATCCAAGAAGGATGCACCTCCTCTCAAGAGGTAGGTGCATGCCTTCCTTGGGATCTCCATCATGGAAAAGATGGCTGCCACATGCAAGAAGATGCCCACGTGAGGAAGAGTGTGCATCCTCCAAAAGATATATTCGTTATCTTTAAGATTTGACATTTAACCACATGTGCTAATTACTTCATGAGGTTGCCTTTCACATGGGATAAGTTTCCAACTTTTCCCCACATTTTTTAAACATATATTTTTTTTATTTTCACACTTTGTTATTTGTGCAATTTGTAGCACTTTGTCGTCTCTTTAGGAAAAAATGCTTTGAGCGATGATTTAATCATTCGAAACATAGGAGAAAAGGGTCCGAGGGTAAAGATGATGCTTTGAGTGTGAAAACGAACACCCCCACACCAAATTCCGCCTCCAGAAGATGCCCACGTGAGGAAGAGTGTGCATCCTCCAAAAGATATATTCGTTATCTTTAAGATTTGACATTTAACCACATGTGCTAATTACTTCATGAGGTTGCCTTTCACATGGGATAAGTTTCCAACTTTTCCCCACATTTTTTAAACATATATTTTTTTTAATTTCACACTTTGTTATTTGTGCAATTTGTAGCACTTTGTCGTCTCTTTAGGAAAAAATGCTTTGAGCGATGATTTAATCATTCGAAACATAGGAGAAAAGGGTCCGAGGGTAAAGATGATGCTTTGAGTGTGAAAACGAACACCCCCACACCAAATTCCGCCTCCAGATCATACTTTTATTGCAATTTGAAATTTTCCAATTAAACCATTAAAAATGGTCTAATTTTACAGAAAAAACAATTTTTTTCCGGAATAAACTCAAACTCATAGGGGACCTAGTGCACATGTCCATACGACTTATTATTGATGGCTAACATGTGAAAAATACATAGACACATAGACTTTAATAACCTCCCTAGGTTTGACCACCATTGTAAATACTCCAACTTTGGAGGTGTGAGTGAAAAACTCAGGAATTATATGCCACTGAAGCGCAACGCATAATTCCTAAGGAAAAAACAATCTAGAGTATCTCCTTGACATCTAAACCTAAGGTAGGCCAAGCCTTTTACAAAAGTATCATGCTTAGACCAACTTAATACAATTCCCCCATGGGGGTTTGGACATGCAAAATTTACAAAGGGCCAAAAAATTGGCTTGATGAACTTTTGAACTCTGGCAATGAACAATGTAGTTTGTTCAAGTCTTCTGAGGTTCACAAGGAGTCCACCTAAGTACAACTTAGGTGGTAACTGGGCAAAAAACACTCAAAGTGTCTTTGGCCTTGCAACAAAATATTGCAAAATTTTTCTAGCTTAAAAGATACAAAAAGAAGAGTAAAAATGGCTAAGCGAAAAACCTAATCTCACTATAGATCTATGGATGAGATCCTCCGGTGAGATCAATGGCTAAGATTAAATCAGCCATTTACTTTTTATTTTTCACTTTTACTTTTATAAAAAAATATTCCAATAATTAATTAAATTCATTAGATCATTTTAATTAATTTTCCAAAACTTATGAAAAGTTAATTAAATTCAATTGGTTTCCAACTAATGTCTTCTACATGCAAGGACACATGCATGCACAGAAGACCTTCCTCAGTTGTCATAATCTAACACTCCCTCTCAACGAGGAAGGGATTCGATAACAACCCCAACTTGTCTTTGAACTTCACAAACTTGAGTTTGCAAAGTGCCTTGGTGAATATGTCTGCCACCTGCTCATATGTCTGAATGTACTCCAACCGAGTGGTTCCTCTCTGAACACAATCTTTGAGGAAGTGATACCAAATGTTAATGTGTTTACTCCTGTCATGGAACACTGGATTCTCAGAAAGGTTGATACCACTCTGATTATCACAGTGAACTATAGTAGTTTCTATCTCACTCTTGAACAATCCTAAGAGCAACTTCCTCAGCCACAACCCCTCACATGCAGCCATGCTGGTTGCCATGTACTCAACCTCAGTTGAGCTCAATGCAATTGACTTCTGTTTTCTGCTGAACCAAGAGACAACCCCTGATCCAATGTTGAAGCAACAACCCGAAGTGCTCTTCCGATCCTCTAGACATCCTGCCCAGTCAGCATCTGTAAACCTTGCCAACTGAAAACACCCACTGCGCTCATAAACCAATCCATACTCCACTGTACCTCTGATGTAGAGAAGTATGTGCTTCGCAGCTGTCCAATGTACTCTTCGAGGGTTCACCATGAACTGACTCAAAGAGTTGACTGCAAAGCTAATGTCTGGTCGAGTGTTGACCAGATACATAAGTGACCCAATAAGCTGCCTATATAGTGTAGGATCAAACTCCTCTGATCCCGATACATCCATCTTCCTCCAGTTGGAAACTAAAGGTATAGCCATAGGTCTGCAGTCCTCCATCCTGAATCTCTTCAAGATCTCTACTGCATGCTTCCCCTGTCTAATGAAGAAGCACCCATCTCTCTGCCAAACCTCCAGACCTAGAAAGTAATGCATCAACCCAAGGTCTTTCATCTCAAACTCCACTGCAAGATTGGACTTGCAGTCCTTGATCAACTCCTCATCTCCTGTAAGAAAGAGATCATCCACATATAGAACTAGTATGAGAGGTACCTCACTTGCCAAGAAGTACATGTTATGGCCCGCCTCACTCCGTTGGAACCCCATCTCTTGTAGATAGTTGTCAATCCTCGAGTACCATGCTCGAGGTGCCTGCTTGAGCCCATAAAGAGCTCTCTGCAGTCTGCATACATGAGACTCTCTACTCTCCACCTCAAACCCCTTTGGCTGCTCAATATAAACCTCTTCCTTAATAACTCCATTGAGGAAAGTTGTCTTCACGTCCATCTGATGAACGTGCTAACCCATCTCTGTTGCCAATGATAGGATAGTCTGAATAGAAGAATACCTAGCGACAGGGGTGAAGGTTTCCTCATAGTCAATACCTTCCTTCTGCGAATACCCCTTCGCCACGAAGCGTGCCTTGTACTTCTCCACACTTTCGTTTGCTGCATGCTTTACCTTGTAGATCCATCTGGAACCCACTACCTTCTTACTCTTTGGTCTTGGCACAACCTCCCATACTTGATTCATCATGATTGAGTCATACTCCTCAACCATGGCCTCTTGCCACACATCAAGCTACGCAGCCTCCTCAAAACTAGAAGGTTCCGAGCCTATCAACTCTGTTATCAGTGCCATATAGCTAAGTCTATCTGGTGGTATGCTTCGTCTGAAAGATCTCTGTGGAAGACTCACTTGTCTGGAATCCTGAATAGTGGCCCTATACCACTTAGGCCGTGGCCTAGTGTCTGCCTACTGCGGCTTCTGGATATCCTCCTCCTGCTGCTTCTCATCATCCCCATCAAAGATAGGAGGATCTTGTCCACCTGACTCCCTCTGACTACCAGAACCTGTGCCCTGTGTCTGAACCTGTACCTGTGACTCCTCCAACTTGACTCTTCCCGAGTCCTTAGCTGCCTCCTCCTGTGCTGGTAAGTCCATAGATCTTCTCAAGGCTCGGTCCTCATCAAACTGGACATCCCTGCTCACAATGATCCTCTTGCGAGCTGGGATATAAACTCTATAAGCCTTGGAAGTCTCACTATACCCAACTAGAAGCCCCTTCTCTCTAGAAGGATCCAACTTCTTCCCAGTGTCAACATGAATGTGACAATAGCAGATACTACCAAATATGCGTAAGTGACTCACATCTGGCCTAGTACTTGTGAATACCTTCTTAGGTGTCTTCCTCCCCAATGCTATGTGGGGACACATGTTCTGGACATATACTGCAGTCCGAAATGCCTCGGCCCATAGGAATAGAGGTAATCCCTGATCAAATAACATGGCCTTAGCCGCACTCACCAGTGTTCAATTCTTCCTCTCCGCCACTCCATTCTGCTGCGGGGTATGAGGAATAGTGTGTTCCTTCTTGATCCCCTCTAATGCACAGTACTCCACAAACTCTCTGTCGGTGTACTCACCACCGTTGTCTGTCCTCAATATCCAGATCTTTCTCCCTGTTTGGTTCTCCACGAGAGTTTTGAACTCTCGGAACCGATCAAAGATCTCTGACTTGGCCTTTAGAAAATAGATCCAGGTTTTCCTGGAATAGTCATCAATGAATGTGACGCAGTAACTGTAACCACTGAATGAATGTACACTCATCGGTCCACATAGCGGGGTATGAGGAACAATGTGTTGTTGCTTGATCCCCTCTGATGCACAGTACTCCACAAACTCTCTGTCGATGTACTCACCACCGTTGTCTGTCCTCAATATCCAGATCTTTCTCCCTGTTTGGTTCTCCACGAGAGTTTTGAACTCTCGAAACCGATCGAAGACCTCTGACTTGGCCTTCAGAAAATAGATCCAGGTTTTCCTGGAATAGTCATCAATGAATGTGACGCAGTAATTGTAACCACTGAATGAATGTACACTCATCGGTCCACATACATCCGAATGCACCAAGTCTAAGGCTCCCTCAGACTTGTGCTCACTATGTGGGAAAGGTCTCCTGATGTTCTTCCTCAACGCACAACCCTTGTAGTGGTTGTGCTTGTCCTTCTATACTGAAGGAACTCCAATGATTGCCTGTCTTAGATGCCTCAGTGCACCATGATGTAAGTGTGCCATCCTCCTATGCCATAACTCACCATCACTGCTGCTGCTACTGACCAGAGCCTTTGCAAGCTCAAACTGTAGTCTGTAAACCTTCCCACTCGGAACCTTAATCATCCTGTCCAATCTTTGATCTGACCCATGTGGCCTGATATATACTTTCTTGTCCCGGAAAGTCACTAGAAAACCCTCGTCTTCTAGTGTGGAAACTGATATGAGATTTTTCGTCATCCCTGGGACATATAACACATTAGCAAAGCTGATAGGTTTGCCAGACTCCCTCTGAAACGATACAGTGCCAACACCCTACGCTTGATACCACGCATCATCTCCTAACTCAATATGGAGATTTACTCCAACCTCCTTCAAGCTCTTGAAGAAGGACCTATGTCCTATCATATGACAAGATGCACCATTGTCTTAATACCAGATACTGCTACTGATGGAGCTTGCCATGCAAGCTATCAAACAAAAGTCTTCCTCAAAAGTCTTGCTGAAATCATACACCTTCGCTGAACCTGCCATCTGAGTGTTGTTGTTGTTGTTGTTCTTCTCTGGGCACTAGTAAGCAAAGTGTCCATGCTTGTGACAAATGAAGCACTTGCTTTTGCCATGTCCAAGTTCTTCTTGCCACCTTTCTTCTTCTTTGCCTTCCCTTTACCTTTGCTTGATAGGGCTAGAGCCTCTTCATCCACGATCTGTGTAGTACCGTTGGATGAAGTTGAACCTTGACCCATGCGGGTCTCTTCCTGTGCAAAGTCATCCCACAATCTCTGCCAGTCAAAGAGCTTCTCCCTAGCCACCACGCCTTTAACAAAGACGTCCCATGGTTTAGAAAAGCCATTGAGAGCTATACAAACTAGCTCCTCATCCTCTGTCTTAGAGCCCACTGCTCCAAGCTCATCCCTAATCTGTGTGAGCCTTGTAAGATAAGGCACCACTCCTTCACCCTTGACCATCCTGGTACTGCGCAATCTCTCCTGCAGTACCATCTTCCGGTTTTCATTCTTGCTCTGGTAAAGACTCTCCAAAGCCTTCCACATCTCTAATGCGGACTTCTTCCCAGACAGGTGAGGGACTATGTGGTCCTTCACCCCATCTAGAATGATCAACATAGCTCTGGAATCTATCTTCTTCCATTTTGCTAACTCATTCGGATCTGTGGGAGCTACCTTTTGATCATCAATGTGCTCTACAGCATCACTGACATCAAGGATCTTGGTGATCCTCTCTTTCCAAGTAGTTTCGAAAGTTTTGTGCCCCCTGGAGTCTATCCTCAACTCTCAGCTGTACGACCATAATGAATAGTACCTATAACCCTTGGATAGATATGCAGTGATTTATCCAAGCAATTTGCTGTCATCTCTCAGTCTGCTCAGAAGAGCTCTGATACCATGTAAATTTTCCTTAAAACCCAACTAGAACTAAAAGCATGCCAATTTATTTACTTTTAATCACACAAGGGTTTCTTCACTCATAAATTGCAGCGGAAATAAAAAACTGAGGGATATACCAATCAAACACACCAATAGAGACAACACAATAATTTTGGGTATAAACCCCCGGACAAAACCTAAGATGGGAAAACCGGTACAACAGTCTGAGATATTATTTTATTAAGAAAATATGGAGCGGTACAATTCAAAAAATCGATTTCAGCCCACAATGGCAAAATCGTAACACAGAAAAACAGTGAGAAAAACCTGTAAGTGGGCATGGATCCCAACGCAGCAGTGCTGCTGCTGTACGGATTCGTACAACCTGCTGTACATAATCCGTACGACTATACGGGTTTTCGTATTGTCACCTCTGCCTGCTCCTGTTTCTCACTCTGTCAGTCTGCCTCTACAAATCTGCCTTCTGCTCCTCCGTCTTCTTCTCAAAAACTTCTCTCTCTCAAAATGGCTCTCTCAATCTCTGTCAGAATGAATGAGTGTCCTCTCCACTAATTGACCTTTCTTTTATAATCATTGGCTAAGCGAAAAAGCTAATCTCACTATAGATCTATGGATTAGATCCTCCGATGAGATCAATGGCTAAGATTAAATCAACCAATTACTTTTTATTTTTCACTTTTACTTTTATAAAAAAATATTCCAATAATTAATTAATAATTAGATCATTTTAATTAATTTTCCAAAACTTAGGAAAAGTTAATTAAATACAATTGGTTTCCAATTAATGTCTTTTGCATGCACAGGACACATGCATGCACAAAAGACCTTCCTCAGTTGTCATAATCCAACAACAACAAGATTAGAAAACCAAACAAGTAATTGTCCTTACAGTACACCAAGATCGAAAGCAGGAAGCGGATGAGCAACTCACCACAAGTCACCTTCGTTCAACACAATGATCATGCATCCACACATAAGAGAAACACAAGGATTCGACCTCCAAAGTCTCTTTATTCTAAAATATTCTCAATGAAGTACAATAATGGCAGAGCTTTACCTCTCAACACCAACTAGTGAAAGAGAAGGCAAGCACTCGCTTAAATAATGAAATACATGCAAGAGGGCATCATTCCCAAGAGAGAGGGCGCATGCACAAAGTCGGAGTTAAATGTTGAGTTGGTGGCCAAACCAAGGGAATCTGCCACCTTGAATGAGGTAGGCGCTCCCTACCTCGTAGATATCACTCCAACAAAGGTTTGCCAAGCCATGGTGACGCCCACGTGAGAGATGGGCGCATCCCTTTGCTTTAATTATTACACATTCTGACTTTTAAATCAACCAAACTCTAATCGATTTAATAAAGGGATGTATTCGCCCTTCATAAGAGATCATATGCCAACTCATTTGGCACATGTTTATTGCCTTTTTTAATTTATATATATATATATATTTTGATATTGGTCGAACCACTAACATTTAAATGCCATTTTGTAGGCTCGATAAGAAAAAATGCTACACGTGATAATTTAATCACTCGAAACATAGGAAGATAGATTCCCAGGGTAAAGAGGGTGCTCTGAGTGCGAAAATGAGCACCCCTGCACCAAATTCCGTCTCCGGATCATACTTTTATCACAATTTGAAAATTTTCAATTAAACCATAAAAAAATGGCCTAAGTTGCGAAAAACACTATTTTTCTCGGAATTGACTCAAACTCCTAGGGGACCTAGTACGTGTCCATACGACTCATTACTGATGGCTAGCATGAAAAAATACATAGACACTTAGGCTTTAATAACCTCCCAAGGTTTGACCACCAAGGTGAATACTCCAGCATTGGAGGTGTGAGTGAAAAACTCAGGAATTATATGTCGCTGAAGCGCAATGCATAATTCCTAATTAGAAAACACTTTAGAGTATCCTCTTGACAGATAAACCTAAGGTAAGCCAAGCCTGTTACAAAAAAGACCATGCTTAGACCAACTTATTACAATTCCCCATGGGGGAATGGACACGTAAAACGAACATGTAACTTGTTCATCCTTGACACGCTCGCTTGAAAGTCCAGCTGAGTGCAACTCAGGTGGTAACATTCACAATATTATAGAAGTCATATTTCCAAACATTTCCACCATTGTTTGAGAGAAGAAACTGTTATAATTTTATGTGGTTGTTCTGAAGTTATTCTCCCTTCAGCCGGGGTGACCAGAAGCAGAGATGGCAGAGCTGGAGAGAGAGAGGGCCCAATTATGAGGGTGATCTTCAAGAGGGTAGATTGTTTTATGAACCATCTTTACTGTTTATGTTTTGCTGGAGTTATTCTCTTCCATGATTGGCATGCTTGCTTAGGTGGACATTTTAATGCTGTGGAGTGCTTTAATGCTGGTGGTTGTTGCACTTGATGCTGGGCACATTACTTCAAGGGCATGGCACATTTATGATGGTTGACATATCCTAGTGGTTAGGTGGGTTAGTGGACGAGTGATTCCTCATTAATGTGGACTAGTGGGTTGCATTTATGAAGAGGGTTATCCTTACTCTTGTTTCCTTTTTTTTTGTCTTGTAAGACAGCATGTGTATGTAATTAATATGGCTTTATATTGTTTCTATGAGATCTTCAAGAAGTAATTTTGTGCATGATATTCCTTCCACTTAGTTATCGAAGAATTTTGTTGAGTGTTTATTTTATTCAAACATTTATTCTTCATTAAATGTAGTAATCTCTTCTATCCATGTACATGGGTGAAAGAGGTAGACTTCATCATTTTCCTCTTCATGGTTATGCAGTTGCAGGAATGAAACTTTAAGCACATTAAGGTTTGCAAAACGAGCAAAAGGCATACAAAACAAAGCGGTTGTGAATGAGGAAAATGATGATGATGTGAACATTTTGCGTGAACAGATACGGCAACTAAAGGTATTTTAATGTTCATGATTACTAGTCATTATACATGATATTGTATATGTTCGAGTTGTTAAAATAGCTTGGTTGATTTGCTTGCAACAGGATGAACTTGTGAAAATGAAGTCCAATGACAATGGTCAGGTTACAGGTTGGAATCCTCGTAGAAGCCTTAATATCTTGAGGCTGAGTCTCAATCGCCCACTGACACTGCCACAAACAGATACCGAGAGTGATGAGGACATGGAGATAGATGAAGAATCTGGTGAAAAACTGTCCTCAAGCTGTAGCAAAAAGAGAACAATTCAGATTGAATTAGACGAACTGAGAAGAGAGATATCAGATTCTCCAAGAATCCAGTTGGGAAATGAAGAAAAGCATGGGCACAATCAAACTAAACCCAGTTTGTATTATCAATCAGATAATATATCTAAAAATGAAGAATGCAAACTGAATGAAATGGAAGCAGATGGTGGATCCTGTCCTGAGGCCACTAAAGAACCTTTATTTACTTCTAAGACGACGAATTCAGAGTCAGGTCATGTTCATGATGGCTTTTCTGAAGTTGAAATAGTGACAGATGCTGTAATCCCAGAATCTCACCCTGAATCCCAAACAGATGAACAGGTTTTCAGAGATAATACTGAGGTTCGGTTACAGTTAGATCCACATACCATGGATACAGATTGTGATGATTGTACAGCAGCAACTAAAGACCAGAGTTTATATCCAAATAAGGATTTTCCAAAGTCTACATTTGATACTCAGGTTTTAATCAACAATGTAGAAAAATCAACTAATGTGCAATCCCCTACTTTCAACATCAAACCTTGCCAGTCATCTCCTACTATGGAATGCCCAACCTTGAGTGTTTCACCTGAAATCAAAGTTAACAGAAGTTTGAATAAATTAATGCGGAAATCGGCTGTATGTTCTCCAGTACAGGAAGGAAACTCAAAAAAGGGACCTGAATTACTAAGTGTCTCCTTTGGGCAGTCCCTGCGAAACAGTTCTCATATTCAGTCTTCTAATTGGTCTGATAAAAGTCTCACTTCTCCAACAGATTCCTTAGCCGCTAGTCTCCATCGTGGACTGCAAATTATTGATCATCACCAGCAAAATTCATCTTTAAGGAAGTCATCTGTAAGGTTTTCATTTAAAACTCTGGATCCGAAGGCTCTGCAAGCAGTTGACAAAGTTGATGTTGGGATACAGACATCTCCAGAAAAGAACTCTGCTGTGAATTCCCCAGATGCTGTATTTTGCTGTGCATGCAATAAACTGGATATTACCCAGCAGCATTCTATGGAGTACAAAAAGGATACACAGGATAAATCTGACTGGCAATTAATTCCCATTGAAGAACCTAAAACTCCTGATGGAGCCAAGCATCATCTGAATCGAGTATGACCTCCCTTGTAAAACAAGATCAAATTAATTATAGTATGTTTTTGCCAGATTCTGAGTAGATCTTAATTCTTATCAATTTTAATTCCTCGCCTGATGGTCTTTTTTGGAAATTGGTGAATCAGGCTGTGGAGAAAGTTTTAGCGGGGGCCATAAGGAGAGAAATGGCACTGGATGAGACCTGCAACAAACAGGCTGCTGAGATTGAACAGTTGAACCGCCTGGTAAGCAGTTTTTTTTTCATGGATTCAAATATTATACCTTAGTATACTATTCTGGGAGATTATTTTGGATTAAAAAATTCCTACATATAGATATGTAGGCGAATACTCAATGGGAAACATACAAATTACTATTAACCTATGTTGCATGGGTACCCGTACTGGGGGGTCGGGTACACGTACCCGTACCGGGTACTTGGGTACTTCAATGGTACGTTCCCAGCCGTACCCAAATTCAAACTCGCGTACCGGGTACTTCACTTATGAAAACAGGGTACTTGCATGGATTTTGGTACGTCGTACCGCATGTTTGGGTACTCGGGAGGTACGGCCGTTGGGAAATTTACCTTAGCTTGCCGTCGAGGGGGGTCGATTTGCAATGTTTGATGTTTAAAATTTTAAAAATTAAAAAATAAAACATTGAAACACATGTTATGTGGGCACTTACCCCTTACCTAAACCTGCGCGGCACTCCATTTCTCACTGCTAGTGCTCCGTGCTCACTACTCCAACGATGCCTATCTAGAGAGCTTCCTGACAGAGGACCTTAGTGATGCTGATGACATTGATCTCGAGGACGCTGATGACATGGCTTGAGGAAGCCAAATCAGCTATCTTGTTCATTGTTCAATGTTTACTGTTTTGAACTTTCTTTTTCATGTCTGGAAATGCCATTCAGTCTTCCAGTCTTCCACTTGATATCTACTATGAGTCTATGTCATATGATTTATCAAATTTATTATTTTATGTTTCAAATTTTCAATGTGAATGTTCATATGAATCATTGAATTTAGAAATATCAAATATACATGTATGATGTGATGTGACATGTTTTATTTTTATAAATTTTAATATATATATATATATATATAGTACCCCTGACGTACCCAAGTACCCTGTTTCAAAAAGTGGCGTCCCCGTCCCCGTCCCCGTACCAGTACCCGTCCCCGTACCCACTTTTCCTGGCAACTTAGCTATTAACACTTGTACATTTTGGTGAATATTATCAATATAAGTATATTTTATGCAAAGAACAGGTGAATTTTAAAAGTGAAAATGGCCATTTGGTGAATTAATTTTTTGAAAAAAGGGCCAAAAAATAGCCAATTGTTGAAAATTTGCCCTAAAACTACCCTGTTGGTAAGACATCATTCTTGAAACAAGTAGAAAAAGCTTGTACAATTTGCCTGGCTATTTAAGGCTTTTTTCTGAGATAACTATTGTGCAGATCCGACAGTACAGACATGAAAGAGAGTGCAATAGCATCATACAGCAGAGTAGAGAGGATAAAATTGTTCGCCTTGAGGCCCTTATGGATGGTGTTATACCAACAGAGGACTTCATGGAGGAAGAATTTGCATCATTAATGAATGAACATAAGGTTCTTTTCTTCCCTTTCTTGTTATAGGTCTTATGATTTCCCTAACTGTTTTAAGTTAGAAATCTCTGATACAGAAACTGTGTATGACCATGTGCAGCTGTTAAAGGATAAGTATGAAAATCACCCAGAGGTGACACGAGCAAACATTGAGCAAAAGTGCTTGATGGAGGAACTTGAGAAGTATCGGAACTTCTATGAACTGGGTGAAAGAGATGCGCTGCTTGAAGAGATACAACATCTTCGGTTTCAATTGCAGTCATATTTGGAGTCCAGTTCTCCAAGATCTATCAGAAAACGACTTTCGTTGACACCCAAATCAATGTCTAGATTTGAGCGTGAATCTGTTCATCATCCCCTTGCTCTTTGTGCTATCCCTGAGATTCCTTTTGGGGTTTCTACTCATGCTCCTGCTGAGGTTCCTATTGATGCTTCGATCCGTACAAGTAAGGAGCTTGATTGTAGTTCCCATAATGAGAAATGGGAAGAGGAAAGGCAGCAGTGGACAGAAAGGGAGAGTGAGTGGATCTCCTTAGCTGAAGAATTAAGACTAGAACTTAATTCATTTAGACGCTTGGCAGAAAAAAGAAAGCAAGAACTTGAATGTGAACAGAGATGCTCTGAGGAGTTAAAGGAAGCTTTCCAGATGGCAATGGATGGCCATGCACGCCTCTTAGATCAGTATGCAGATCTGCAAGAGAAGCATACTGCTTTGCATGCTAAGCACCGAAAAATTAAAGAAGGTGTAACAGATATAAAACGAGCAGCTGCAAAGGCTGGAGTTAAGGGAGCTGAATCTCGTTTCATTGAAGCTCAAGCAGCACAACTTGTAACCATGAAACTTGACAGAGACAGAGAGCACAAAATGATGAGAGAAGAAATAAAGGGGCTCCAAGCCCAGTTAAGGGACACAGCAGAAGCTGTTCAAGCAGCAGGAGAGTTGCTTGTACGTTTGAAAGAAGCAGAGGAAGCTATATCTATAGCTCAAGTAAGTGACTGCAAATGCGAAATTCATCTTTATCTTTCTTATATTTTTTCTGCGGTTTTATTTATCTTATCTAATACAATAATTGCTATGCCATTTGTTTTCCACTTTGCAGGAGTCTGCAGCAATCGCTGAACGAAATGCAGAAATTATGCACAGGGACATGGAGAAGATGACTCGAAAACATGCTACTGAGATGGCCACAATGAATCAGCGGCTCCTAGAGGCCCGACTTGTAAAATCTCGTGTTTGTCCAATGTGCCAGGTCGCTGGTCGTGTTAAATATGAATTTCCAGATGCTGATGAGGCCATTCTAGAGGCTGAAGCTGCTGCAAAAGAAGAGCAAACTATGTCAAAACCTGAGAGTAGAGGACATTTTGAGCCATTTCCCCATGAATACGAGGATGTCGATTACTTAAGAATGGGTGAACCATCTTGGTTTACTGGGCATGATAGTTGCAATATCTGAGAGCTCCCTTTCAGTCTATTTGAAGTTTAGAAGATGGTAAATTCTAGCTGGTTCATCATTAAAGGTAATTTAACTGATCCTATATTCCTACAGTCATTTCTCTGGTTCATCTCCAAGGATGAGGTCTAGTTATATATTTTGAAGCCAGATAATTGGAGAATGCAGTTTAATAATTTTATTCTTCTGGAGGAAAGATATAACTTTGGCGTGTGACTACATTTTATCTCTCTTGATAATACTAATAGAATAGCAGTTGGGACCGAAGCTAAACTAAGAATGAGCAACAGCTTCATATAGAAGCTTGGAAGTTGGAACATATTGGTAAATGGTAATTGCAACCGTGCGACAGATACTTGACAAGGAGGAGGATTGATTTCTTGATGTTTATGCTTCTATGGTTCTTACTGTTGACAGTGAACCATGCGCCAGATACTTGATGAGGAGGAGGATTGATTTCTTGTTACTGTTGACAGTCAACAATGGTTTGAGCAAGTTGACAGGTGTATCAACAGGTGTATCAATGTATGTATACTATAAAATCTCTAATCAAAATTTGACCTCTGATTCATCTCTGTATGTTGTTGGTCTTTATTCATTGTGTCTTGTTTGTGCAAGAAAATTTTCTGCACTACATTTGTGATATTGAGAGATTCTGTTTCCTAGTCTCAGAAAGACTAGTGTACTTGTATTTTGTATTGTTATCTCCAGCATGTGTATTTTTGAGTTGGGTTCTACAATACTAATTTCCTTTGATTAGTCATTTTCAGATTTGTATCACAAGTTTATTTTTCCATTTAGTTGTACTATTCTCTTCTGCTCAAAGTTCTTTCATTAAACTATGATGTGTTCTCTTTCTGACCAAATAGCTCCATACAAAATATGTAATGGAAGGATCCTGTGTAATGTAACGTGAGAATTGTATTTTGAGATTCAAATGAAGCTGCCTGTTTGACCAATTTTGGTTCTGTTCAGGAGTTTGGTACTTTCTCACATTCTAGAATTTTCAATAAGTTAAAATTTTCAGAATATTTGAAATTAAGTAGAAAAAGATTAAAAAATGACTCCATTTTATATGTTTCAGTCAAAATTTCAAATTCCACGGGTTTTTCTCCAAGTCAACCTTGCATGTGAGCATGCAGGAAACCACTATATCATTCATACATGAAAACGTGAGAATTGTAATGTAACGTGAGAATTGTATTTTGAGATTCAAATGAAGCTGCCTGTTTGACCAATTTTGGTTCTGTTCAGGAGTTTGGTACTTTCTCACATTCTAGAATTTTCAATAAGTTAAAATTTTCAGAATATTTGAAATTAAGTAGAAAAAGATTAAAAAATGACTCCATTTTATATGTTTCAGTCAAAATTTCAAATTCCACGGGTTTTTCTCCAAGTCAACCTTGCATGTGAGCATGCAGGAAACCACTATATCATTCATACATGAAAACATGATCATGGATGCAAGATATGCATAACCTATATGAGTTCAGTGGATCAATTATTAGAATTGAATATAATTAATGCATTTTCAAACCAATTGTTTTTTTTTCTCAAATGAAGAGAATAAATAAGAAGTATTAACAACTGAAGAATAGGGAAGCATTTCCATATAAGATGTACTATCCTTACGTAGCAAAGATGTATAATAGTTCAGAAGGTAAATTGGAGACTATCCTTTTATATTGAGAATTGTGAAATATACTTGTTAATTATCTGTATCATTAGGGTTGGAATTTCATTTCAACTCTGCCCTTCTAACTAAATTTTTTTGACGTTTTGAACTTTTATCTTGCCCCTCACACAATGTTGCAGTGAAAAAATAACCCTTCAACAATGAAGTTTTATTAAAAAAATACCCTTTAATAATAATGTTTTTATTAAAGAATTTAATTTTCAATTAAAAGACATGCTTTAATTTCCAATTAAAAGATAACAACATACTCATTTACCTGTGTTTTGGTTGATCATGTGCTTTGAAAATTAAGGGTGGAAAAAAACAACCTAACGAGAGTGAGATAATTAAGTGATAAACTTAAGAAACAAACAAAGCGTGGAACCTAGAATCCTTTTCGAAGGTTAATGTCAGGCCACATGTAATGCAACATATAAAATGTTGCAAGGTTAACATATTGAATCAATGGTGTAATTGAAATTGTGAAATTTTAATTTTCAATTAAAAAAATGTTTTTATTAAGGACTTTAATTTCCAATTCAAAGATAACAATTGACCCATTTACCCATGTTTTCATTGATCATGCACTCTGAAAATCAAGGGTGGAAGGGTGGAACAAAAAAACCTACTAACAATGACATAGATAACTCAAACGTAACATGTGTCGGGATTATGCATCTGAAGTACATTAACTGATAAAGTTAGGAAACAAACAAAAAGTGGAACCTAGAATCTTTTCTAGAGGTTAATGTTAGGCCACATGTAATGCAACATACCAAAATTTTCAAGGTTAACATGTTGCAACAACGGTGTAATTGAAATTGTGACATTTTATTCCAAAGGACTTGAGTTAAAAGGCGATATAGATATAATATGCCATTTCTAGAGACAATTCATTAAAAAACACATCAAAATTGAGATTGTACTATGATGTTCTCCCCTTCCTTTGTGAGAAGAATTTTAATAAGGCTATTTTTCCAAGGTATGGATTATTTTGGATATTTCCTCAACTATTATTGCACGTGAACTTTTACATACCAAGCTACAACAAATATTTTATGAAAGTGGATTTGTCTATGTATTATCCATGATGCAAATCTTATGCTAAAAACTATTTTTTGGGCACAAGTTTTGCTAATATAGAGCCACTGTTGTGATACATTTTTTCCATTCAAATTGACAACCATGAGATTGAATTTAATTTTCAATATGTTTTTGTGGGGGGGATCAAAATTTGTACCAACCAATTCATGGTTCCTTCTTTCTTCTTTTGGCCATTCACTTTCCCTCGGCTATAAATGGATAAGAAGAAACCACTCTCAACTTCAAAGTTGGTTAGAAGTTTTTTTACCCATGAGTAAAAGTAATTGTTTCAACCAATTACTAAGACTACAAGAATAATAAAATGTTATTAAGTTTTAACATATATCAAATAAATCATTTAAAAAAATGTGAATAGATAAGTCAAAAGCTTTTAGCAGCAAGACCTATAAATTGTAACTTGGAAGTATTGAAAGTGTACAAAGTGGGATTGGGAGCCTCCCACAACAAAACCCTGTTTCCATGCCTTTGTCTAGTCACAAGTGTTAGCCCAACTCAATATCAAAATAACAAAAACAATTTCATGTTTAAGAAAAAACACATAATAGTTTCATTAAAATTTGTTTTTAGATTATTATCAAATAAAAAAAAATGAAAATAACATCTTGCCCAAATTAGTAGCTCCAAGTCCATGGTAGCTAGATGAGAGCACTTTCATACTGTCTAGAGAAATGGGTATCTAAATTCAGCAGGTGCTTCTAGCTTCTGAGGCCCATAACCAAAAAACAAGCCATAACCAAAAAAACAAGCGTGTCTGAAATCCCATAGGTGATGCTTGGTAGATTCGGTACTACAATAAATTGATGATTCTTGGTAAATTCAGTAGCTAATAAATCGTTGATGCTTGGTAAATTCAGTAGCTAATAAATCGTTGATGCTTGGTGGAAGGGCATGACCTCATATTGGGACAATGTTAAGACAATATAAGAAAAAAAGAACAAATGGAATGAAAGAAAATCCATCCCCATTGAAGGCAAACTCACCCACCTATTCTTCAATCAAATGAAAAAGTTTCACTTAAGTGGGAAACTTTCTAATAACATGCCACATAATGCATGAAACTTATAGTCATACACATATCATAACAAGCTTATTAATAAAAATTAATAACGGTTTGAAAAAATAATTAACCTTCAAAAATACGTCCTAGCAAATTGTTTACCCGTTCCTTGATACGGTTTGTTAAAACTTTTAACCGTATTTTGATGGGTAAAATGCCTCATGACGGGCATATGCTCGTCAAATTCCATCCCTGTGTATCATACTATATATTTTGATACCATAAAACTTTAGTGGATTACCTAGTCTGCAAACCTTAGAGTTTCAAATGTTATATGATAGAGAAATTTGTAAATGAAATGATAACTGTATATTACATTGAATTTTAACTCAGATCCATAACATAACACAGGTCTCTTTCATCCATAAGGAAGCCTCATTCCTAGGTTGATCGACATGGATTTCATAAACTCTAGAATAGCGTTGAAATATCGCCTACAAACTAGATTCACTCTTGTAGGAATTTCGCCAAACTCTGATTCCAGTCTCCAATAAAACATCAACAGTAATGCATTTAAACCCAATACATTGAACTATATTTTATGAGCAGAAATACAATTCACTAAGAACTTTGCAGCGGAAATAAAATTAGATGAACATTAAACACACATCCAACCACACATTTGACACATTTTTTGGCCAATGCCCCTTGAAAAACCCTGCAGGGAAAACCAGTCAATGAGAGAAAATTTTATTAAATGAGCCCACAAAATTTTCTGAGTATAAACAACAATAAATGCAATGTACTTTCCTCAGAAATTGCACCCAACTTCTTGGAAATCATGCCATAGTCACTTGTACGACCTGTATGGACTGTAAGGCCTCTTAGACAGCAGTAAAGTCTTCGAATTCATGCCCATAATCTTGCTGTAGGTCCCCCGAATTTTGTGCCAAGATTTTGTTGTACGAATTCTTTGAAATTTGTGCCTCCTTTCTGTTGTACGGACAATCCTTGATTTTTGTGCAAGATAACAACTGTACGACCTACAATTAATGCATAGTACGACTTGCAATAAATCTTGTACTGGTATTGGGATGCATGCCCCCCTCTCACAACTCCTCTCTTCTCCTCTTTTCTTCATCTCTCCAAAAGCTCTCTTCATTCACAATGTGTCTAAACTCCTCTAGAATTCTCCTTTTATTAATTGAGAGAATGACTTTGTCTCTTCATTTTCCAAGTGACTGTCTCTTCATTCTCCTGGTCAAAGGATGAGTCAAATTTCATTAAAATGAATTTAAAAATAAATTTAAAAATAAATTTCACTCCCCAATTAAATAAGTCACATTAATTTTATAACACTAAAATTATTGTCTAGGAAAGTCACTTAGGTCCTTTCTGAATGTCTAGACACCAAGCCTATGTAGAAGACCTCACAAGCTATAAAATATAACAAATAGTATCCCCTCCTCGGACTCAGGGACTTCATTGGGAAGTTCCCCTACTCCCCCTGTATACCTTCAATACTAGGGGACTTCACTTGGAACTTTATTTCTTTAAAGCAAGGCGAGGGTCTTGCCACCCTCACTTTTGATTTTCTTCTTTACGTAACCCTTCTATATCATAAATTTTTTATTTCTCACATACATGTTAGATCGAGTACTGTTATCACACAAATTGTAGTCGCCCCTAAAGATGATCCTATTCAGGACGATAGAGGAGATGGGAAACTAAATAGGTGACCTAAGAGGGCCTTGATTCCCAGATGGATTGGTTGTCACGCTAATCGAGGAACTCTTCGCTTTATGCTATCCAAGCCGAAGACAACAAAGGGGGAGACCTAGATCTACTCCTGAGAGGAGAGATCTAATACAATCATCAGATCAAACCAAGATACTAGAATACGTAAGGTGAGAGGTATGAGAAATGCTAGATCTATGGATGAAGCCACACGATTGGTTAAGTTTGGATCAAGAGGCTTAAATGATGTAAATATTGATCCAATGTAAAAGGTACAAGTGACTTATGAATATAAAGATGAGATCTACGATCAAGACACTAGCAGATGAGAATGATTTCTTGTTCCTCGAGAAACGTGTCCAAGGTAGAAGGGTTAAGATCAGAATAAGGATTTCTAGTGCCTTTTGGGTGAGACTTGCTGTAATATTTGATAGTGTCAAAGCTGATAAATCAGAAATGGCATCAAACAACTCAGAAAAAATGACTAAGATTGGGAGTGCGCTAGGGTAATAGAACAATGCCTAGGGAATTGGGCAGGAAAGAGTACCTCAGGGGTGACACCCTAGGAGACTCACCTGGGGCTAGGCCTTGAGGTGAAAACCTAGAAATCGTTCGCCACGATTTCAAGTTGTTTGAGCTAGAGAATTTTTAGAAGTTACAGTAGTAAGGGTTTTAACAGTAAATTCAAATGGCCAATGGTTTAGAACTTCAAATAAAAAGATTAAGAGTAGATCTTACCTGGAAAATCTTGCAGATGCCTTGAGAGTGATGATCTATCCCTTCTCGATCAATTTGATATGATTTTATTGCGTATCCAAGTGAAATCGATTTTCCCAAGGAAGATAGTGCACCCCTCTCTCCCGCACAAACAAACTACCTAAGTAAGATTTGATGCTCGTAAGAAAATGACTGTAAAAGCATGAGACATATCAAAGAGAAAATCAAAGATCAAAAGATGCTATAGAAAACCCCCTGATATAAGCTAGCTTCAAGAGAACGAGTTGACGAACCCTTGCAAAAACGCCCAAGTTGAGTCGCCCTCCTGCAGTTAAACACTATTTCCAAAATATATTCCGGATCCACAACAATATCTCAAATGCTAAGAGAATTAGACTTTCCAATCACAATCTAAGAACATCACACAAAGAAAATCCAAGAGTTTCTGCAAATATTCTCTTTATTATAAAAATTCCAAGAGCCAAACTCCCTTTACAATGAGGGGGGTCTCTCCTTTTAAATATGATTGAGAAAGACCAAAACTCTAACCACTTTTTAGATGAGTGGTTGAGACCAAGAGATATAACAATAATAATCAACGGCTAAGATGAGCTGAAAAATACAATACATGGATCACTCAAATAAGGGGGACATGTTCCCTCAATGACGCCCTAGGGGGGACGTATAACATAAGTATGAGTAGGAACATGACATAACATCATAATAGCATGTTGGGGGGAGGGGGTCTAGGAGCTAATAATATATTCACTAGATCAATCCCCAAGTACATCAAATAAGTGATAAAAATTACTAGGATGTGTTGTCCCCAATACATAAGAAGACGCCGTCATCACATGACTAGGAGGACGTATGGAACCCATTGAAGCTGCATAATGTGTTGGAAGGTGTGTGATGCATTATAACAAGTCCCTGATCAAACCTCATGCCATTTCCTTGCCTCATTTAGCCAAATTGATTTCCTTGGTAGCCATTTTCCATTTTTTATCTGTCGGAATATCACCTGTAAAAGATAAAAATGGTTGTAACTCTCTGCCAAGTCCTCCAAGCACCAAACTGACTGCATCAAAATGTTTGGGGGTAGGGTAATATGGTAATAACAAGTGGCTGGGCCCTATGCCCTCTCTATAATGCCCTAGGAGAACTCATGATCTCTAAAAGTGCTGAACATGCCATTTTTACATGGCAATATGCTATAAAGTGATAAAATGACCATACTATCATTTGGAAGTGACTGAAACTAATAACTGAGTGTCCCAATGAACTCATAAGGTCCAAATCAAGTAAGTATGAGTACTCATACATCATGTGACCATCAGGATGATCATCTATAAGCTCAACCATGCCCAACCAATAAAAATAATGGTATGTAAATGTTGATAATAATAAAATTACAAAAAACCATCACATGAAACCTCTGTCTGATGCATGGAACCATCTAATGGTCACCATAAGACCATGAATAAGCAATCTCGAACATCATTGGTTCGACTCATCCCGAAACTTACTGTTGACTTGGTCAAACTGGGTTGACCATGCTAAGAATGATCAAAATGATGACCCAGGCTAGAAATAACTGATGCTGAAAGTGCAAATGGATACGATATGCTCCTTTAAATATTTCAATAGCAAGACTAATGTACAAAGTCACATTCTACTGGCGATTAAACACTAAACTATCAAATATAAGTCTAGATCAAAGCAACCAATTACTCAAAAGAAGACCCTCAAGCGTATACTCATTTATGGACGTGGTCATTTTGCTAGGAATGGGTGAAGGTGAAGAAACAAGGCTAGGCTAAGGGAACGCCTTTACAACCTCAACACCGTGACATCTCGGATAAGGGAATGAGGGAAGACCACCTAACATATGTTGGACAAAAAACACACAGGGAATGGCGGTTCTCACAAATGGAATAAGTTGATTTGAGGAGTGCTCATTCAACTTTAACAAATGTCTACAGCTCACATCCAAGCTAAATCAAGCTCCGTGAGGATATTTTCTAGAACCACTGTAACTAGGTGCAGAGTCAACCGTAACTTTTAGGTTCTAGGGGACACTTAGAATTAGCTGTTCCTTACTCCATCTCACATCCCAACCCATAGGCTCCATGGGGATATAATCATTACATTTCAAAAAATATGGCCAACAATATTTAAATTTAGCATTTATTTAGTCACTGCTTTTTAGGCCTTTCTCATTTCATTTCATAGCCCTCTTTGTTGTGCTTACAAGCACAATTCATTTTCAACTTTACCATGGGCTTGCATTTAAGAAGATATAACAATTAATCATATAAACACATGTAATGATGGTAGTACAATTTGCTTCAAGTTTTAGTTGACACAACTCAAGCAATTAGAGGGGATCATCCACAATCAGGACCAAACATCGGGGGAAAATGACCAAAGAGGTCAAGGCTTCAGAATCCTAACTCACCTAAGCTCAGACCCAACACCAATAGGTTCTCTTGGCCTAGAAGGTTCAAGGTTTTGGCAATTTATGTCGCACAACTTAGAGCCAAGACACATAACAACAAGGAGTTTATCCAATATAAAGACATAGGTGGGGGAGTCCTCAATATCACTGGCTAAAGTGTAAGTCAAGATGCAACCAAAAATGAATGATAACAGATGGGTGGGGAAAGTGACAGATGATGCCATGACTAGAAAACCATGATGGGGGAATGACCAAGTCCATACTACTAAGAGGGCATGACCAATGAGTGTACATAAGAATTTCTTGTTTTAAGCAACTGAATTACTTCTATTCCAAACAGTCAATAAGAACAACATAAAGATATTGCCAAATCATGAACACTCTATACCCAATCAAGCTTCCAAGATAAGAAAAGTAGCACAATATAAATATCCAATGCACCGCCATATACCTGCTGGGTCATATACCTATATCCACCATTTGAACCACTGAATAGCGACTGGAATACTGCTGTTGTATAAACCATAGGCACCGTCACCATGTCTACTATGTGTAGAAGAAAATGGCTAACTCAACCATCAAATATGGGGTCATGAGGCTCAGTCATGGCTTGAGGATGAAAGTATATGTGCTCTGCGTACGCTAAAAATATGAGTGATCATAGAAGAACTGCTCATCAATTGCTGATCTCATGCATGCCATAGAAAAGGGCCGGTTTGGAAAAGTACTGAAAATTGGTTTGAAGACATGGTAGCCCTAACTACTATGGATGTGATAACATCTGGCTCCAGCTGGGACAAGTTCTCTACTGAATAGAGTGCTTGAGAACCTCAGAATCTCTGGTCCTCATCACTCTACTACTCGTATCCTCGAGCATGCACTCTAGCTCTACATTATATTCAAAATGTATACCTAACACTTGAAAAATGCAAAGTGCTATACCAATCTCATAGATCAGTTGTCACTAGTCCGCATATGTTCAAAAATAAAAATAAACAATACTGAAAATAAAATGCTGAAAGTAAAGAAACTAACATAAACTAAAGAATTTGTTTTATTATTTTTGTGTAGGGAAAGAAAAAGAAAATACTCAAGACAAACTGCCAGACTCAATGGCAAGGTTGAAAAAAGGGAAGTGCTAGACTAAATGGAAAAAGAAAGGTGCCAGACTCAATGACACGGGTAACTAACTACTGCTCAAGTGAGCTTATTCGGTTCCTACCTACTCTAATCTACCAAGCAAGTGAGAAGTTCATCTAAGTCAATTCAGGGATGTATTCCCTTAACTCTCTTTGATTGATTGGAAGCATGATATGTTGTCCACTACCAGTAGCAAGAAAGCATGAGTCTTCATTACAACGCTCTACCGTAAATTTCCTACCCAAATATCATCAGATCCCCTAGATCTGGTATAAAACACATGATTAGGCACTATGACCCTATCACTACTAAAAAATCTACGACGATTCACAGACTTAGGGATGAATTCAATGTTACGAATGGGGACAAGATGAACATCAACATGTTTTGCGGTTGCGGGGTGACTATTCTCAAACTCCTCCGAGGAGGAACTACATCAAATCTGGGATGGCCACCTTCTAAAGGAATGACTACCTTACCAATCAGAACTTCTCTAATTTCTCTTCTCATCTCCTAATTACTTGTATTCGGTTCATCTCTCTGTGGGTGAATGATATAATTGGGTGTTTCTCCCACAGTCCAGAAGTCTCTGAAAAATCTCTCATTATCTTCTTATAGAGGAGATGACATATGTGAGTAATCGTTGCTATGACTGGTGCCTTCACCAAAAGGTACTGGAATTCTCATATTCTCTAATCATTGGGTTTGAGACTTTGATGACACATGAAAATTAGAGGCCATTGTCAGAACTATAGATCTAGATAAACTAGTTTACCTATCTTAGCAATCAATAACATATCAACATAAATAACAATAGAAAGAGAACAAGGAAAATAATACACCAGATATACGTGGTTCACCCAATTGGGCTACGTCCACAAGAAGGTTGTCTTCTATTATCTCCAGCAATCTCCTTCAATCTTACAAGAGAGAAACTACAAATAACCCCAATACAATATAGCAGAGCTTGTGATCACAATACCATGTTTTGATACTATCTATGAGCGTATACCACTATATCATCATGTTGTTATGATGTGAGTCCCTTGACCCTATTATATACCAAGAGATGTGGAGGAATTACTCTCAAATATTGCATATGGGATAATATAATTCTCCATAATAACATCTCTTTATATAATGATGGATATCAAGAGTATACTTTACCATAATGAATATGGGATATAATGTATTACTCTTTTACATAAGATTGTGGATAACTTCCGACATAATACGAAGATATTATTACCTTCCAAGGAATATAATTAATATATTCCAACAACCATATCTCTAAATCCTTGGGCTTGACCCTCTAAGAAAGTTGGAGGAGAAATAGGAATGTGAAAAGGACCATTTCTAGAACTGTTTTCTTCTTGATTAGACAATTCAGGCGGTAGTAAGAAATTTGGGATATGAGGATATGTTGATAATATATTGGATTGATTGAGAGAAGAAAATTCTTGAAAGATAGCAAGATTATTTAAAGCAAATTCTCCTTCGGGGCCATCATTGATTAAAGCATCCTCTTGCCAATTCCTAGAAGAATTATTGTTATTTTGACTTGATGAATTATCTTCTAGGGGTTGGAGAGGCAAATGATCAGGGGCATCCAAAAATAGGAAGAATTAGTATCACTCGTTTGAATAGTTAAAGGAGGTACCCCTTCATTGTTAGTTACCTAAGGGAGAATATGGTGAACCCCTTCTCTCTCTCTTTCCAAGTTGTGATCAATTAAAGCCATGTATTCCCTAACAGTTCTAGGTATACGCCTACCTTTCCTTATATCTTCAAATTCATCATCAAATTTAGGTGTTTGATTTTCATTAGCTTGTTCATGAATTGTTTCATTAAGATCTTGACCTTGAAGTTGATTACTATTTTCACTTCTCAATTCACGGATTTCTTCAAAAACTTCACTTAAGTGCATTTCCAGATTGATTCTCCTAGCTAGCTCAACTATCCCCTCTTCTTCCTCAAAAGAATTGGTGTCTCCCATAACCATAAACACATTTCCAGACTATGGCAACTCCCAAATCCTATCATCATTTCTAATCATCCCAGCTTTGGCATTATTCAAAAGGTCATCCCCATAAGTTTTCTTTATCCCATCCTCAAAATTTTCCAAGTGTTTGTCAATAAAAGGCTCTTTATTTATTCGGACTAAAGCACCATCTGAGTTGGGAACACAAATGTAAGATAAGTCCATCATGAGGTATCCACCTAAACTGGCTTCCCACTTTCTCTACAATAACATTCCATAAGCTGGGGGCAAGTCAATTACAACAACATCCATCATGGTGGAAATGTCCGAGCATGAAAAATGATTAGCCCTTAAGTTTTTAATTAAACCATAGGACTGTACACGTCTAGAATCATTACCACAAACATTTCCATAAGGCCTAGTGACCTCTAAACCCATTTCCTTCATGACATGTAAAGGCATGACATTCATGACATTCAACTTTCCTAACTTCATTCCCACTAAGACTTTGGATATTACAGGATTCATAAGCAACCTCAGAGTCTTTCTTTTGGTGTATGCCTTCGAAGAATTCTTCTACTTGGATTATGACTGACAGGACTTTCATTAATTCAGTTATGGGAATGTTGCACATGATTTTACTCAACTCCTTCATATCAATGTTTAGATTATAATCACAAGAAGAAGGTCATTCTTCTTTCTTCCTATCTTGTTTAGCATTGTTACGTTTATTCAGGAAAGAAGGTGGCTTGGGATCATTACTTCGTCGTTTGTAAATTTGGATCTTAGGTTGTTCTTTTGGTTCTGGAATATTAATTGCACAACTCAGGGAATCTTGTTCTTCAATTAACTCATCATCTTCTTCTTCTAGGAGAATCCTACCGAAATTATCATCATAAGATATATATTCAATTAAGTTGATGTTTTTGGGTTGGTCATTAGGATTAGGATAACTAGTGTCACAAGTTCTTCAGGTTCGTCACACCAGTTAACATTCTTATTTTCATAGGTCTCAGGAACTACAGGACTACGCCTACTGTCTTCTCCCTCAGGCCTCCTATTATTATTCCAATAAGGCTTAGCTCTCTATATCGTTCAAATTATTTAGTCCTCATTACATCTTTTTCCAGGAGAGTCAATTGTCTCATCATTTCTTGCATACTCTCTAATGTATCCTTTATGTTCTTAGGCTCAACTATAGGTTCTTTGGATTTCCAGGTTCTAGGATCAGATCTAGAAGTGGAAGGGGAATAATGATTGAATTTTTTTTGCTTCCCCATTGATGCCACATTTGATTCGACAGTTTTGGCATTTAATTGTGCGGTCTTCAAGTCATTAGGATTCTTATATTTCAAATGATATCTAAGCCATCCTTCAAATGAATTCAAATAATGGATAAGGATTGCTTGCTCTTTAGGCTTAATATCTTCAGGGATATTTGCTACAGTCTTCTCAAATATAAGGTTGAACTCATGGACTGTTTCATTTTCCTTTTTCTTGATCTCAAAAACTGGTGTAAGAGATACTTCCCATCTAATTTGCGTGACCATTCATTGGTAATATTCATGACAAAATTATCATATTTGTCAATGGACGAAGCAGGTAATCGATCGAACCACTTCCGAGCATCTCCTTCCAAAGATGCCAGGAGACCCCTCATGAAGACATCTTCATCAGATGATCCATATGCTTCCATGTGTTCTCAGACTTTATCTATGTGGTCTTCTATGGTTATAGCACAGTTTCCGTCAAACTTGAGAACCTTTTCAAAATACTTCTCGGGCATATTGTGAGGAGCTCCCTGGATTTGGGAAAAATATAAAGGAGAAGCTCTAGCCTTTCTTCCGAAAATCCAAGGATTTCGAGGAGGGTTGTTTTGATTTCAACCAGTATTTGTACCAACCATTGAACTATATTGAGATGTAGATGAAGGGGATGAAGGAGACCCTAAAATATGACTCGGTGAAGCAGAAGGATTATAAATCTTCCGAAAGAAATTAATTTAGAGGATCTCTCTTTAAATTTTCTTTGATTCCAAGTATAAGTTACAGGGGTTCCTTTAGGATTTGATGAACAATTTAGGAACTTAAGATTTATTTGTCGGATTTGTTCCTTAGTAGAGTTGCGGGGTGGAGTCTCCAGGTGAACCACATCTGTAATTCACCAAAAAAGTAAATGTTGTAGGAAAGGTGAAATGAGTGAGTTAAGATGGTGATTGAATTAATTTTGCAGTGGGAAATACAACCACCAAATCAAAATACAGGATGCGATAAGATATGAGATAACGCACGGACACTCGAAGACACCAAAGGTAAGCCTCTACTCCTCGAAAATGACGCCAAAAATGTTGGCAAAGGTAATAGGAGTATATTTGAAGGATAAATGTCGAACGAGGGAAAGCCTCTACCTTCCCCGACAACGATGCCAAAATGTTATCACACAACTTGTAGTTTCCCCTAAATATGATCCTATTCAGGACAATAGAGGAGATGAGAAACTAAAGAGGTGACCTGAGAGGGCGTTGATTCCTAGATGGATTGGTTGTCATGCCAATCGAGTCACTCTTCACTTTATGCTATCCAAGCTCAAGACAACAAAGGGGGATACCCAAATATACTCCCGACAAGAGAGATCTAACCCAATCACCAGATCAAACCAAGATACTAGAATACATAAGGTGAGAGGTATGAGAAACCCTAGATATATGGATGAAGTGACATGATTGCTTAATTTTGGATTAAGAGGCTTAAAGGATGTAAATATTGATCCAATGTGAAAGGTACAAGTGACTTATGCATATAAAGATGAGATATAGGATCAAGACACTAGCATATGAGAATGATTTCTTTTGCCTCGGGAAACGTGCCCAAGGTAGAAGGGTTAAGATCATAAGGAGGCTTTTTAATGCCTTTGGATGAGACTTGGTGTAATATTTGACAGTGTCTAAGCTCACAAGTCAGAAATGGCATCAAACAACTCAGAAAAAATGACTAAGACTGGGAGTGCGCTAGGGTAGTAGAATAGTGCCTAGGGAATTGGGTAGGAAGGAGTCCCTCAGGGGTGACACCCTAGGAGACCCACCTGGGGATAGGCTTTGAGGTGAAAACCCAGAAATCGTTCGCCACAATTTTAAGTTGTTTGATCTAGAGAATTTTTAGAAGTTACAATAGTTAGGGTTTAAATAGTAAATTCAAATGGCCAATGGTTTAGAACTTCAAATAAAAATATTAAGAGTAGATCTTACCTGTAAAATATTGCAGATGCCTTGAGAGTGATGATCTATCCATTCTCAATAAATTTGAGATGATTTTATTGCGTATCCAAGTGAAATCGATTTTCCCAAGGAAGCTAGTGTGCCCCTCTCTCCTGCACAAACAAACTACCTAAGTAAGATTTGATGCTCAAAAGAAAATGATTGTAAAAACATGAGACATATCAAAGAAAAATTCAAAGATCAAAAGATGCTATTGAAAACCCCCTTATATAAGCTATCTTCAAGAGAACGAGTTGAGGAACCCTTGCAAAGACGCCCAAGTTGAAATCGCACTCCTGCAGTTAAACACTATTTCCAAAATATATTTAAGATCCACAACAATATCTCAAATGCTAAGATAAATAGACTTTCCAATCACAAGCTAAGAACATCCCACAAAGAAAATCCAAGAGTTTATGCAAATATTCTCTTTATTATAAAAAATTCCAAGAGCCAAAGTCCCTTTACAATGAGGGTGGTCTCTCATTTAAATAAGATCGGGAGAGACCGAAACCCTAACCAATTTTTAGATGAGTGGTTGAGATCAAAATATATAACAATAATAATCAACGGCTAAGATGAGCCAGAAAATACAATACATGGATCACTCAAATAAGGGGGACGTGTTCCCTCATTGACGCCCTAGGGGGGACGTATAACATAAGTATGACTAGGAACATGACATAACATCATAATAGCGTGATGGGGGGGGTATAGGAGCCAATAATATCTTCACTCGACCAATCCCCATGTACATCAAATAAGTGATAAAAATCACTAGGACGTGTTGTCCCCAATACATAAGAAGACACACTCATCACATGACTAGCAGGACATGTGGACCCCACTGAAGCTGCAGACTGTGCCGAAAGGTGTGGGATGCATCATAACAAGTATATGATTAAATCTCATGCCATTTCCTTGCCTCATTTATCCAAATAAATTTCCTTGGTAGCCATTTTTCCATTTTTATCTGTCGGAATATCACATGTAAAAGATAAAAATGCCTGTAAGTATCTGCCAAGTGCTATGGGAAACAAAATTTCTGCACCAAAATGTCTGGGGGTGGGTTAATATGGTAATAAAAAGTGGCTGGACCCTATGCACCCTATGTAGTTCCCTAGGAGAACTTGAATGATCTCTAAAAGTGTTGAACATGCCATTTTATACATGGCAATATGTTGTAAACTGATAAACTGACCAAACCATAATCTACAAGTGCCTGAAAATAATAATTGAGTGTCCCAATGAACTCAGAAGGTCCAATTCAGGTAAGTATGAGTACTCATACATCATGTGACCATCAAGATAATCATTTATAAGCTTAACCATGCCCGAACAATAAAAATAATGGTATGTAAATGCTGTTAATAATAAAAATTCAACAAACCATCACATGAAACCTCTGTCTGATGCATGCAACCATCTAATGGGAACCATAAGACCATGAATAATCAATCTCGAACATCATCAGTCCGACTCATCCCAGAACCTGCTGTTGACTTGGTCAAACTAGGTTGGCCATGTCAAGAATGATCAAAATGATGACCTAGGCTAGAAATAGCTGATGCTGCAAGTGAAAATGGATAAGATATGCTCCTTTACATTTTTCAATAGCAAGACTAAAGTACAAAGTGGCATTCTACTAGCGATTAAACACTAAACCATCAAATATAAGTCTAGATCAAAGCAACCAATTACTCAAAAGAAGACCCTCAAGTGTATACTCATTTATGGACGTGGTCATTTTTCTAGGAATGGGTGAAGGTGAAATAAATAGGGCTAGGATAAGGGAATGAATTTACAACCTAAACATTGTGACATCTCGGATAATGGAATGAGGGAAGACCACCTAACATATGTTGGACAAAAAACACATAGGGAATGACGGTGTCTCACAAATGGAATAAGTAGATTTGAGGAGTTCCCATTCAACTTTAAAAAATGTATACAACTCACATGCAAGCTAGATCATGTTCCGTGAGGATATTTTCTAGAACCACTGTAACTAGGTGCAGATTCAACCGTAACTCTGAGGTTCTAGGGGACACTTAGAATTCCCTATTCCTTACTCCATCTAACATCCCAACCTGTAGGCTCTGTGAGGTTATAATCATTACATTTCAAATAATATAGCCACAAGTCTTTAGATTTAACATTTGTTTAGCCACTACTTTTAAGGCCTTTCTCATTTCATTTCTTAGCCCTCTTTGTTGTGCTTGCAAGCACAATTCGTTTTCAACTTTACCATGGGATTGCATTTTAGAAGATATAACAATGAATCATATAAGCACATGTAGTGATGGTAGTACAATTTGATTCAAGTTTTAGCTGACACAACTAAGGAAACAAGAGGTGATAATCCACAATCAGGACCAAACATCGGGGGTAACCAACCATAGAGCTCAAGGCTTCAAAATCCCAACTCACTTAAGCTTAGGACCCAACACCAGTGGGTTCTCTTGGCCCAGAAGGGTTAAGGATTCGACAAGTTATGTTGCACAACTTAAGCCAATACAAATAACAACAAGGAGTCTATCCAACATAGAGGCATAGGTGAGGGAGTTCTCAATATCACTGGCTAAAGTGTAAGTCAGGATGCAACAAGAAATGAATGATAACGGATGGGTGGGGAAAGTGACAGATGATGCCATGACTAGAAAACTATAATGGGGGAATGACTAAGTACATACTACTAAGAGGGAATGACCAATGAGTATACACAAGAATTTCTAGTTTCAAGCAATTGAATTACTTCTATTCCAAACAGTCAGTAAGAACAACATAAATATATTGCTAAATCATGACCACTCTATACCCAGTCAAGCTACCAAGATAAGGAAAAGAGCACAATATAAATATACAATGCACAACCATATACCTGCTAGGTCATATACTTGTATCCACCATCTTAACCACTGAATAACGACTAGAAGACTGATGCTGTATAAACCATAGACAATGTCACCATGTCTGCTCTGTATGGAATAAAATGGCTAACTTAGTCATCAAATCTAGGGTCATGAGGCTCAGTCATGGAATAAGGATGAAAGTGTATGTGCTCTGGGTCCTTTGAAAATATAGTGATCATAGAAGAACTGCTCATCAACTTATGATCTCATGTATTCCCTGGCGAAGGAATGGCTCGTAAAAGTACTGAAAACTGGTCTGAAGACATGGTAGCCCCGACTATTATGGATGTGATAACAAGTACATTAAGGAAGTTGAAGTTGGTCTTTCGCAAGGAAGTTTTCAGTATCAAGAAAGTGTGGGTAGGTTTTCAGTGGAAGGATGTTTCCCTCAGACTTAGGATTTCATTGGTAATTTCCCCTGCCACCCTTATATGCCTCCAATAATTAGGGCTTCACTAGGGATGTCCCCGATAGAAATGGGACATTCTTGATACTTATGGTTACTTTGAGATGCTTCCTATTGGGGAGCGTTCTCATAAAAACACATGTATCTTTGATTTCTTTAAAGCAAGGCAATGGTGTGACTACCCCACTTTGTCTTTTTTTTGTGTAACCCTCCCATATCCTAGAATTTGTAATTTCTCATATACAACATGCTATTTTGAGTACATTAAGGAGGTTGAAGTTGGTCTTTGTTGAGTAAGCTTTCAATGGCAAGGAAGTGTGGACAACATAGATTCTCTACCATATTCCACATGGATTCTAAGTCCAACATTCATTCTTTTAATCAATCATCAAATTTTTCTATTTCTTTTAGCTGGAAAGCTAGAGCTACAATTAGATTTAAACTAGGGGCCAACACTTAGTTGCACATCAAGAGGTTGTTCGAACATGGTTAATGGCTTGAGTGTCTTGAAGATAATATATATGTAAACATTAAATAATTAAATAAATAATAATAATTAGTGAAGTGACACATGCTATTCAAAAGGCATGACTTAATGAAGGGACATGACCTATCAACCCCGGTGATCAGTCAATGTGTATAAGTACATTGTTCCATGGCGTTGTAATCTTTCGTCTATTCATCTATTCTTATTCGATTATTATATATTATCCTCTATGTAATTTTGCTACCTGCCTTTCTTTTGTTTGCTATTTGTTAGTAAATGAACTTGTGTTCATTTCATTGGTATCAATAGTTTGTTTATGATATGATTTTTGCCCATATTTATTCTTTCAAAGTTTATTTTAGTTACCAGGTCTTTGACCACAATATCGCCTTTGGCCATTCAAACTTTTGTTGAGTAAATAATCATTTCGTTGCAAGTTTGAAGAAACTAGGAATCAAGAAAAATATTACAAAAGAGAATTGGCATTAAGAGTTTCAATACTAAAATTTAATTGCATCCCTACCACAATGATATGATATTATTGGATGGTTACCATAGCTAAGGAATTGTACATCTCCGAACATGGATTCCAAAACTTCCACTCATGAAATATTACTTTGTTGCAAATTGAAGAATTACCAAGTTGAGTAGAAATCTAATAGTCAAGAAATCAAATCATGATATTCAAAGAACGGATAAGGAATTTGTGAACACAACAACCTAAACAAATCATTGGTTGACACATGTGATATACAAGAAGTATGTTACAGAGTTGAACAATGCCACCACTTAGCTGTTTAAAACAATTTTAATAAAATTTTAATCATAGTTTCCATCTTAAGGAGTTTTCGTCTTAGGGAGCCACCAAATTGAATCACAAATTATTGCAAATTGAAACCTACAAAATCATAATCAAGAGTTGCTTGCTCAAATTAAGGAATTAAAAATGAGAAACAATTTAGTCATAAATTACAAGAAAATCAAAGATCCAGAGAAAAAAATATAGTTCAAGATGCTAAAGAATGATAAGAAGTCACTACAATGAAGGCTAGAGAAACTTACCAACAAAGAATCAACAATTGATAAATAAAAAACGACCAATCCCATTGAGATAAAGAAGCCATAAAATGTAAAAATTGAGATGTTGGAGAAGAAACCAATACAGATCCAATTGAAAATTTATCAATCAGTAATTCAATAGAAGTGTCAAAAGACAAAGATTCCAAAAATAAGACAGAAGATACAAGGCCGCTTTATTATCATTTTAATTGTATAAGTCATATTATTCAATGGATTAA
This sequence comes from Larix kaempferi, assembly GCA_027924585.1. Lineage (NCBI taxonomy): Eukaryota > Viridiplantae > Streptophyta > Pinopsida > Pinales > Pinaceae > Larix > Larix kaempferi. The sequence continues at coordinate 3,672,005 of BSBM01000233.1, read as the reverse complement.
CCAACAACAAAACCAATATGCGAATATGAAAATAAGTTCAAGTTTGGAATCTTATCATTCTCCTAATCACAAAAGTTGTTGCCACACAGTTTTGGAGAAAATTGAGTTAGGGTGGTTTGATGCATTCATAATAAGACAATTTTTCTAAATGCTTTATAGCTCATCATCTTGTAATGTCAAAAGTGCCACAATGACCATAATAGAGTATCATGAAAAGGTAGTATGAGGTAGAACTGTTGGCACGGGGTTAGATCGCATAAAGTGCGGAAGCCGACAACGAAAAGAAGGACCATCCACGAAAGAAAGGACCATTCACGGAGAACAAGGAGCCGATGGAAGCGCAAGATTGGTTTAGTTAGTTAGAATGGGTCATTTGGACCATTTTGTAACCACCTTAGTTGGCTATAAATAGGATTATAATTGTAAGCCTAAGGGCATCTCGATCGGGATTAGAAGCTTGATCCAATCGAAGAGGCTCTGTTTCGGCATGATTTGTATGAATCTGCGATAAGTGGTTTGGAATTATCCCTGCGAAGGTTGTACCGCAGGTTTTTGATGAGTTAATGCATGAAGATGTTCGGCTATGTTTATCTGTTCTATTTCTATTCATGTTAAATGATGAATGCGAATACTAGTTGTGATATGTTTAATACTCTATGGTTTAGTGAGTTCTGTTGATGCGAATGCTAGTTTTACCATGTTAGTGCAAATGTCGATTATACTCTGAACATGCGAATGATGAATGAATGTATGAAATGTTAAGCATGATGCAAAGACACAATCTCTGGTTTCTATAGTTGTAGAGTGAGATTAGATGCATATCCTCCCCCCACTGTGGAAATCTGGTTCTTGCAGCCCCATTAATCATCTCGGGTGAGACTTCGCTTGCTCTGCGAGTGTTGCTGGAAAGGGTAAAACATTTTTGGGCCGGTGTTTAAGGGAGTTTGGTTGGGGTTTGTTGACAACAGTGTGAAGTGAACCCCTATCGACAGAATTGCGTCAACAAATGGTTCCGCTGCCAGGACCCTGAAGAAGAAAGAAGAGGAGATGCTGTGGCACTCGACGAAACGGAATATTCAAGAGTGGTTTGAGAAGAAGACAAAAGAATTCGTGGAAGGAGAAAATCAGAACCTTGGGTAGACAGTAAGCAACAGGTTGCAAAAGCATATCTATTCTGATATCCACGAAGTGTTTTTCTGCGAATTCCCGGTATTGTTGCAGGAGTGGTTGGTGTAGTTGACATTTCAGCAGAACCATTGCCAAAGGAGTGAGCTTGACCACTGGACTCTAGAACTGATTCAACACTTAAAACGGGTCGACAATAGGGTATCAAGGGCCGTCGACTTCTGGGTAGAAAGTATCCTAGAGGGATACATTACTGAGTTTGTAGTTGATACAATCAAATCATACAACGACGCGGAAAGGAAAATTTTCAAAGGACCTAGAGGGAGATTCCTACTATTGCTGAAGTTGTGGATTAAGATGCTCGTCTACGAAAAGGGCATACTGAGGATGAATTTCGACGAGTAGAATATAAGTGTGCAGATGTTGTAGGTACCGCGTGAATGTAGATCTGATAGAAAGATGCGGGGTAGATGGACATGAACGACGACGAATTCTTAAGGGACGTTGAGGAAGATTGTGGTACCTTGAGGAGTGGGGTGATATTCCGACGACCAGAGAATAAGAGGAGGATTGAGAGAGAGTCTCATGAGGGGACTGGAAAGGAAGACTACGAAATTGGACCACAAGGGACGAAGTGACCTTATTACGATGAAGAAGAAGGTGAACAGGCTACCCCAGAAGCCGAGGAGGGACGAATTTCAAGTTACAACGTACCTTCAACTCCGTGCACTACTAAGAAATTTGGAGGAATAAATCCAAGTTATTCACAGAGATGTCCTACGTGCCAGAACAACGGTAGGAGTAGTGCATCAGTAAATAATAACGGTAGGAGTGCAAGAATGGCAGGTGACGACGCAAAAATGCCAACTTTCCAGGGGAACGAGACTGAGGATCCCGAACAGTACTGGTTCCTGTGTGAAGCGGTATGGACTGTGAAGCGGGTCTAGGATGAAAACATAAAAAAGGGACAGCTAGCAACGACCCTCAGGGGTCGTGTGCTAGATTGGTTTATGAAATTTACGAAGGTACCGACAGGAACACCAGACAAAACACTGGCGCAGATCAAGGCGGGAATGATTGATGAATTTAGAAAACCAAAATTGGAGTCACAGTACATCACAGAGCTCAAGGAAATCAAATAGTATCCAAATGATCCGGTATGGGAATTTGACCAATGGTATAAAACATTAATGACGAAGGTGAGTTTCGGGATGAGCGAAATGCAACATAAAGAGTGGTTTATCGCAGGGTTGGTACCACACATTCGTGGACCACTGATGAAATAGAAGGTAGCGACTCAAGCATACGCGTTGGAGATTGCGATGAAGCTGGAGGCTTCACCAATCGACGAAACAAGCACATGAATGGATCAGATACAAGCGCAGTTGGAAAATTTGATGCTTCAGCTACAAGAGATGAAGAAGGGAAAATAATCCCATGAAGATATCTGGTGCAGTAGATGCAAAATGGAAGGAAACCACGAGGATCACTGCCCAGAATTTCGAGAGTATTAGCAATCAGGTGCACCGAATCCCCTTAGTTAGGGAGGGATGTCGTGGTGTCGCGTCTACCAGACAAGAGGACATCGACCAAAAGAATGTGTGTACCTATAGAATATGGTATCAAAGCCAATGAATTTGTATTGCAAATTTCGTCGATCGGTTGGCCATGACGAAAAAGAGTATAGGGCTTATGAACTACTCCAAGAACAGACTGGGGATACATTTTTCATGAAGGGAGAAGATCAACTGACGATATAGCAGCAACCACAGTATAATCAACAACAACCTCACTATAACCAGCAACCGTAGCATGATCAAGTGCAGTATGGTCAGTCACAGTATGGCCAACCACAATATCCATAACCGCAATATCCACCACCACAATAAAGTCAACTGCAGTACCTGCCATATGGGCCACTGCGAGGAGTTTTCAGAGGGGGGTTCCATGGAGGTCGAGGTGCTAGTGTTGGCCGAGGAGGAGCTGCTGGACAAGGTCAAGGACCAATCATATGTTATAATTTTGGTCAGCAGGGGCATTACCAGAGAGATTTCCCGAATCCAACACCACAGTGCACTTACTACAACACTGTGGACCATGGTGTCAAGGACTCTCCCCAGCTCATCACGAAGTGGAAAACTAAGAACCTACCCCCACCTCCAGAGAATCAGAATCAGAACCAGAACCAGAACACGCCACCAGCGGTGCAGAAGATATCAACAAAGATCATAAGTCAAACTATGACTGCTGGAGTTGTGACCCGAGGGGGAGCTGCGACAGGAGCCGACAGGTCACAGGCTAATGCCCGACCAACATCACGAAAGAAGGTCACATTTGATGCAGAAGCAGAGAGGGATATTTTCTTGAAAGCACATGAGGCAATGAGATAGAGGAGGCAACCACCTCTTCACCAGGAATAAGTTACCTATGACATGCCACCAACATTCGACACAACGAAGTCGTAGAGAAAGGCTAACACCTTAAGAGCCTTCTTGGAGAGATGCCTAGAGTTAGAAAAAGATCAGGATGCATTGGAGGAAATATCTAGCTTGTTGCATCGAAGGGAAGGTGCACGATAGGAGCGCACGGTCAATCGAATACATAAGAGGAAGACAGGAAGAGAAATGTGGATATTTGCACAAATCAGAGCATTTGGTGTCGACTCAATCATCTTAGACCTGGGGTCAGATGTAAACATTATGACAAAACATACCTGGGAAACGATGGGGAAACCACAGTTAGCATTGTCCTCGGTGCAACTGTGACTAGAGAATCAAAGTAAGGTTACTCCGATTGGTTGATTATGCCAGGTCCTAGTTGAAATTGAGGGACTCAAAACATACGCATGCTTCGACGTGATAGAGATTGTCGACAACACAAGCCCCTATCCAGTGCTGCTAGGGATAGTTTGGGTGTTGGAGAATCAGGCCATCATTAATTTTAAGAAATGAACCATGTTGTTCAAAAACCGCGAGATGAGGGTAGTCGCACCTCTTGATCCCGCAAAAGGGAAGAGATATGTTGAGCCAACAAGGCATGGATTCACTAAGGGATGGGACAGTCTCTACAACATATCCAGACTACATAATCCTACTGCAGATGGAGATTTAGGATGGCGCAGCGTCAGTTCAACGTCATCAGATTCAGATGAGGCAAAAGAAAATTGGCAGAATCGGCTACATGAAGTATCATTTAGGAGGTGTGAAAGGATCACACAGTCGCTGCGATGGGTAGCCATAGAGGAGTGTGCATTGCCAACATATGAGGGGTTTCCCAACTTGACTACATTTCTCGCCGAGTTTGAAGAAAAAGTGGTAGAACCACAATGACTATTGGCCTTGGAGGAAGCCCTGAAGGCTACACCAGCGCGATGATGGGAGGCGCACAAGTCAATCATAACCAAATGGCCATTATGTCGACACCTAATAGAGGTTAGGTTCAACGACACTTCAGGATACCATGGAAGGAAGTATGACGACAGAGGAGATACAAAGGAACATTTGAATGAATGTCAAAGCCAATGGGGACCACAGGAAAAACAAGAATAGGTCCACGCATTCATTAACACACTGGATTAAGTACCGTAAAGTTGGTATATCGCAGCAGAACTGCGACATGAAACAACCTCATGGGAACAACTAACTATTGGATTTAGACAAACGTTCAGTTTCTCCGACGAAAACCCTTCATCCACAGTGCATTACAGGAGATACGCGAGAAAGTATTCGAAGTAGTTCCGATAGAGAAACCTATGGGACTTCGGTGGACTGCGAGGATAGAGGAGTTTCAAATTCAACACAGGAAGAGTATCCCATATCATCCACAAGATAATGGTACAGTTGAGGCATTTATCAAAATATTGGATCATGCACTCACAAAGGTGTGCAACACAGACCGTGATTATTGGGATTAGAAGATTCCTGCGATACTTTGGGCGTATTGCATAACTTGCAAACGATTGACTAGCTAGACCCCGTTCAAGCTCGTTTACGGACAGGAAGCTGTAATGCTGATGGAATATATCGTCCCAAGTCTGCGCATCACATCAGCCATAGGACTGAGTGACGATAGATCACTTGAAGAACGATTATCCCAATTGGTACAACTCGATGAGGATCGGTTCAGCACAGGATTTCATCAGAAGGTAGAAAAGGATCGATAGAAGGCTTGGCATGATCGCCACGTCAAACCAAAGCATTTTGAGTGAGGAGATATGGTTCTATTATACGATAGTAAGTTTGCAAAGCACCTAGGTAATCCGTAGATGCATTGGTTGGGTCCCTAGATAATAGATTTTGTCACTGATGGAGGTGCGGTGCAGTCACAAAGTTTAGATGGGACATTGTTTCCAAATCTAGTAAACATGAATCAGTTGAAACCCTGTCGCCATGACTAGGCGCATAGCAGCTAAGAACAAAGTGGAAAAAAACAATAATGACAAAAAGTGGGAGCATGCTCATCGACGTTTAGCACGCAGGAGTCCAGTCAGTGCATTATTACTGCAGCAAGGCATCACCAACAGATGGCGGAAGCTTATGATGACACACTTGAGGACATAATCCGAGGGAAATGTGAAAGATTGAGAACATGAATTGGTACTTGTGCGTCACAGACATGAGGAACAAGCATAAATACATGTAAAGAGAATTGGAGGATGCAGGCTTATGTGCATTATGAAGAGAGCCAGTTAGTCGAATGAACAATTCCAAGGAAGCTGTGGAATAAGGAAGTGAGAGGGTTGAAATGGTGCATTCCATTTTGAGTGGAAGCACTCCAGGTGCGCTAAGGGAAAGGATGACGAGTGTTCATGAACAACCAGCAAAGGAAGTGGCGTAGACAATTGGGAGGAATAGAGATGAAGTATCACCCGATATGTCTAAGAGAGTTTAAGTAGTTAGAAGAACCGTGGTCCTTGCGACCACCAGAACACCAAGGGAGGAGGCACGCTGGCTCCAACAGCGGATGGTCAAATGTGCGAAACAGACGTGCCAGAGCAGTTTTTCTATTTCACAATTTGGTGACGTCGATGAGATTTGCCCCATATCGAAACAAGCATGAAGTGCAATCGTAGGCGCATAAGGGATAGATGACGAAGGTTTCAAGAGATTGGAGGATGAGTTTGAGAAGTACATGACAACGATCAAGGGACTGGAGAATGAGTTTGATAAGTACATGACAACGATCAAGGGACTGGAGAATGAGTCCGAGAAGTACATGAAAACGATCAAGGGGCTGGAGAATGAGTTCGAGAAGTACATGATGTCGATAAAGGGAATGGAGAATGAGTTCGAGAAGTACATGACAACGATCAAGAGACTAGAGGATGATTTCGAGAAGCACACAAAAGTGAATCAGAGGTTTCCAGCTGAGGTGGATCAAGGGAGAGCCACAAGTTTGTGTTGGGGGCCTGTTGGCATGGGGTTAGACCACATGAAGTGCGGAAGCCGACAATGACAAGAAGGACCATCCATGGAATAAAGTACCATTCACGGAGAACAAGGAGCTGACGGAAGCACAAGATTGGTTTAGTTAGTTAGAATGGGTCATTTGGAATGTTTTGTAACCACCTTAGTTGGCTATAAATAGGATTATAATTGTAAGCCTAAGGGCATCTTGATCGGGATTAGAAGCTTGATCCAATCGAAGAGGCTCTATTTCAGCATGATTTGTATGAATCTGCGATAAGTGGTTTGGAATTATCCCTGCGAAGGTTGTACCGTAGGTTTTTGATGAGTTAATGCATGAAGATGTTCGGCTATGTTTATCTGTTCTGTTCCTATTCATGTTAAATGATGAATGCGAATACTAGTTGTGATATGTTTAATACTCTATGGTTTAGTAAGTTCTATTGATGCGAATGCTAGTTTTACCATGTTAGTGCAAATGTCGATTATACTCTGAACATGGGAATGATGAATGAATGTATGAACTGTTAAGCATGATGCGAAGACACAATCTCTGGTTTCTGTAGCTGTAGAGTGAGATTAGATGCATGTCCTCCCCCCAATGCGGAAATCTGGTTCCTGCGGCCCCCTTAATCATATCGGGTGAGACTTCGCTTGATCTGCGAGTGTTGCTGGAAAGGGTAAAACCTTTCTGGGTCGGTGTTTAAGGGAGTTTGGTTGGTGTTTGTTGACAACAGTGCGAATTGAACCCCTGTCGACAGAACTGCGTCAACAAGAACAAAATTTAAAAGCATTTTTCATAAATATGCCTAGGACAAAGTATTTGTAAAGGGGAAAACAATGTAATGAACATAAGATATATGTAAACATTAAATAAATAAATAAACAATTGTAAATAATAACAATAGTAATAATAATTAGTGAAGTGACACATACTATTTAAAATGTATGACCTAATAAATGGACATGACCGGTTAATATGTATAGGTATACCAGCCCATGGCATTGTACTCATTCATCTATTCATATTCAATTATTATATATTGTCCTCTATGGAAATCTATTATCTATACTTATGTTAAATATTTTTTATTAAATGAACTTTTTTCATTTCATTAAACTTGTTTTATTTCATTTTTTGGTTATTTCATTAAACTAACTAGCAATACAAAGTGGCATCCACTTTGGGTAGATACATGGGACATAAAATTTAATTCTAGATTGAAATGGAGATGGGGCTTGGCTTATAACCATTAATGTGAAAGAGGTTAAGAAGGTCACATGCATACTTAGGTTTGGAAACACAAATTTATTCTTGAGCTTGAAAAGCTTAGAGGCCAAGAAAATAGAGCAAGTGTCCTAAGCTTGTCATTTCATAGGTCGTCTTCTTAAGGTTGGTTTTCACATGGGAAATAAGTTTGGGATCACTACTAGTGGGTATAAGGTCATCAACATAAAATACAAGTAAAATATGACCACCTATTTGCTTGGTATAGATTCTAGGGTAAGAGTGACATCTAGAAAAGCCAAAGTCAAGAAGGAATTGGCTCATTTTTTTCATATGAAGATCAAGGAGCTTTCTTGAGGCCATAGAGGGATGGAGTCACTTTGAATAAATCTAGGAGGTTGTTCCCTATAAATTTATTCTTACAAATCCCTTTCAACATGACAAGTTTGACATCCATTTGATGGAACTCCCATCAATATGGAGTTTAAAGGTAAAGAACATGGCTAATGGAATTCATTTTGGCAACATGGGAGAAATTTTCATTGTAGTCAATACCTTCTACTTGTGAAAATTATTTGACAACTAATTGGGCATTGTGTCTTTCAACACTACCATCTGTAACATACTTAGTCCTATAAGCCCGTTCACTTTTGACAAGTTTTCTTCCTTTTGGAAGAGGGACTGGATCCTGAGTTTTGTTCTCCATTAAGGAACATAATTCTTCATTCATCCTTATCTCACGTTCGATAGCTAGAAGATTATGTAAATGTTTCTAGATTTGGAATTCTTGGAACTTGAGCTAAAAGTGAAGAGGCTTGTTGGAACTGTGAATGCGCTTGACACTAATAAGAAGGATCACCAGCTACTTCCTTTGTGTGGATCCATTGATGAAGCTGGGAAGCTGGTGCAAATTTATGTTCAATATTATGGATGAGGTTGAGTGGGAAGAGTGTTGCTTTCATCCTCACTATCTGAAGAAGAGTGATCCATAATAGAAGAAAAATGATTAGAAGTAGATGGCACATGCATCGAGGATGGATTGCAATCCAAAGATGACACAAACATTAAATTAGGCATGCATTCCAAGTGACCTTCATCAACTTAACATATCTTCTAATAATGACTTATATTGTATTAGGTACAAGAAGTCTATAACCTTTTAAAGCATCAGAATAATTGATAAAAATGCACTTCTCACTTCTCGGTTGTAAGACTTTCCTTTTCTCATTAATAATGTGTGCCCATGCTTCATTCCCAAGCACATGAAAGTGGCTTACATCTAGTTTTATGTTACTCCATGCTTTTTTGGGTGTTAGATCTTTTAAAGCTTTTGTGGGAGTGATTAACTATGTATTTTTCACAATTAAAGACTTCCACTAAAAAATGAGGACTTAATCCCTTAGATTGGATCATATAAATTTCCATTTATTTTAATGTGCAATTGTTTCTCTCAACGACACCATTTTGTTGTGTTGTGTATGGAACAATATGTTGCAACTAAATGCCTTATGTAATGTAATGAGTCATAAATATTTTCTTAACATATTCACCACCATTATATAGTCTTAAACTTTAAAGTTGATGTCCATATAGTTTTTATACAAAATCCTTGTAGGCCAAGAACATGCCAAAAATTTCACTCTTAAGTTTTTTAGAATTAACCCACGTGCATTTGGATAAGTCATTAATGAAGGATAAGAAGTACTTGCACTTGGAGAAAGAATTAGATGGTTATGGACTAGAAAAATAAGTATGCACAAGTTGTAAGGGAGTTGAGGCATGGCAAGAGGCACATTTGTGAAAACTATCCGGATGATGTTTCTCGAGAACATAACCTGAGCAAACACCATCCTTGCATGAAAAGAGAGAAAGACCAGTGATGATATCATTTTTACATGGTTGTTGCAATAAGTGGTAGTTTAGGTGGCCAAATCACTCATGTCAAAGTCTAATCATGCCATCTCTATGAGCAATAAAGACATATGAAAGAGAAGATGACCCAAAGATGTCAAATTTGTACAACCTAGTAATATCATCAACTATTCTTGATGCTACAATATATTGAGGATCCTTTATGTTATTTATTATAAATTGGTGAGGTGAAAACTCCATGGTTTTTTTGTTCACTTGAGTGAATGATTTGATAGACAAATTAGGTTGTAGGATAGATTAGGAGCACATAGTACATCATTAAGGTGATCATCAACTACCAGAACTGATCTAGGAGGATCTCGGAGAATGATAAAAAATAAAGTATTCAAAATATGTAAAGAATCTTGCATAAGCGTAGAGTTCATCAGGAGCTTTCCGGAAACATTCGTTTCGTGAGAAACGACATCCGAATGCAAAAGTTATTGGGTTTTGAAAATTCGGCAAAAGGGTAAAATTGATGTAAAAAAGGGCCAAAAGGGGGCCACGTGTCACACCCACAGGGTTCCACGTGGCATGGACAGGTCAACGTTTCGAGCCACATGGAATCACCATAGGGTTCCATGTGGACAAGTTTTGGTGACATGGCATATGTGTTGGGCCAATCAGGGACTGCCATGTGGTAGCCCTATTGGCGCATGTTGTACCGTTCAATAAAAAATTGTGGATGTCATGGGGATCGAACCCGCGACCTCAAAGACCTCCAAAGACTCCATAGAGCCCGACTAGCGAGGGATCCCACCAATGTTACTTAACACTATAAGGTTTCAACTTTGATTTAAAGTTGAATGTAAATTATGTTTGAAAAAAGGCGGAATCGAGGGCTCCACCCTCGAACCCGTGGCCAACACCGAGGACGTAAGTTATATAGCGGTGGAGCCAACAACGCAGTTCCAAGTCGAAAGCCAACCGACGGAGCTAATGTAATGAAGTGCCAAGTCACAAACTAAACCAACAAACAATGCGCCAAGTCATAAGCCGAGTGCCAAGTCGCAATTCATACCAACAATGCCACCATAGACCAAACCGCCAACAAACAAACAAACAAAGAGAGTTTACATTGAATGGAGAGAGGCCCGCAGGTTTGACCCCGGGATCTCTGCCTCCAAATACTACCACCTTACCAATGGGCCAAATCCCAACACTTGGACGATTAGTGGTGGAATTTGGTTAAGATTTTGAAGGCAGAGATTGGGGCCCCAAAAGGGCGCGTGGCCCTCCAAACTTGCTCCCAAAACCTTATTTAAAACCACATTACAGAGCCACAAAAATTACACATACAGAGTGCGTTTTGCATAGATTTCGAGGTGAAGTACGGGAATAGATCTAGAGGCATGTATATCCATTAATGGGCATGATTCCCTAGGTTGGAAATCCATATAGTCCATACAGTTGCAAGTGGACTTTGTCTCGATTTACGTGCCATAGGAGGCCTCAGGAAAACATAATAGAATTTATACTCATTTTACTTAGAATTTCGAGAGGAACGCAGTGGTGTAGTATGTTTCTGAGTTTGACTGACATAACTCAGAGGTGTTTCCAGAACTCATGTATGTAATATTTTGAAGACTTAATAAGATTGACCTTCTCATTGGAAGTGGCCCGGAGACATAGCAAAAAAAGGGTGAACTCCGTTAAAATGTATTGTCTACAAATTTTTTGGTTTGCATACTTTTTTATTTTCTTATGTGTATGATTTAAGCATTTAAAATTCATCTTTTAAATCCTTTTTATGAGAATTTACATTAACATTTCACATGCAATTTTATGGTTAAAAAGATCCTGAAAGTTTTCAGATCAAGTTTGGTATCAGAGCAGCTTAAATATTGCATTGTGAGTTTGTGAATGTTAACAAGAGCAAGGCTTCAGAGAGGTGAAGGAGAGCTGGAAGAATTTGATCCATAGGTTGGTTCAAGAAGAGGAAGAATGACTTTAGAAAAAGGTGAAGATGGGACTTCTTTAATCCCTTCTGAAGGAGACTTCCTTAAAGCTTTCATGATGATGAAAAGTATGGTGGAAGAGATTTTATCAAGATCAGAAGAAAGGTGAACAAGGTGGTTCATCTCATGCTAAAGGTAAATATGAAGGAGGTGGTGAGGAACCTCCTAAAACTCCTCCATATTCACCATATTTTCTTGATGGATCTTTAAATTCCTCACCTGAAAAACAAAAAGTTAATTTTAACATGCCTCAATTAAAGCTTGATATTAAGTTTTACTTACTTGTTTATAATGGAGAGCTTAATGCTGAAAAATTGGATAATTAGACCCGTCAAATAGAGGTTTATTGTAGGATTTGAAAGTTTACTAAAAATAGCATAAAAATTCAGTTAGCTTCTCTGGGACTTGGAGGGACCGCTCTCATATGGTGGGAGAGTAGAACTCAAAAGGATATGGAATCAAAAGGAAACATCATCTCCTCTTGGCATGAGTTTACTCCAACATTAAAAAAACAATTCTATCCATTGGGATACATGTAGCAAGCCATGATGGATTGGCAAAATCTGAGGCAAGGTAAGGGTCAAAGTGTGCCAGAATACACACAAGAATTCAGAAAGATAGCTTTAATACTTGGTATACCTCTCTACACTCAAGAAATTCTTCTCAAGTTCATAGGTGGATTACATATTTATTTACGTCATATGATACTTATTTTTAATTCAACTAACCTTGATGAGGTATGCGTTCAAGTGACTCATATGGAGTTTAAAGGGAAGAATACAAATGAATTTTTTCAAAGAAACCTTTCAAACCTGATGGAAACAAATTCAAAGATAAAGGGAAAGGCAAGCATACAACTACAGTGAAGAAAGAAGGAGATAAACCTACATGCTCACATTGCTAGAAAAAGGGTCATGATGCATCCAAATGTTGGAGGCTTCATCCAGAGCTCAAACTTGAAAAGTTTCGGAATAAGGAGGACAAGAAGACCACTGTTACAACCATCCAACTTGATTTGGGATATGACTCAGGGGATGAGTGTCACGTCCCCATTTTGACCCCCTTCGCATTAAATCGTAAATGATGTAAATATTGTTATTTAATCATGGTGAGGAGCTCAAGGCCAAGGCCCCACCATTGATTTAGCGTTTTATGTATTGGCAATTAAAAATAGATGCCTATGGTTCTTGTGCTAGATAGGCACAATGTAAATTAAGACATTATGTAAATACGAATTTTAATGAAAAACCCACAACTGGCTATGCAATGCAACAAAGAGATGGGGGCATGATTCTACAAGGAATAGGGAGGGAAATTATTCAAACCCTTGAGCCAATGGTGTTAATCCATGTGTCAATGAGAAAACCCATAAACCCTCAACTACCCATTTTGGGTTATGGACCCAATCATTTAATTCTTCCAGAAATTGGTTGAGGCAGTTAATGCCTTGGGAATGAAGAGGTATGGCAGCCAATTTCGTGCATGGGCAAGCCATCAACCTAGGAATTCGTATTTTTGCTTCTTGGGCAAGAAAACACCCACAAAATGGTGCCCAAAGCCATTCTGAACAAATAGTCTTTCCTCTCTCACGCAGTCTGAACTACTGGGTCTTTTCTTCATCACGTTTTTCACCAATTTCCTGCATTTTCCATAGCTGGGATCTCATTTTTGTGTTGTACAGTGGCTGGGAGAAAGGGAGTCACGTTTGGGGGTTTATAGAGGTCGTTTTTGCCCCTGAAATGCAGAAAAACGTTTTCGAAAAACGGATTTGCTCTCCCAGGGTTCATTCCCCATTTACCAATTCATTTGGTGGCCCACGTTTTTTCAACACTTGTATTTCTGCTGTTATGTGCATCCTTGTTTTGGTTTGAATCTATGAGCAAGATATTTGGAGTGGTAGTGGACAGAATTGGCTTGATAAACCTAGTGGGGAGAATAACCTCTCAAGAAGATCAAGAGGGCTGGCTACTCTTATATGCACACCTGGGACACTCTAGAATTGGAAGGTATGGCCTGAGGGACTGTGAATTGGTGAAGGGAATACTTCCTTGAGTGGGGTGTGTAGGCATTGTGGGTGCCAAGCTAAATAGATCTTGTAGAGGTATCCATAGCTCTGTGGTTGAGCTCATTAGCTTAGCAATTCTTCCTTTTCATTTCCTAGCAGCCTGAGAAACCCAATTGTAGATTGGCTTGGCTCATTTTGGTGTATGATTGGCTATGTGTGAGTCTGCTGTTCCTTGGTTCCTTGTAGAAATCATGCCCAGCTCGGGGCTGGCAGTTTTATCAAGAGGTTGATAAGCACAACTGGCCTATGGTTGGGTGGAACGTTGCAGTTGCATAGCCAGTTGCTTGGGACTACTTGTTATAAGATAAGTACTCTCTTGTGTTAACTTTGCATTTATTTATTTGATGAATATCTTGAATGTATGATGAATGAGTAATTGATATTACTTCCGTTGTGTTTTTCTTATAAATTATACATTTCCATATGTTCTTTTATATTATGTGAATGCTTATTTAGTAAGTTCATGGGGCTAGATGCCTAGTTTAGCATCATGATCCTCTCCATTGCACTGGTATAATGGGAGGGGACGTGACAATGAGACTAAGATTGTTTCTACGGGCATACAAGGTAAAAATCCTTCTACTTCTAATACAAAGCATGAATCTATTGTTGATGAAAGAAAGAGAAGTGAGTTATTTCATATAAGATTAATCTCTAAGCATACAAAAATAGATACTCTTTTTGATAGTGGATCGATCACAAGCCAATCTGATTTTAGAAGAGATAGTTAAAAAAATTCATTTGGAAACTAAGTTACATGCTAAACCTTATCCTCTTGGATGGGTATGTGATAATGCACAACTGCAAGTTACAAAACAATGTAGAATTAGGTTTTCTGTTACTTCTGGATTCATCGATGAAGTAGATTTGGATGTGGTTCCATTGGATATCTGTGGTATTGTGTTTGGAAGCCCTTATATTTATGATAGGAAGGCTATATTTTACATGGAAGATAACATGTATCAGCTCACTAAAGATGGTATTGAATATGTTGTTCGTGCACATCGCATGAAAACTAATCTTTCATTAGTTTATGCAAGTCAAATGAAAAGACTAGTAAATGCTAGTAAGAATTTTGTTCTTATGATAGTTAAAGAAAAGGATGTTGGTCAAAGTGAATATTTTAGAGGATGTGATCCAATACTTAAGATAGACTTAACTAAATTTGTAACTGATTATGATGTCTTGTTTCAAGAACCTAAAGGATTGCCTCCAAAAAGAGAAATCCAACATGAGATTCCCTTACAGCACGATGCACCACTTCCTAACATTGGCATGTACAAGTCTCTAGTAATTGAAAATACAGAGATAAATAAACAGGTTCAAGAATTGCTTGACAGAGGGGATATTCAACCAAGCTCCTCTCCGTGTGGTTCACCGATTGTTTTGGTGCCAAAGAAGGATGAAACATGGCGTATGTGTGTTGATTACATGGCACTAAACATAATCACAATTAAGAACATATATCCTCTTCCTCGAATTGATGATATTTTGGCTCAACTTACGAATGCAACTTATTTCACTAAGTTATACTTACGAAGTGGCTATCATCAAATTCGAATCCATGATAATGATATATGGAAGACTACTTTCAAAACTAAACATGGACTGTATGAATGGATGGTAATGCCCTTTGGGCTTTGTAATGCACCCACAACATTTATGAGGGTGATGAATGATTATTTTTCCCTTCAATGATGACTTTGTCATAGTCTACTTAGATGATATTTTGATTTTCAGTCATACTTGGGAAGAACATGTCAAGCATGTCAAACAAGTTTTGGATGTACTTGTAAGAGAAAAATTGTACTTAAAGATGTCCAAATGTGAGTTTGGGAAGACATCTTTAGTGAATCTAGGTTATATTGTAGGGGGTGGTGAACTGAGAATACATCCCTATAAAGTTGAGGTCATTGTGAATTGGACCAAGCCAAATAATGTAACTGAGATAAGAAGCTTTTTGGGAGCAACCCAATACTGGAGGAAGTTTATTTTCAACTTCTCCTTCATAGCTTCTCCATTACATGCTTTGAAATGTATGAGTAGAGTCTTTCAGTGGGAAGGAAAAGCACATAAATCCTTTGATGCTCTGAAAGAAAAGATCAGTACAACTCCAGTACTTGCACTGCCGGATCTACAACAACCATTTGAGATAGAGATTGATGCTAGTGGTTATGCCATGGGGGTAGTCTTAATGCAACTTAAAAAACCAATATGCTATCATTTTGAAACCTTCTCTAAAGCAATAATTAACTATCCAACCTATGATAAAGAATTGTATGCATTAGTACACAGTGTGAAGAAGTGGAAACATTACCTAACTGGTAAAGAAACAATTATACATGCTGATCATCAACCACTACAATATCTTCAATCTCAAACTAAGCTACAACAATCAAGACATTTCGGGTGGATGGGTTTTCTACAACGATTTCATTTTATCATTAAGTATAAGAAAGGTATTCAGAACAAAGTTGCAGATATGTTATCAAGACCTCCAACAAATGCTTCTATTGTTATTCAACAAAGTAATTTGGTACATTCACGTTATGTTGAACAATATAATAAGGATGAAGACTATAAGGAAGTATATGAATCACTAATACATGGATCTCAAAATGAAGAATTGAACTATCATGTTCATGACAAGTTGTTGTATCATCTTGGAAAAATCCGTATTCCACAAAGTGAAAGAGTACATATGATAAGAGAAGCTCACACTTCTCTCATTTCAGGGCACTTTGGTGTAGGAAAAATTGTAGCACAATTAATTTTTTTTTCTATTGGCCTCGAATGAATGATATTGTGTCCAAGTATGTAAAAGGATGTGTTATGTGTGCAACAAGTAAGCCAAGTGACATAAAGTTAGGCTTGTACACTCCACTTCCTATTCCTTCCCGTCCAGGGGAAATTGTTTCAATGGATTTTGTAGGAGGGTTACTAATGTATAGAAAGGGACATGATTACTTATATTTTGTTGTGGATAGATTCAGTAAAATGTGCATTCTAATGTCTTGTAAAAAGAAGATCACGGCTGAGGTGATTGATCATTTGTTCTTCCATGATGTATGGGTCCATTTTGGAATACCTACTTCTATTATATCTGATCAGGATTCTCGATTCCTTGGGAAATTTTGTCATCTTTATGGGAACTGATGGACACAAAGTTAAAGAAGAGCACAACATTTCATCCACAAACCGATGGACAAACTAAAGTGGTCAATCAGACAATAGTACATCTTCTTCGAGGATATTGTGCCAAGCATCCCAAGATGTGGGATGAACAGTTGCATTATGTTCAACATGCCTACAACAGAGTTATGCACTCTTCAACACAAAGGTCTCCTTTCAAGACATGTTTTGGTTATTTTCCAAAAACTCCCTTAGACTTTGTTTATGGGAAATATGCAATGGGATATGGTCAAGTTGATGGGGATAAAGCTTTGAAGTTTATTCAGCAGATCCAGTTAATACATCAAACAATACAAGAACAGTTGGAATCAAGTCAGGCCAAGTATAAATAAAGACATGACAAACATCGGGTGGATCATCATTTTCAGATTGGTGATCGAGTAAGGATTCATATCAGCAAATAACGACTCCAAGGTGAAGGTAGAAAGTTGAAACCAATCAGGTATGGACCTTTTACAATTTTGGATCAAGTTTGTAATAATTCTTTTCGGTTAGATTTTCCTCCTTATATGCAAATGTATTCCGTTGTTAATGTGGAAAACTTGAAACTGTATGAGCCTCCTATGATTGTGAACCAATATGTACAAGTTCAAGTACCTTTTGTTTATGAGTTCACTCTTGAATATCTCAATGAGCTTAAGGAAGATGTTATACTTGATAAGAAGGTCATATCTTCACAAAGAGGTGACATGGAGTATCTTCGTGTGGGGCTTGAAGGAATGAATCCAAGCAAATCATAGTGGCTATAAACTGGAAGAGTGAGGGAGTTGTACCCTCACTTGTTTTTTGAATGATTCCATGCTTTTGGTGGCCCAAAAGCTTCCGAGTGGGAAGGTTTGATCCAGGAGGATCTTGAATAAAAAATGAAGTCTTCAAAAGATGTAAATAATATTTAAGAATCATAGAGCTTGTCAGGAGATTTTTGCAGAAACGTTTGTTTCGTGCGAAATGACCTCTGGACGCAAACGTTATTGGGTTTTGAAAATTAAGCAAAAGGGTAAAATTGATGTAAAAAGGGGCAAAAAAGGGGGCCATGTGGCACACCCACATGGTGCCACGTGGCATGGAAATGTCAATGTTTGGATCCATGTGGAAACACCAAAGGGTTCCACGTGGACAGGTTTTGGTGACATGGCATATGAGTTGGGACAATCAGGGATTGCCATGTGGCAGTCCTGTTGGCGTATATTGTACCGTTCAATAAAAAATTATGGAGGTCGTGGGGATCAAACTCGCGACCTCAAATACCGCCAAAGAATCCACAGAGCCCGCCTAACCAGGGCTCCCACCGGTGTTACTTAACACTATAGGGTGTCATCTTTTATTTAAATTTGAATGTAATTTTCGTTTGAAAAAAGGAGGAATCGAGGGCTCTTCCCTTGACCCCGTGGCCAACACAGAGGCCGTAAGTTATATAGCGGTGGAGACAACAAAACAGTGCCAAGTCGCACGCCAACTGACAGATCCAATGTAATGAAGTGCCAATTCACAAACTAAACCAACAAACAATGCACCAAGTCATAAGCCAAGTTCCAAGTCGCAAGCCATACCAACAATGCCATCGTAGACCAAACTGTCAACAAACAGAGTTTAAGTTGAATGGGGAGAGGACTACGGGTTTGACCCCGGGTCCTCTGTCCCCAAATACTACCACCTTACCATTGGGACAAATCCCAACAGTTGGATGGTTAGCGGTGGAATTTGGTTAAGAGTTTGAAGGTGGAGATTGGGGCCCAAAAAGGGCACGTGGCCCTCCAAACTCGCGCCCAAAACCTTATTTAAAACCACATTACAGAGCCACGAAAATTACAAATACAAAGTGCATTTGCATAGATTCCGAGGTGAAGTAAGAGCATAGATCCAGAGGCAGGTATGTCCATTAATGGGCATGATTCCCGAGGTGGGAAATCCATACATTCCGTACAGTTGTAGGCAAAGTTTGTCTCGATTTGCATGCAAGAGGAGGCCTCAAGTAAACATAGTCGACTTTATACTCATTTCACTCAGAATTTCGAGAGGAACACAGTGGTGCAGTCTGTTTCAGATTTTGACTGATAGAACTCAAAGGTGTTTCCAGAACTCATGTATTTAAGCTTTTGAAGACTCAATAAGATCGACCTTCTCATTGGAAGTGGCCCGGAGACATAGCCCAAGAAGGGTGAATCCATTAAAATATGTTGTTGCATACTTGTTTATTTGCTTATGTGTATGATTTAAGCATTTAAAATTAATCTTTTAAATCCTTTTTATAAGAATTTACATTAACATTTCAGATGCAATTTTATGGTTGAAAAGATGAAGAACCATTCATGATCCTATAACACTTAAAGATCTATAATCACCAACAAAGTTTTGTTTGGCATTACATTGATAAAGAGTAGAAAAATGGATTTATCCTTATCCATATGATAAGAGGCTCTTGAACCAAGAATCCCATTAGAGGAAATTTGGGGTTAAAATGGGCCAAATAAGAAAAACCGTGTTCCAAATAAGACAAACCATGTTCCTTGAGTTGGAAATTCAATAACCAATAGAATTTCATAAAATAGTCAATGATAATCATTGATTTAGACATATAAAAGTCAAGGATGAGTATCTGTCATGTTGTATGCCTTCTAGATTTTTTCGCTGTGTAGATATTTTGAAATGATTGATGTGTTTTGAGTGGACACTCCACCCAACTTTAGGATCACAAAAAGCTATAACAAGTAGAAAAGAGTAAGGACGATTAAATATAGTTGGAGGAGAGACTTATCCGTTAGATTAAACATATAATAGGAATATGATAGAATAATGGTCTTAAGAGGGTCATCGATTAGAAGTTAATAATTAAAAATGCAATTAAACTAATAAAATAAAAACTTTAAGATATAATTGAGGGGTAAGGTGATGTTGAAGCCCCGAGTATGTAAGTGCTGTAATGTTTTTTTCCAAGGCTAGCAACAGAGGGTGACAACCCAATCTGAAAGGCTTCGAACAAATCTGCGCAAGAGCAGTTCTATCCCTAGACTGTTTGGTATGATTGACTCCCACGGATATTAGGCCTCCGCTAGCACTTAAGTGGGTTGATCCTGATGGATCTGTCTTCCTGTGAGGGAAAATAAAAAGGTGTTCTATCCCTAGGAGTGAGTGGTATTTTCTTTAAAGGAAATATAAGGTAAGTTAGATCTAAAATTAAGGAATATGTTTTGATGTGCAGGACAATCAGATCTAGAAATTAATAAGTGTTTCACCAATCAACAGACATGTGAATTGGATCTCTACTTATCAGATTAAGACATGGTCAGACAATGACAATTGAATGATTTTGGCTTAAGGGTTAAAGCACATGTGAGATTGTCTTGTTATGGCATACTAATTGAAAAATTGGCATTAATGTGATAATAACCGTTTATGATTTGCAAAAATAGATAAATGAGTTAAGTAAATAAATTCATTTAGCACATGAAAAACATGGATCGTAAGTCAAGAAAATCTAACCTACAGATTGATGTATTAATTATGGTTGCAAAACAAAACATAGTTCATTCACGAGCTGAAGCAAAAATCAGAATCTACCAAAGAAATTTGCTAAATCAAACAAAAGAGATAGCAAGAGAAAACTAACTGTATTTTGTTAAGCCTTCAAAAAATTACAATGTCTCAATGAAACAGAGTATCTCCAGTCCTCTTTTGGTGATTTTCTCCCCCCTCCCCTATGAGATTTAAACCCTTTAATAATAATTACAAAGGAAAATATCCCATGAAAATAGGGATTGCAATATATCATTCAAAATACCCCTAAAGCATTCCTCCACTTGGCAGCTGCATCTAATAAGTATTCAACATCTTGATATCTAGCATGTCCAAGTGTCAACTGGGTTTGTAAATCAAAGGATTCGATTTGCTTAGTATTCAACTAATCCCACAAGCGCAGGAAAAGCTTGATCTCCGCCCCCAAATTCATAGGTGACTCAATCAGTTCTTTTAGCTCGGAAATTTGAAGGTGTTCCAACTGATTTATCTTGTCCTTGGTTGCTTCATGTATTTCTTCTACATCTAGTATGAATATCTTGGGAGGATCATGTTTTTCAATCAAGGTGAGAGTTTCAAAACCCAATGTGGTCAACAACGTATTGGAAGCATACCATCTTCTTCTACAAACTGCTTGTGCTCCCTCTATAGTAGCTTCTACTGTTTGACAGGCATTTTCCCATGAATCCAATGAAAACCAAACTTTTCTAAACTTAATGCGTTCAAAGAAAGGTATATCTTTAGGCCCATCTTTTATGTATTTTTTCCAATCTGTAACATTCTCAGTGACCCTGAGTGCTTCCTTTCTTCTTTCATTATGTTCAAGGAGAACATCAAACTGTTTTTCAAAATCAATGTAGGTCTCTCTAATTTCCTCTAAGCATTCCAACAACTGAACTAGAATGTTCTTGTAATCTTCATTTAATTTCAAAGCAAATTCCTTAAAATCCTCTGCAGAAAACCTAGGGAAAGAAGAGACAGTTGCCATGGCTGCTACTTCCTTAACCTGTGATTCCAATGTTGTGATATTTTGAGCATAACTGTCATTTAACAATTCCTCCCGCTGAAGCTGCTGCACAAGAGTTGTGTCCTTTTCTTGCAACTCTTTAAGCCGAATCTCATACTCAGCCTTCATTTTTTGGATGTGGACTTTATGCTCTTGTTCAACCTATATCAGCTTCTTCTTAAGCTCTTGTATCTCCCGTTGCTTCACACTGATCTCCTTATTCAATGAAGTAACTGAATCATAATTAGCTCCTGCAAATGCCCCCATTGTTGTAGCAGTGTCTAATGCCTCCTGCTGGATGTAAGCAGACTGTTTTGTCCAAATTATTTGATTGGGAACATGCCCTTTCATCATAGTTTCTTCCATGCTTCTCTTATTACCTCTTTTCACCACTTCTTTGGATGATCTATTGTAGAATTATTCCCCAAGGGAAACCACAACATCATATCCACAATCAAATATCAACTCTGTTGAAGATGTGGCTACATTACATGTTGCAACTAGTGGGGCTATTTGGGTGACAATAGAATTTGGGATGGACATAGTGATTTGGGAGGTAGATATAGAAGAGGTTGTAGTAGTAGAAATTGAAGGTACAGAAGTAGGAGAAGTAGTCAAAGTGACAGCCTTAGGGAGGGAAGTAGAGGCGATGGTAACTAATGGTTGCAGAGAAATAGTTGGGTCTTGCATCTCAGTAACTTCTGCCAGTAAGGTGACATGTGGAGTTAACAATGTTGGTTGTGAAGTAATGGTGGAAGTAGCAAGTAATTCAACTATGGTGGATGGTGGAAGGGTAACATCAACAGATGAGGTGAAAGGGATATCAATATAAGTGAGTGGGGATGTAGGAGTTAACATAGAAACAATGATGGTGACTTCAGGGAAATGAACCTCTGGAGTGGTATCATCAATCACAATGCTATCAAGCAAATCAATAATAACCTGAGAGACTTCAATGACCTCTTGTATAGCATGCACAATAGGGAAAAGAGATCTGAATGGAAGCCTTTCATATTCTGCATCACTGTCTTCAATGTTTAATGTGGGTACCTAAGACACAGGGGCTTGAATATTCTGCCTTTTTGCTAGGGTGCTTGTAGCAACCACCTGAGTATCAACCACTGAGGTCAAGTGTGCCAATTCCTTCTTTAGCTCTACAACTGATTGAATTAAAGTCTTCGGTTCTGCAACAGGCTTGGCTTGTTGAACATCCTCCACAAGGCCTTTGCATTTTCCTTCATCTTGGTAGGTTAACATCAAGGGAGTGTTTATCTTTTGTACATATTTCTCTGCCCTGTCCCTTTTATCCTATTCTTCAATTGAGAATTCCAATTTCCTGTAATTCAAAACCTTGGACTTGAGCTCTTGTTGGTATTGGAGAATGAAACTTTGTTCTTCTTTGGATTTAGCCCTAATCAGGACCTCAGGGGCAGTCTCATGAGCATAAGTAGTCTTCATATGTTCCTGGGAAAAGTGGTTAGCCAGGAACGCCTTGGGATCATGCATCCTTTTGGGAGCTTTTCCCATCTTTAGTGAAACAATTTTCTTCCTCAACACTGCAACATGTGTTGAGTTCTGAATGATCAGAGGCCCAAGGTTCAATGAGAATTTGGGACATGCTTTTCTTTTAGGTCCAGTTAACTTTAGGAACACTCCATCAGTAATAGTTTGATAAGCAATCTCCTCTAGCAACAAATTATCTGGGACTATTCTTGGCAGCAAATGAACTGTATCACTTCCCCAAACCCTAATATAGGAGAAGTATTCTCCTACATACCAATCACCAATAGTGGGGATAAGTGTTTTGGCATGAGCAGAGAAGGCAGGTGCATCCTCTTTGAATATCTTCTGATAAATTGCTCCAAATAAATGATCACAAATGTCATACAGCAGAGGTACAAAGTTTTCTTTCCATAATGCAGAACAATATATATGAACCTGGGGTGCTGAAAGGGTCCAATTCCATCCCATGGAGGGGAAATGGAAGGCTGAACAAAATACATCAATAACATAAGCTGAATTGTAAAAAGGAGGATTCCTTGAAGCCAGTGTTTTTTGGTAATGTTCAATTGCTGTCTTTAACTCGACTGAAAGAATCTGAGCCCAATTAAAAGATTCCCCTGTCGTGAGAACATGATGAGCCACAGGTGCCCATTTAGCTTTAAACACAGAACAATTTGGTAAGCCGTATAGTCTACAAAGCATGTTTGCTAGGAGAGAAAAGGGTTCCTTGAACCACGAAATATGGTAGGAATTATCGGCTTTGGGTGTGAAGTTGATTGGGTTGTTCATCCAGGATTTTATCATTTCATCAAAGTTAAACCAGGTCTTTATATAGTCTAGGAAAGCTGCATTGAGGAATTGGTTGGCTGGCCTAAGGGAATATGCTCTAACAAAAACTTCTAAGAGAAAGAAGTCAGTTGGGACCCTGCATTGTCATTGAAAGAACAGTCTTTGGGGTCTGCATGATCTATTATCCATTTTACGGCGTCTATGTATGGCAAGAGTGCTGGTCTAGCTACTATTGCATGCAACTGAGAATCTCTGATATTCTCATAAACAGACTAGTTATCCTGAATTTCTGACAGGTCGTCATTGTCAAAGATAGCGTAAGTTGTTAATGTATATGTAACTTCGGAATGTATTTCACCCATGTATTTCATCTATGTATATTGTACTCCTATAGAGATGTTATTATTCCTCTATACGGAAGTGTCGTCATTTGTATTGACAAGTGTCGCAAGTGTCGTAACTTGCCGATGGGTTATTAGACCACCATTTGTGGGGTCGGCCCTAATTAAGTTAATATTGGGTTATTGTACTAATCTAGACAAGTCGGCCCCATAAGGTTATTGGGCAATCAGGACAAGTATAAATAGAGATCTCCCGAACTCTATTTGGATCACTCAGAACTCACTCTTCCTTCACTCGGAAAGTGGCGCACATGTGAGGAGGAGGATCAGCTGCTAAGAGGAGTCTATCTCTTTGTACTTTGGTTGTGCTATTGCACTATCTATCTCTGAGGAAGTTGTGGGGTTTTTCACCTTAGGGTTTTCCCCACGGAAACTTTGTGTGTCTATTGTCTCTCATGCTTTTGCTTCTTGTAATGATTAACATGCTTTCTATGATTGATATGCATTGATATACTGTACATGTTATTCTCTCAGTAAAGATCCTAGAGTATCTTAAATTAATGCTCAAAATTTAACATGGTATCTGAGCTAACCTGAGAAGAAGACATTGTGCAGTGACGGAAACCAGGGTTTCTTGTTTATTGGGTTTCTCTCCACAGATTTTGGAAAAGCAATATAATAGATTGACTCTACTCATCAAGGAGAATCTATCTATCTAATCAGAATTCAATTATGAGCACTTTCAGTTTTATCCCTAAAAATTAGGGTGTCCACAAAAATAGGAATTTATGAAATATGAAGACATAGCTGGAAGATCCTTGGAAAAATCGAAGTTTAGAGCTTTGGATCGATATTTTTGGCTGGGTAAATCTCTGTGAAACTCAAACCCTAATTCAGGGTCCTCCCCAGTGAACCCGAGAATACTAAAACGCAGTTATGAAGGGTGAAGATTTGCAGATCTCAAATTATGAATACACCAGGATGATAAGCTCATCAAGGCGCATCTTTATATCCTTTCAAAAAGTTGAAATTCACATTTTTTATTTTTAGGGTTTCTCTAACAAACCCTAATCCAGGACTAGATCCAGTTTTCAGCAATTCAAGTGGTAAGACCTAAATCTTTTCTATTTCCATTTGAAGTACTCTTTAAAGATATCTCACCACACCAAGCTTGAGGACAAGCTTGAAGGGGCTAATAACTTCCGAGCCTGGAAGTATAGGATTGGGTTAATCCTGGAAGAGAATGAGTTGGACTCATATATAAGGGAAGAGGTCCCTATCCTAGAGGGAGAAGAGGCTAAATCCCTCCACAAGAAGAACTTGGTCAAGGCAAAGAGAATCATTGCTGATTCTATCAAGGACCATCTCATCCCCCATGTGTCATCTTTGAAGACACCCAAAGAGATGTTTGATTCCCTATCCAAGCTATTTGAAGGGAAGAACATAAATCAGAAGATGACTCTGCGGAACCAATTGAAAGGGGTAAAACTTCAGAATGGAGAATCCATTAAATCTTATTTTTGTAGGGTCTCTAAGATCAAGGAACAACTAGAAGCAGTGGATGAAATGATGGAGAATGGTGAAGTTGTCATGACCACTCTAAATGGCCTACCCAGGTCATGGGATTCCTTTATCCAAGGAATCTGTGCAAGAAAGAAGTTGGTATCCTTCAGCAGACTACAGGAAGAATGCTCACAAGAAGAAGCAAGGCTTGTGGCATGAGAAGAAAAGATGGGGAATGAAGATCAAGCTCTCACAGCTCACACCAAGAAAGGGAAGTCCAAGAGAGAGCCATCTCACTTCAAGAAATCTTCACATCACCATAAAGAAAGGAGAATATGCTTCACCTGTAATGAAAAAGGACATATTGCTATAAATTGTCCCAAGAACAAGAAGGACAACAACAAATTCAACAACAAGAAGAAGGGTAGCAAAAGAAGGTACCGTGCTCATGTTGCCGAGGATGATGAACCTCCCAAGAAGAAGGCTAGAGCAGAAAGTGATGATGATGACTCATCAAGCGAAGAAGAGTATGTTCTAATATCTGCTCTCACAGGTACTATTTCTCATGGTTGTAATGATTGGCTTATTGACAGTGGGGCTTCCAAACACATGACTAGGTTTAAAGAATATTTTGTAAATCTATCTGAACATGAATCACCCCATAAGGTGAAACTTGGAATGATTATCAATACCCTATCAAAGGAAGTGGGGAAGCCTCCTACAACCTAGATTCTGGAAAGTCTTTGAAGATGAAAGAAGTTCTTTATGTACCTGGGCTCAAGAAGAACCTACTCTCCATATCCGCATTGGATGAAAAAGGTATGAGGGTTGCATTTGTGGATGGCCAAGTTCTAATGTGGCCAAAGGGAAAGACCATAAATGATGCAGTGGTGATTGGAGAGAAAGAGGGAGGATTGCATAAATTGAAGGGACAACCTGAACATGCCATGGTGCATGATTCCATAGAGCCAAGTGAACTTTGGCATAGAAGACTTGCTCATATGCATTATAGGACACTTCCAATTGCAAGCAAGGTTGTAGAGGGTCTTCCTGAAATAAAGACAAAGCATGAAGGTGTTCGCAAAGGATGTGCAAAAGGAAAGAACATTAAGAAGGCATTTCCAAGCAGTAAAAGCAAGGCATAAGGAATTTTGGAAATTATCCACTCCGATGTATGCAGTCCGGTGTCATCCAGTTCTCTGAGTGGATCATACAATGGCGGAGAATTCACTTCAGGTGACTTCAAGAAGCTACATAGTAATCCAGGGATCGAGGATGAATATAAGATCAAGGACAGGTAATCCAGGAAGCAAAGATCAAAAGGGAGCACACTCCAGTAGTTTCTGCAAGGATGCAGATATTCAGAGGGATTCGACCACTTCCCACAATCCACATCAGAATGGAGTTGAAAAGATTCATAGGGAGTCCACCCAACAACCAAACAAAGATAAGTATTTGAATTGTCATTTCTTACATATTTGTTTGTTTAAATAATGTTGTTCAATAATGTATATGCTTATGTTCCTAGACTTAGGTTGTGTATTATGCATATTAGAATAATTGCATTAATGAACAGTATACTACTAATATGCATGTAATGGGTAAGTGGCCTATGGTACTGTACAACATTCCATTGCTACTTATCTAGAATGAAACCTCTTTGCTGACATGTTGGGAGTTGTGCACACTCTTAACAATGTTCTGGTAGAGATTGGAAGGCATCTAGAAAGTTACAGGATATGGATAAATGTTGTATTAAAGCATTGGCTAAAATAATTGCATGACTGTATGAAATATATTCTTATGTGTAAGATTTTGTTATGAAACTATGAGAAATTTCTAATCATGCAATTGAATTTGTCTTGTAGGAAAGATCGTATACCATCACCTACAAAAGAAGGACTACAACATTTGTTCCAGCAACAAAGATATCTATTGTAGATATTGAAGTTCCCAGGATTCGGGAAGAATGCCATGATCTAGGAGTACCAGTCGATCATGAAGAATGATGTTTGGGATGCAATCCCAAGATCTGAAGGGAAGTCTGTTGTGACTTCCAAATGGATCTATAAGATCAAGCATGCTGCAGATGGTAGCATGGAAAAATACAAAACAAGATTTGTAGATCGTGGCTTCGCTCATAAAGAGGGAATAGATTATGAAGAAACTTTTGCTCCTGTATCCAGGTACACTTCCATCAGATCAGTACTTGCTTTGGCTGCAGTGATGAAATGGAAGATACACCAGATGGATGTCAAGACTGCTTTCTTGAATGGTGTAGTTGAAGAGGAAGTGTATGTGGAGCAGCCACTCAATTTTGAAACACATGACAGGGAGTCATATGTGTGCAGATTGAAGAAATCCTTGTATGGCTTGAAGCAAGCTCCTAGGACTTGGTATGGTAGGATGGACAGTTTCCTATCTAGTTTGGGCTTTACCAAGAGTAAAGCGGATTCCAACCTTTACTACAAGGTTGAGGAAGGAAATCTAGTGATACTACTTCTGTATGTGGATGACCTGTTTGTTACAGGTAATGATAATTTGATTGCTGATACCAAGAGGAAGCTTGCTGGCGAGTTTGAGATGAAGGACTTGGGGATGATGCACTATTTTCTAGGCATGGAGGTGTGGCAGAGTGCAGATGGTATCTTCCTTGGACAAGGGAAGTATGCAGTAGAGATCTTGAAGAGGTTCGGGATGATGGACTGCAAGGCCATGGGAACACCTATGGCATCAAACCTGAAGCTTCTGTGTGATGTTTCATCTGAGCCGGTTGATGTCACTATGTATCATCAGATGATTGGGTCCTTGATGTACCTGAAGAACACGAGACTAGATATTTTCTTTGTGGTGAACACATTGAGCCAGTTCCTGATGGATCCGAGGAGTGTTCACCTGGTTGCTGTAAAGCATATTCTGAGGTACCTGAAGGGTACAGTTGATTATGGGCTCAAGTATGATGCGAATCAAAAGTTTAACCTATAGGGTTATGTTGATTCAGATTGGGCAGGAAGTGCTGCAGATAGGAAGAGCACTTCTGGGTGCTGCTTCAGTATGGGATCAGGTGTGATCTCTTGGTTTAGCAGGAAGCAGTCCTGCGTAGCATTGAGTACAGCCGAGGTAGAGTATGTTGCAGCCTGTTCGGCTAGTTGTGAGGCAATATGGATTCGGAAGCTACTGTTTGAGTTATTTGATCTCCCGCTGGAAGCTACTGGTATCTTTTGTGACAACTAGAGTTGTGTGAAGCTGTCTGAGAACCCGGTGTTCCACGACAGGTCAAAACACATAGAGATCAAATAACACTATATCAGGAATATTGTGCAGAGAGGAGTAGTGAAGCTCCTGTATGTTGCGACGGACGAGCAGATTGCAGATGCGTTGACAAAGCCTCTAGCCATAGTGAAGTTCGAGTACTTCAGAGAGAGGCTTGGTGTTCTTTAGATTGATGACACTTCGAGGAAGAAGTGATGGACACATTTGCAGGAGACATTCCGAGCATGGTGACAGGAGGATCCTTCCATGGCTGTGGATGTAAGCGCTGGATGATGAGCATCAGGACGATGTTCGAGTTTCTGCTCTGTATGATCAGTTGGATAATTTATATGTATATGTATGTACGCATCATGTTGATGCTGGATATGATCAGTTGGATCATTTATATGTATATGTATGTACGCATCATGTTGGATGCTGGATATGATCAGTTGGATCATTTATGTATGTATGCATTATGTTGGATGCTGGATATGACCAGTTGGATCATTTATGTATGTACGCATCATGTTGGATGCTGGATATGATCAGGTAGATCATGTATGATGATGGATACATTGGGTGGATCATGTATCTTTGTATGATTAGGTAGATCATATATGCTGATGGATACATTGTGTGGATCATGTATCTACGTATGTATCAGGTAGATACATTGTATTTGTTGATATGTATCAGGTAGATACTTGGTATGCATCAGGTAGATGCATTGTATGATGAGGATGATCATGGATGGCGAGCTTCTCTAGATGACATGCATCAGGACGATCTAGTGATGATGATCAGGATGATCATGTGTACATCAGGAAGATGTATAGAGAGTATCAGGTTGATACTTTGTGGCCGTGGACAGGTTGTGCAGATGAGCATGTAAGTAGACCTGGGAGATCTGGACAGGATGAAAAAGGCCTCAGATGCTCTTTCGAGGCATTGCTCTAGGAGGACATGTAATTAGACCTGGGAGATTTGGACAGGATGAAAAAGGCTTCAGATGCTCTTTCGAGGCATTTTCCTATGGCATGTAAGTGGACCTGGGAGATCTGGACAGGATGGAAAAGGCTTCAGATGCTCTTTCGAGGCATTGCCATGACCACATGTAATATGCTCCTGGGAGATCTGGACAGGATGAAAAAGGCCTTAGATGCTTTAGCCAGGTTTTGTGGTGGACCACATGTAATGTGGTCCTGGGAGATCCGACAGGTAGAGTTGTGTGCTCGTAATAGCCTGGGATGCTTCAGCCAAGTTTTGTGGTGAGATCACATGTAATGTGCTCCTGGGAGATCCGACAGGTAGAGCTGTGTGCTCGTAACAGCCTGGGATGCTTCAGCCAGGTTTTGTGATGGGTCACATGTAATGTGCTCCTGGGAGATCCGATAGGTAGAGCTGTGTGCTCGTAAAATCCTGGGATGCTACCGCCAGGTTTTGTGACGCACGTAATAAGTCCTGAGGATTCCACAGTATGGCCAGTGATGATGAAGACCTGCAGGTGGTGGGCCTACATCCAGTATGAAAAAGGACTGGCTTTGTAGAACTTCCTATGACGAGTAGATTCAGAGATTGATTGAGATAGCAACAGTAGTGACGATGACGATGATTCGAGGATGATGATTCGCTGATGATGATCCAGAGAAGAAGACTTGTGTTAGAAGATCTATGTCGAGAAATACCTTCCTAGTTAAGAGGGAGTGTTGATGTATATGTAACTTCGGAATGTATTTCACCCATGTATTTCATCTATGTATATTGTAATCCTATAGAGATGTTATTATTCCTCTATACGGAAGTGTCGTCATTTGTATTGACAAGTGTCGCAAGTGTTGTAACTTGCCGATGGGTTATTAGACCACCATGTGTGGGGTCGGCCCTAATTAAGTTAATATTGGGTTATTGTACTAAGATAGACAAGTCGGACCCATAAGATTATTGGGCAATCAGGACAAGTATAAATAGAGATCTCCCGATCTCTATTTGGATCACTCAGAACTCACTCTTCCTTCACTCGGAAAGTGGCGCACATGTGAGGAGGAGGATCAGCTGCTAAGAGGAGTCTATCTCTGTGTACTTTGGTTGTTCTATTGCACTATCTATCTCTGAGGAATTTGTGGTGTTTTTCACCTTAGGGTTTTCCCCACGGAAACTCCGTGTGTCTATTGTCTCTCATGCTTTTGCTTCTTGTGATGACTGACATGCTTGCTATGATTAATATGCATTGATATACTGTACATGTTATTTTCTCAGTAAAGATCCTAGAGTATCTTAAATTAATGCTCAAAATTTAACATAAATTTGTGACCAATCCAGTTGATAGGTTTCAGACACTCTATCACTGGTATCGCTGAGAATGCCAGAGTTAGGGTCTTTGTTTTTCAAGTCTTTTATGGCTGTATTGGAACGAGTATTTCTTGACATGGTGGGAGACTGGTAAATTCTGATAAAGAAATAAAACCAATCAATAAACAATTTCAAAATGAGGAAATTTTGTAAACAACCAATAGGAAAAGAAAGAAAACCAACCTGTGCTGACGAAAGAGGCAGGAAAACAACCTTGGTAAAAACCCACAGTAAAATCTTTGTCGTAGGTGAAATTCATGAAATTGAAAATGGTAAAAAAAATAAAAATTGAAATATTTAACAAACTTGTGGAATGAAATCTGGATCCTAGGATCAAACCAAACTAACGACTATTATTAAAATGGAAAAGGCTGAAGAAGAGTTGCGGAATTGATTTTTGCAACAATATACATGATTTCCACAATCCGTAATGCGGGTTGCAGAAACACAACTTTAAATATAAATGAACCAAAGGTTCCTGCAATCCGCAATGCAGGTTGCGGGTTGTGGGATCACAAATAAAATAATTTAAAAAAACTATGTTCTTTCCGCTTTCCGTAATCCGCAATGTGGGTTCCGGATTGCGGAAACGCAAAGTGCAAACTTATTTTTCAAACTCTTTCTGCAATCCACAATGCGGGTTGCGGGAAAGAAAATCCAATTTATTCAAAATCATTTCCGACATCCGCAATCCGCAATGCAGGTTGCGGGAAAGAAAATCCAATTTATTCAAAATAATTTCCGACATCTGCAATCCGCAGTTGTGGATTGCGGGTTGCAGAAAGAAGAAATTTCAAACCCAAATGACCAAGCATCCGCAATCCGCATTGCGGATTGCGGATTGTGGGTTGCGGAAAGGACAAATTTTGGAGAAAATTTATGCATTCCTCAACTCACAAAAAACACACAAAAATCCATAAATTTTTGAAGGGAAAATTATTAATTAAATAGAGTCATGAAAAAGAAATGAAATGTATGATCAACATCATGAAACCCCAAAATGAATAAGGAAATTAAACATTATCTTCACAAATAAAAATTGGGGCTCCCATTTTTAATTAAAAATGAGATTTGTTGTGCCTACAACAAGTAACCATATATCCAGTAAATTAATAAGGAGTATTTGAATTGACTAAATGAATAAATAAAATAATTTAATTAATAGTTTGCTAAAATATTATAATATTTGTAGATATTTATTTAATAATAAATGACTAAATTAAATTAATCCTTAGGTTTTAAAATGATAATAAGGGAAATAAGAAATTTTAAAACTCAAAATGGATTAAAATAACAATACAAATAATTTAATGATAATACTTAGATTTACTATTTTTTTTAAAATTTTAATTAAAAATTTAAATGTTAATATATAGAGTAAAAAAAACTAAAAGTTAATATATAATGTGAAAAAAAAGTAGGTGATTGAGTATAAAAGGTTTTAAAATAATAGAAATGATAAGGTAACACATAATTAAGAGTAAAGAAATAGGATGGAAACATGGTAGCATTAATAGAGAAATTTAGATTTAAGATGTATTTAACTCTATGAGGAGTAAAACAAATTGTATAAAGGGCGGTGATGATAATATAATAATTTAATCTTGATGAGCATAGGGAAAAATATATCATACAATTAAATAAATGAATGTGTTTAATAATCTAAGAAAAATTAACCAAAAAATTTCACAAAAATAAATGAGTCGGATAAGGGAGATTAGAGTCTCGGTTTAATGATTGAGAAGACAGATCAAGGGTTTTCACGATTGGTTTAGTTTATAGCCATATTATCGATTGAAGTTATTAGGATGCTTTTGATTTCAAGAGATTCTCTAATTAGCTGAGAGGAATAGTGAGTAGTGGAAGCAAGAATTTTAGTTTGGTCAAAGTAGATGTGGTGTTTGGAATGGAAGGAGTGCTCAACTATAGCAGATTTACTAAGGTGATTGTGATTGGTATCTGTGATGCGCACTTTGAGATGGCTTTGGATGGATCTACTGGTTTGTCCAATGTAGGTATTTACACATGAACAAGGAATTTGGTAGACACCTTGGGATAAAAAGACGTTGGATTTATCTTTCACACTCCTGGATACATGTTTAAGGGTCTTATGGGGTTTAAAGATGGTTTTAATGTTCCTTTTAATTAAAAGTTTAGAGATGCGATCAATGATACCCTGGATATAAGGAAGAGAGATGAATGATTGGGAATGCGGGGAGAGCTTAGAGGGTCTAGGTTTCAGACAAATGACCCATTGAAAGGTTTTGTTTATGAGGTGTCGAGGGTATCCATTGGCCATGAGGGCTTTGGTAAGGTGGGATGTTTCCTGGGTTCAGTTTTGAGGGTTAGATATTCGAACAAATCTAGTGATTAGAGTTTTAAGGACAACCAACTTTTGAGAAGAATGGTGATGGGATTGGGCATGAAGATATCTATTTGTGTGGGTTGTTTTTTGGTACACTTGAGAGGGAGCCATCTTGTTACCGGGTGACTAGGACATCTAGAAAATCAATAGAATCGAGGACCTAGATTTCTATGATGAACTGAATGTGAGGATAAATACTATTCATATGTTTGTAAAAATTATCAAGGGATGCACTACCATGTAGCTAGATTACAAAGGTATCATCCAAAAAGTGAAACCAACATTTGGGCTTAAGGGGGAATGAGTTGAGTGCTAGGGTTTTGGAATGTTCCATGAATATGTTCCAAACGATAGGGGATAGATAGGATCCCATGGAAATGCCATCATTTTGTTCATGGAACTTATCTTTGAAACATAAAAACATAGAAGAGAGTTAAATCTTTATAAGATGAAGGGTTTCATCATCAACTGATTAGGAGATAATTTTGAGGGATTCAAGGATTGATATTTTGGTAAAGAGAGATACCACATCAAATCTAACCATTATATCATGATCATTGAGGTAAAAGTCACAAATTTTGCTAATGAAGTCAGAGGAGTCTTTAATAAAAGATTGAGATTGACTAGTGAAGGGTTGGAGTTTCTTAGCTAGAAAATGGGAAAGGGCATGGGTAGCGGCTCCGATGGCACTAATAATGGTTCGAAGAGGGATGTCCTTCTTATGGATTTTGGGTTGGCCATAAATTTTTGGAGGTTGGGGATTGCGGGGAAGAATGTGTTTTTTGATTAAGGGGTCAACAATGAGGATTTAATAACAAGTTATAAACTATATTAGTGATTTTGGTAATGGGATTGGAAGGGAGGGGTTTATAACATGACAAAGAAAAGAGATCAAATAACTTAGATTCATATTTGAAAGAGATCATAACAACAGAGGCGTTTCCTTTATCTGCCTCTAGGATGACAATATCTGGGTTGGAATTGAGTCTTTTGAGGGTTAATAATTATTCTTTGGAGAGGTTGGGCTTGTGAAGTTTGAAATTTTTTAGAATTCTTGAAAAATCTTAATGAATTTCTTCTGCTTTGTGAGGGGGTAGGTGTTGATAATAGATTCGATGGAACAAAGAATATCTTCAATGGGGAGTTGGCGAGGTACAATGGAAAAATTAAAGCCTTTTTGAAGTAAAGACATGGAGGGAGATTCAAGATCAAAATAAGAAAGGTTGAAAGCGTGGAGGAGGAAATTAATGGAGAAACATGATTAGGGTAAGGTAAAGGATTTAAAGGAATGAGGTTAAAAATTGTTTGAGAAATATTGGAGGAAAGAGAAAGATTAGGTCGAAAATTGGTATGAAGAGACTGAGTGTGGGGGAAGTTAGGGTGGGAAGAGGAGATCGAGAGTGAAAGGTTGAGGTTCGACACCAAATTCAATGGCTGGGTGATATGGATGGAGGAAGGCTAAATCGGTGAGGAAGGAACGAAGGGTGAGGGGGAGAGAAGGTTTATATTAGAAGCGTTGGAAGGAGGGGGATGAGAGGCAAGGGGAGAGATGATTAGGGGAGTAGATAACAAAGGGACCATTACACATAGTTTCGTGAACAAGAGTTATGGCAATATTTTCCTTCTCCAACAACCCTTGAAGAGCTGGATGTTTATTTAGGTTGGACAAGCCCCATATATTTAGTGATACAAGTCTCATGGGGGACCCCCGAATACAGGCTTATGATCTCTAAGCACCCAAAAAAGAGTCATTTGTGTACCTTTATTTATCTCTATAGTAGGTTTGTATTGCACCCATTGGAAAAATGATTTCCTACTTGGATTGGCCTACCCTTTTCTCTTGTTAGCGTATTCCCAAACTCCTCTTGATGATAGGACCCCCATAGGGGCAGGACCCCCCTTAGACCTTAAATAATAGGAGTAGGGGCTAGGTTTAGACCTTGAGAGGGATGCTTGACCATTTCAATGTAAGGCTAGGTCTCTTCCGTTGGGTAGGTGGAGGCATCATGCAAACTCGGACAAGACTCACTAGGGTTCCACTTGTCCTCTTTCAAGGTATGCTGGACTTTGAATGGAACCATTGTATGAGAAAGGGAATCATTAGTGGAAAAAAAGGAAAAGGATTTAACCTTACCTGCCATGTCAAGAGGAGTTTTGGCCAATTCCACATTCACTTCAGAGACTGGATATGATTTCTTTTGATATGAATCTAGAGCCTCTTCATGAAGGGGCATCTCCTTAGGATGCGGTGATTCCAAAGAATCACTTAGTGTAGTGAGGGCCCTTTTGATCCAAGGGGGGATAAATTAGGGAATCTTTATAGCTCTTAACCCTAGGAGAGGTAGACCCCCCAACATTCTTAGCGAAATTATCAACTTCTACCTTGGATAGGGATTTACCTATAGGAAAGTGCTCGATGGCCAGAGGATTACGCTTCATCCTATTATCATTTTCCGGATGGGTGATATCAACATCCACTTCGTTGAGACAAGAGGAAACTTGACAAGGCTGGGAGTCCTTGTGAAGAGATGTTGCACTGCTGACCTCCAAGTGGAACATTCTTTCCCCCTTTTTACTCCAAATTCCCTTCTAGAATTGTTGAGGACAACTCTTGATCATCACATGGCCCCATTTATGACATTGACTGCAGCAAAAGGGCAGATTACAATAGTCCAACACTTGTACATGAGTACAATAGCCCATTCGTATTTCAACTCTATCAGCTAACCCATCCGATAGCTAAGTTAAGACAAGGATATTGGCCACATAGTGATGGGAACAATATTTATATGAGGGGTCAATCATTAAGGTGTTTCCGATTAGATTGATAATCATTGAGAGAAGTTTATTAGTTCAAAATTCTATTGGTAACCTCGTGAGCTTGACCTAGATGGGAAATCCTTTCGTTTTCTCCCTTCATGGGTTGAAGCAAGCATGCCAGAGTTTGAGAGTTAGCTAGTAGGAGTTCCAGAGCCATTTCCCTTGGAGGATACAGACCGTGTCCTCTTTTGACCGGAATTTTAAACCCATCCATCCGCGGGCTAGAAATAAGATTTTTGGGCATAGTTCACCTAAGGCTCCCATAATTCTTTAATCCAATCTTGCATGGTAAATTCATATATCCGAAGGCCAAAGAATTTACCCAACAGTTTCTTCCCCACATAGTCCATGATGTTTTTGATCCTAATGCCTTCACCAACAGTCAAACTATGCTTCGATTCCCTCATAATCACGTGGCACCTCCTCCTACTAGCCACTCCTAAGGTTGATCTCATTGATGCAAAGGGAATATCTGGATGAAGGTGGTGGACTCCAGGAATGGATACCTAATTAGGGTAGCTAAACCGGAAGCATACTTTAATTATCGACCAGGGAGTGTACAAACTTAAGAGGTGCTAGGCACTATATGTGCTCTATAGGATAGTCTTCGTCATTTTAGGATGATGGGGTGTATCATGAAGGTTTCTTAAAAAAGGAAATGGAAGTGATCTACTCTTAACAACAAATGAAGGAATATGAAAATATTGTAAACTTATGAATTAGAAATATCGAAACTAAAAGATCTTTATGCTAAGAATTAATTGATGGAAGACTATAAATCTAATCTACGAAATAAAATGCTGAAAGCTTGAGAAACTTGATCTAGAAATAGAGTACTGAAAACTGGAAGTCTAACTATAAATTCAATGCTGAAATTTAATCAAATCTGATCTATTCAAATCCAATGCTAAAAGTGATAATCGATTACTCTATTCAAATCCAAAGAAATAACTAATTAACTCCTATATAACTGAACTCAAATGAAAGAAATACTCATGGCATCGCAGATCTAAATCATTGTCTAAGATTAATATAGCGAGTTGGAAAACAGAGTTAATTATGCCTGCACAGAATGCGTGTACAGGACTACAGGAAGTGTATTATAGAACTACAGAATCAACGTTAGCGAACTACATATAAAAAGTGTTGAAACGAAATGATCGCTGAACTGAAATAAAACCATGTCATTCAAACATTACCAAAGTACTTCATATACGATAAGGATTTAAATCGATTCACAGTACATATGAAAAATACCTGAAATGGAAATGAATCTCTTGACCTACGTGTTGGAGGGGCCCTCTCCAACTCATATTTCAGGAGTGGAAAAAGACTTATAAATGCAGCTCTTGAAATAACATTACTTCTTCCATTAAAATCATAATCTCATGTTCAGAAAAAGCCTTAACACCGAATTGTCTCAAATAACATGTACTAAATGTAAGTTCTACAAAAATGCCAACATGAACCTCTCGCTACTCAAGAGGTCCATATATATATCTATCTTTGAATCATAACCTAACTATGCTTTAAATGCCGATTATGCTAAACATGAGTTCTCTTCTACAAATCAGGAAAAACATCTCTAAGCCACTTATAGTCTTTTAGTCCTCGAACTGGTATTGATGGTTGTCTCTTGGATTACCTGTGCCTGCTCATACACACTTATTTCCATACAATTAGCTCATAGAAAACGCTTTTAAGCATAAACGAGTAATCTCTAAACTACTCTATTAAATAATCAAAACAAATCATTAAACCCCACAAACAAAGGTATTCTCCATGTCAATTATTGTGCTTGTGTGGCATTAAAAGGATTACAAAGTACCTAATTTGGGGCTCATCATCACCCCCAGACTGAAGGATTCACCCATCCCTGGGTGACACACTTGGTTCTTGGATAGATTCTCTGATGTCTCATGCAACGATTCTGGGAGCCCCTGCCTACCTATGGTAGCCCATGGTCCGATCATCTCTTGACCATGCCCTTTTCTCTTCCTCCTCATCAATCTGTGCTTTAATGGTTAATGGGAGAAACAATGGGGGATTAAGCTTCATGCCTATCCATCTGAGATGGTGGTTGATTAAAGATTCCCTATATAATTTGGCCTTGATGAGTGCCGTTTCTAATCTAAGGGGGGAGTGAGGTTCCTTCTTCTTCAAATCATCCCCAATCCTTGCCCACCTATCACTGATGGCCTCCTGTACCTATTTGTATGTGTATTGAAGGGTGAGATCAAAATGCGCAACTGCCTCCTGCTGTTTTTTAAGCAAGATAGGAATTAACTCTTCATCAATAGTGATAGTTTGGCGGTCCTGAATTACCTTTTCAGGGTGAGATGCCTCGGCCCTGATCCATAATGGATTTTGCCACTTCTCTACAAGATATATATGGACATCTTGTGCCCTTTCTACTTCATTGTTCATCCAAGAGCATAACGATCTTAGCTAGAAGTCGCCTACGTAGGGATTAGGTGACCAGTTAGGTGAGCTCGACACCACAAAGTTGTGCAAGAAGAACTCGCACAATTGATCATTTTCCAACTCTGTGCAGCCCAGAAAAGTGTCCACAAATTCCCTTGTACTGTTCAATTCCAGAGAAAGGCCTTGTTTTAACCTCTGTAGCTGGAACCTTCCCCACTTTTCCTTTAAGTAGAGCGTATAGATTCTTTACGGTGGTCTGAGTTGCAATATTTCATCATAGATTTTTGTAGTGGCAATCAATGTGTCCTCTAATTGTTGGATTTTCTGGTTTTTCTGAGCCAATTCTGTCTAAGCTTGGCCCAATTTCTCCCTCAGTGTCGCATTTTGTTGTTCTGCCAGCTTCAATTCCCCTGCG
The DNA here is from genome assembly GCA_027924585.1 of Larix kaempferi. NCBI lineage: Eukaryota > Viridiplantae > Streptophyta > Pinopsida > Pinales > Pinaceae > Larix > Larix kaempferi. Next base: position 3,632,838 of record BSBM01000233.1, on the reverse strand, counting down.
TGCTGCATCTTCAATATCAGGGTTTTCTCATGTGCAAATAGTGGGGTTGTTGGTGAAGTTGGCTGGTTTCTCTGTATTATTGCCTCAATTTTTAATGCTGCCAGCTCCTCCCTGACTTTTGCTAACTCTGTCAGTGCCTCAGCTAGCTGGTTAGTGACTCCAGGGTTTATATTTTGATCAGCAGGGTCCCATTGGTAGTCATCTTGTTCTTCTGGTGTAGTTGGGTCCTCCTGGTCCACCCACTCATCATCATCGTCAGATAAATTCTAGATTATGGGGCTGGGCACTTTTTCTTCCTTCTTTTCCTGCTCGTTCTTAGGCTGCTGTGGGATCCTCCTACTTCGCCGTCTTTCCCCTTGCTTACTGGTGGAGACCCTTGATTCCTTTTGGTGGGAGGCATCTTTTGAATGTTTTATTCGAATTAGGGTATCGACCATAACTTCGTTGTCACTATCCAGGTCGATCTTTCTTTTGGCCCCTGGTACGCAAGTGGATTTTTCCTTTGACCTGGAAGCTAGGGGTATGCCTACATTGGGTGTACCCCTCATTATCTGCACATCGTCTGCTAAGATTACCACAAACTCCTCCCATGAAATTTCTGGAACCTGTACTGTTAACTCTTCCTGAATTATCAATTTGATTAGCCCATGGTGGGCTAACGCATCTGCTTTTCCTTCAACTACTTTTTTGCTCATTTCTCCTAGAGACATGAGAATATAATAAGGAATGTTGATGTTGTTATTCGGTGTGATATGGCTCCTATGCCTCAGAAGATCCAAAATTTAGAAGTGAAAAAGAGGGACATAGCTCAGCCTCCCTGTACACGTTACATATTTTTGAACGACAACAACTATTTCGTGCCAGGGTGCGGGCATGGTGACTCTCTTGACCCCATTTTTGTCTTCTTCATAAACTTCTCTTGGTCTGAAGAAGGCTTCCTTTGCACTCTGGTTGGCTTCCTGGTCATCCCTGCTCCAGTGTAGACCCATGGGAATCCCTGTGTATTTTGCAATTGCCTCTTCATCTAGTCTGATACGAAGTCCCCTAACCCAGGTGACGAACTGTTCATCTTTGATGTGCTTCAAGTTTCTTACGAATTCTAAAGACACCTCTGTATTAGACCCTCTCATCCCTAAGATGAAGGGCATCCAACCCGCATTACAGAAGATTGATAAAACCTTTGGGTTTTCATAAATGGCTTTGTGATCCTCTGGTTCATTCTTTTTGAACCCCTTTGTCATCTTGAATTTTCTACTATAATCAACAAAACAAAAAACTTTGAGTGTGGATGACTTACCTCAACTGGCCGGGATTGATTCACAGGTTCGAAGGTAGCTTGCTGGCTGAGTGACGACACAAAATTTTAGTTTTCCTTCTTCTGGAGAGCTCGTATTGCAAAACTGGGTATTTTTTGTAGACTATGCCGCCTTATTTAGCTATTCTCACACACCTCTCCCGATCATTTTGAATTGTACTTGCCACCTTACACATTCCTTTCCATTATTGAACCCTGCATTTCTTTCCATAATTGTGCATTGCACTTTTGCTCTGATCATTGGGAAATATGGTAGCTAGATGTGGGGGTTGTCATTCGCTGACGTGTGTAATGGTAAGTAATCATGATTTTGTGAGGTTGCTCTGAACCGTGCCGCCGAATTAACATAAAAGCTGTCCTTAGCTTTGGACAATAACCGTTTTGTGGGGAATTACGATTTGATTTGACAATAAAATAGAGAGTTAAGTGATTACCTTCCATGCTGAGAGTACCTGAGTGTATGACTTGTGCTGGATTGTATGGGCGCAAAATTCTGTAGTTGAGTTGAGGTGTGTCTATAGTAAATTCGGTTATGTGAGTAGTGCCACCAATTTGTTTCTTGCTGTCAGTTCCCTCTTAATTGCTGCTTTTGCTTGTGTGACTATTCGTGTAATTGCTGTTGATTTTCCTTTTCATTAACTTCAACATTTTTTTGAATTGCCTGGTAATCTGTGATTTGATTTATGTAGTTGTATTTCTAGCTCGCTTGATTGTGGATTCGGAGAGCTAATCTTTGATTGTATTTCTTTTGATGTCTGCTGCTAAATGTTTGCTGGCTCGCTTGATTTGTAGTGCTAGCTCGCTTGATTTATAGTGTTGGCTCGCTCAATTGATATTGCTGGCTCGCTTGAATTGACTTGTTGCTGGATTTGCTTAGAAATTGCTATTGGTTGTGCATGGGGATGGATCAAGTCCATCAATTGTGTTTGTGAGATCCTGAGTGGATCATGTTTTCGTTTTCTGTTGTTTTGTTTTTTTCATTTTTCATTTTTTTTGTTTTTTGTTTTTTTTCTATTTTTCAATTGTTCTATTCGAATCAAGAAATTTTCAATGATTTTCTAGGCTCTCTATCAGCATTAGATTCTGCTGATAAAGTGTCTGTGTGAACTCTTCTTTGGATTTCGGTGTCTTATAGAGTTTGAATCCCTGTCCATTCACAATCATGTGGAATTTTTCCTCATCTATTGTTGTAATTATGACAGCTCCATTGTCATAGATGTGTTCAATGATGTAGGGTCCGAGCCATCTGGTTGTTAGTTTGCCTTTGAATGTGTGAAATCTGGAGTCATAGAGTAGTGCCCAGTCACCTTCTTTGAACTTCTTTTGCTTGATGTTATTGTCATGCCATTTCTTTTTTTGTTGTTGGATGATTTCAGTGTGGCCAAGTGCTTGTTGGCGTTGCTCATCCAGCTGATTTAATTAAAGTATTCGTTCTTGCTGGATATCTGAAAGTTCCATGTTCAACTTCGCTACAATCCTCAATGTTTTGATCTCAAACTCAATGGGAAGCATTATTTTCTTCCCATAGACTAGCTCATATGGGGTGAAGCCTGTTGTTGTCTTCCATGTAGTATTAAAATCCCAGAATGCCTCACTTAGTCGGTCTTCCCAATCTCTTTTGTGGAGTTGTACAGTTTTTGTCAAGATCCTTTCTATTTCTCTGTTTGTCACCTCAACTTGACCATTAGCCTGAGGGTGGTAAGGAGTAGATTTTCTGTGTTTAACCTTGTTTCTTTTAAGCAGTTCCTCTATAAGGTTGGATGTAAATTGTGGGCCCTGTTCAGAAACTAGCTCTTGTGGGACTCCAAATCTATGGAAGATTTGCTCTTTAAAAAACTTTGCCACATTAGTTTCATTTTTTGCTGCAAGTGCTGCTACTTCTTCCCACTTTGTAAGGTAGTCAGTGCATACAAGGATGTAGCTTTTCTGATTTGATTATGGTTTGAATGGGCCAACGAAATCAAATCGCCATTTCTCGAATGGTTCCAATGATATTTGTGGATGGAGATGCATTTCTTCTCGTTGTGTAGGCTTCCTCGTTCGTTGATAGTCATCACAATGTGAAACATATTCATAGGTGTCCTTGTGGAGTGTTGGCCAATAATATCCAGTCTGCAATATCTTGTAGGCTGTGCTCTTTGCAGCATAATGTCCTCCACATGGTTCATTATGGGTGGCATACAGTATGTCATGGACTTAATATTCCCTAATGCATCTTCTCAATTCTTGGTCTGGTCCATTTTTGAAAAGCATGCCTTCTATCCATGTGTAGGTGGCACTTTTCCTTATGATTATGTTCTTCTCTTGGTGGCTGTAATGTTGTGGGAATGCTCCAGACACTAAGTAGTTTGTTATGTCAGCAAACCATGGGATTCTCATGGATATTGCAAAAATATGCCCATCAGGAAAATTGTCATTTACCACTTCATTGTCTTGTCCATGGGTGAGCCTAGAGAGAAAATCAACCACTATATTGTGTTTGCCTGGCTTATCCAGAATTGTGATGTCAAACTCTTGCAGGAGGAGTAACCATCTAATGATTCAGGCACTTGTATTAGGTTTGTTCATGATATACCTGATTGCTGAATGGTCTGTGTGGAAAAAAACCTGGTATCCTGTTATGTAGTGCCTAAATTTGTTAATGGCATGTATGACAGCCAAAAATTCCTTCTCTGTGACAGTATAATTTATTTATGCTCCTCCCAAAATTTTATGGATATAATATATAGCATAGGGATTCTTCTCTCTTTCTTGTCCAAGGACAGATCCAATGGCCTTTTCTGATGCATCTGAGTGGATGTGGAATGGAAGTGCCCAATCTGGTCCTTGGAGTACTGGAGCTGTAATTGTTTTCTCTTTGAGTTTGTCAAATGATAGCATACAATGTTTTGACCATATGAATTATGTGTCTTTTGTGAGTAGAGCAAACATTGGTGCAACAAATTTTCTATATCTCTCAATGAATCTTCTATAGTATCCTGTTTGTCCAAGAAAAATTCTCACATCTCTTTGTTTCACAGGTGGTGGCAGTGTTCTGATGACTGTGACTTTTTCCTGATCAACCTCAATTCCTCTCTGTGAAATATGCTGGCCAAGCACGATGCCTTCCTCCATGAGCATTCTGCATTTATCGTTGCTGAGGCATAAGCTCATTTCAATACATTTTTTCAAAACCAATTCTAGATGTTTTAGTGCTTGCACAAAATTCTAGCCATAGGGTGTTTAGTCATCCATGTAGACCTCCATTTGGTCATTAATAAAACCAGAGAAGATGCTTAAGATTGCTCTTTGAAACGTTGCTGGGGCATTATAGAGCCCAAAGGGGAGCACTCTGTATGCATAAGTGCCCCATGAGCATGTGAATGTTGTTTTGTCCTGATCAGCTGGGTGAATGAGGATTTGGTTGTACCCATTGAAGCCATCTAAGAATGAGAAATATTTGTTCCCAGCTAATGTATCTAGTACTTGGTGAATAAATGGGAGAGGAAAGTGATCTTTCTTGGTCACCTTATTGAGATCTCTATAGTCCACACAAATCCTCCACTTCCCTCCTTTTTTAGGAACTATGATCAGTGGTGATACTCACTCACTATCTGAGATTGGGTATATGAACCCTGCATCTAACAACTTTTGTAATTCCAACTTAACTATGTCCTTTAATGCTGGGTTCATTCTTCTCTGTGGTTGCCTAATAGGAACAACACCTTCCTTTAAATAGATATAGTGCTTACAAATGTCTGGGTGGATACTCTTCATGTTAGTATATGCCCATGCAAAGGCTTTGTTGTTGTCTGTCAGTACCTTCAACAATTGCTGTTCTTGTCCTGGCTCCAACTTGGAGTTAATATTAACCGTCCTGCCAGGCATTATCTCGATTGTTTTGATTTGAATTGGCTGCTGTTCAAGTGTGAGTACCTCTGCCCACATTTTGTCAGGATTGTGGTTTAATGTTTCCTCTCCTTACTGCTGACTTGTGCCAAGAAAATATTCAAACATATTCTGATTAGAAGAAGCATTTTGAATAAACCTATCTAAATGACTATCTTCGTCGATGGCTTTTAGTGATAGGGAAGCTTCAATTGTAAGGATAGGTCGTATGTGTTGGTTGGATGTGTCATCATAATCAGCTGTCCAGTTATGATATTCTAGGTCTGAAGACTTCCTAGCTGGGGGATAAATCGTGATTTTCTTCCTAGGTTGGCCACTAGTGATTGTCATGTTTCCTGATCTGCACCCTATGTAAGCATCTGCAGTTTCCAGCCAGGGTCTCCCTAATATTATTGGGTATCCATTGAGTTTACTCTTCACTTCGATGACTATGAAGTCAGCTGGGTATTCCCAGGATTCTATGTTGATGATTATGTCTTCAAGCATCCCTTCAAGTTTTATTGTCGTTGTGTCAGCTAGTTGTAGGACTGTAGTTGTTGGTCGGACCATCAATTGTAGTCCCAGGGCTATTATGGCATCCTTAGTCATTACGTTTATTGCAGCCCCTAAATCAATTAGGTTGCTGGGGATATGCTTGTTGTTGATGGTCACGTTTACTACTGGGCTGCCTGGATCAAGATATTTGGGGTTTACAATGACACCTAGCATTAAATATGCTAACTGGCCTACTACGTTTATCGTGGGCGGGTCACGTCTTCTTCTACTAGGTCTTTTCAAACAATTTTCTTTAATAAACTTGTTGCAGATAGGCACTCTCTGATGGCCTGTAAAATTGGAATTTGGATATTCAAGTGTTTCAAATCGTTCAGAATTGCATTTTCCTCTTCTTCTCTTGTATTTCGTACAAGTTTTTTAGGGAATGGAGGGTTTCTATTTTGTGTGAGTGGTCGAATTTCTTCCACCTGAGGGCTTGGCTCACCTGGATGCTTAATATGAGGTTGTGTTGTTTGTTCGTGAGACTCATATTCTTGATTATTCTCTGTGTGTGTATTTTTCAATGTTTTCCCAGACCTTAGATTAATCTCATTTATTTCCAAGGTATCCACTACATAAGTGGGAAACTGCATCATTTCAGTGTTGTAGGCTTGTTGCTGCCCTGGCCTGTTGTTGTTAGGGTTTGGAATTGGCTGGGCAGGAATTGGTGGAAGTATGGGAGGTGGTTGGTTTTGTGGTGGCAGCATGATGAGTGGCTGCTGCAATGGAGCCCTCCAATTGGATGAATAGGGATATTGATTTCCATAATTCGTGGTTGGATGAGCAAATGGTGGGGGGTATGGAGAGTAAGATTGTGGGTAATAAGGTTGTTGATATGGTTTGCTTTGCTGCCACTGGTCTGGACTTGGATGAGATGGCCACGGGGCTGGTACTGAGTTCCAATTTTGCTGGTTACTTCCCTGGTTATAGTAGGCGTGGTTGTTGGGTTGGTAAGGCCTAACAAAATGATTTCTCCTTTGATTTACGAAACATAGTTGTTCTATTGCACCTTTGGTTGTGGGCTCTTGAATAGAAGCTTTTCATGAGGGAAATAGAGGACATTTATGAGTGGAGTGGTCGTCAGTGCATAGGCCACATATTTCTATGGTGTTTATTGTGCATTGCCCCTTCTCATGTTTTTTTCTGCAGCGTGGATAAAAGACTGCCAATGCCTGGTTTATTTCATCCCGTTTCTTCTTAATTTGAAGTGCATTAAGTTGCATGGCCAGAGATGGTAGGATATCGGTCTTCATGTCATATAATAGGTTTCCTAAATCATATTTCGTAAGGTTTGGTCTTGAAGATGCTGATCCCCCAGTAAATGGGTATGAATCCCTTGTCCCACTTTTACCTTTCCTAGATCTAGAATAGTTTTTGAAAATTTGCAGGATTTGGTCATAAGTTTTCTGGAATATATCTCCATCTCCCATAAGGTTTAAGAATTCTAGATTTTCCTCTTTTATCCCTCTAAGAAGGACAAGTTTTAGTGATTTAGGATCTAAGGTGTAGTGACTAGCTCATTTGTAGCTGAGTTGAAATCGTTGTGCGTAATATTCTAAGTATTCTCTTTCTCCTTGTTGCATCCTAAAGATTTCATCTCTTGTATCTTTTTCCTTACAGTAGTCCCTGTATTTTTCTAGGAAAGTTTGTTTTATTTGGTCCCATGTAAAAATGTTGTTTCCCTCTAGGCTCATAAACCATCTGAGTGATAGATCTTTTAGTGTAGAAGGAAAGTGTCTCAGTTTTTGTCCATTAGTGGTGTAGCCAAATGACCTACAGAATACCTCAAACTCAAATAGAAATGTGTCAGGATCCTCTGAGGTTAGGCCATGGAAATTTGGTAGGTTATTAGGGTTGATATTCTTCATCCTAGCATCTCCAAGAGGTAAACTGATGGGAAAGGTGACAGTTCTCTAGGTTCCTCATCTTCTTCTGCCATAGTAGTGTTTGAGCTAGAGCTAGCAAAGAAGTTATCTAAGTTTGGGTCGTAGCTAGAATCAACTTCTTCCTTTGAGTTAAGGAAATCAAATTGAGAATGATCAGAACTGCTGTTACTCATAGGACGGTTAGGCATAAAGCGTCCAAATCTATCTCTCTGTCTTCTAGGCATTCATGGTAAATTTTTTTTATGTTTTTTGGTTGTTTTTGTGTTTTTTTTAAAAGATGTCTCCTATGGATGCAACGATGCCAAAAAGTGGTGGACTCCAGGAATGGGTACCTAATTAGGGTAGCTAAACCGGAAGCATACTTTAATTATCGACCAGGGAGCGTACAAACTTAAGAGGTGCTAGGAATTATATGTGCTCTATAGGATAGTATTCGTTGTTTTATGATGATGGGGTGTATCATGAAGGTTTTTTAAAAAAGGAAATAGAAGTGATCTACTTTTAACAACAAATGAAGGAATATGAAAATATTGTAAACTTATGAATTAGAAATACTGAAATTAAAAGATCTTTATGCTAAGAATTAAATGATGGAATACTGTAAATCTAATCTAAGAAATAAAATGTTGAAAGGTTGAGAAACTTGATCTAGAAATAGAGTACTGAAAACTGGAAGTCTAACTATAAATTCAATGATGAAATTTAATCAAATCTGATCTATTCGAATCCAATGCTAAAAGTGATAATCGATTACTCTATTCAAATCCAAAGAGCTAACTAATTAACTCCTATATAACTGAACTCAAATGAAAGAAATACTCATGGCATCGCATATCTAAATCATTGTCTAAGATTAATATAGCGAGCTGGAAAACAGAGTTAATTATGCCTGCACAGAATGCGTGTACAGGACTACAGGAAGCGTATTATAGAACTACAGAATCAACGTTAGCGAACTATAGATAAAAAGTGTTGAAATGAAATGATCGCTGAACTGAAATAAAACCATGTCATTCAAACATTACCAAAGTACTTCATATATGATAAGGATTTAAATCGATTCACAGTACATATGAAAAATACCTGAAATGGAAATGAAGCTCCTGACCTACGTGTTGGAGGGGCCCTCTCCAACTCGTATTTTAGGAGTAGAAAAATACTTATAAATGCAGCTCTTGAAATAACATTACTTCTTCCATTAAAATCATAATCTCATGTTTAGAAAAAGTCTTAACATCGAATTGTCTTGAATAACATGTACTAAATGTAGGTTCTACAAAAATGCCAACAGGAACCTCTCGCTACTCAAGAGGCCCATATATATATCTATCTTTGGATCATAACCTAACTATGCTTTAAATGCCGATTATGCTGAACATGAGTTCTCTTCTACAAATCAGGAAAAAGGGCACTGAGCCACTTATAGTCTTTCAGTCCTTGAGCTGGTATTGATGGTTGTCTCTTGGATTACCTGTGCCTGCTCATACACACTTATTTCCATACAATTAGCTCATAGAAAATGCTTTTAAGCATAAACGAGTAATCTCTAAAATACTCTATTAAATAATCAAAACAAATCATTAAACCCCACAAACAAAGGTATTCTCCATGTCCATTATTGTGCTTGTGTGGCATAAAAAGGCTTACAAAGTACCTAATTTGGGGCTCATCAGAAGGCCTGGAGTTGACTTAATTCCTTCTACAATATGCAAACCAAACACAGTGCCATAGGATCCATTGCTGCACAGGCTTTGGTTGTTCATTATACCTACCTTCATTAGATTAACACTCTCGTTTTAAATGCGAGGACAAACTGTGTTTGATCTATTGGATGAAAACTACCACCACTGCCGACTCAAGAGAAAGTGCGTGATTTTCCTCCGATGCAACGACCTTATTGCACCGAGAGGAGCGAGGTGCTCTACAACCCAGTATGGTGGAGATGTTGTAATGTTCGTTCCTAACAAAATGATTAAAAAAAAAAAATTCTTGTCGGATCATAAAATAAAAAATTATGGAAAGCATTTAAAACAAATCCATGTTGGCTCATAAAATAAAATATTATGAAAAGTAATTAGTAAAATCGATATTCATCTATAAAATAAAAACCTAAAACTTAAACCCAGATCTATCAATCAAGAGAGATCAATATTGAGTTTAAATTTAAAAAAAAATACACCCCAAGAAATTGGATCCCTCTCGGTGCTTGATAGATCCGGGTTTAAGATGGATCCATGCTGGTTATCCACAGAGGTAGCCTCTCGTTCATATTGCAAACCAATCGTTTGTTCGAATCATCCATTGTTTGGATGACGCATTCCAACCTTAGATTGGGTCGCCTTTCCCTTAGTCACTTGCATGCCATTGCCTATAAGAACAAGAGGGTTTGACAAGTGCAAGTCTTGATGTGAACTGCCGTTATGTTGTTCGTCTGCAGGGAGATATCCAATCGGGGGAGACTCGTGATAGACATTAGTGAGCACCACCTCTGTATTGCTCACATGTGTAGAATGATGCCAACATTTGATAACTTTTTGAGAAGATAGTCCATGCGTTGTGCAGGTTATCATCCGACTTGTAGTCCACAAGATCCCTATCAGCCATGTACTAGATATAGACCACCCGAAAGTGGATCCACTTGCTTGTGCTTCAGATTCTAACTAGGGTTTTACAACCCTAACTAAATTTTTGTAGACCCATCTCCTTAATCCCATATTAGTCTCTATATTTACTAGCACAACTACAAGTAGAGTGGTCGATGAACACCGATAGGCGTAGCCAACCACTTAATTTTGTGGAGATGGTTGGTTGTTAAACAAAGGCTAAACATTAAACTAATTAATATAAACATAAAACAAATACTATTTAATAAATATACCCATTTTATTAACCACCACTTAACCTAGCTTATTTAAATCTTAATCAAGATGCATTTGAGCATAACAAGATACAACGACCATGAAATGAATCTCCCTCGAGTTAATCTTGTTGATCCACTCAAGGAAGCCCAAAATCTCAAATAATATCTAAACAACTATCGATATAATTATAAATAATAAACTCCCCTCTCATCCTCCCCACCCAATTTCGATCCACGCTCACAACATGCTTCTGATGTAATTTGAAATGTATTTCTCATATTTTAACCAACTTAATAGTGGCCATGTACATTCAAATAAGTATGCATCCTTATCAACTTTATCCATTACTAAAATTGAGTATCAATTTCAAACTTATCTCTATCATTATTTAGTTAAATATAAATTATAATCATCAATAACATAAATTAACTATGTTAGTCTAACTTAAAAATTATATCCAAGTATATTCCAAAAATGTCGTTTTGAATTGACTTCTTTTGCAATTTTGAACTTTAAAAAAGAAAGAACTTTCCACATTGTTGGCCTCAAGTGGGGAGTATCCAACACACTTTCTACCATGTGGAAATGAAGAAAGTAAGTTTGAAAAGTGTGGTTCTACAATGTCAATTTTTGAATGAATAAACTATAAGCAATGATTTATGGTAAGTGGTCAATCATTATTATTATTATTACCCATCATTTACACTCCATGATTAGTCTCTCTTTCTTTGTTTGGCGAGCCCATAAAAACATAGAAACTTTCCCTTCTTTTATTTTTCTTTTAAACGTTTTCCTCGTGACATCGTGACCTGATATATTTAGGACATACTTATCATTAAATGGAAGTCCTCTCTTTATTTGCAGTTTCCAAAGAAATAGTCCAACACAAAAAGGTGTGAAGTCTATGTAAGGCATACTCATATATTAAATGAAAATAATAATAACATGTACCGTGTAGTAATGTAATAAATGTTTTAGAAGAGGAGATATAGTGATGGATTTGAAGTGTTTTAGTTATATGGATGTATATTCTAGTTTATACAATATCTGTTATATTGTTAGAGGGTGCATAGTGTGTTTTTTTTAACACCGGAAAAACAACTTTTTATTAAAAGAGAAGTTGTGCTCACATTATATGCAATCCGAAGAGTAGCGAGTTGCTCTTTTTTTTCTAACCGATCGATTCAAAATTCTGCTATCTTAGAAACGAATAATTTTATAACTAACTTATGTCTCTATAAGTTCACATAGAGGTATCAACAGATTAAAAACTTGCATACAAATACCCCAAGGAGGCGTCCTCTGAAACAACACGACTGCATCAACACATCGGATAAAATCTCAAACGATGATGAACACCATACCTGAACTCTTTGAGATGAAGAAAACCATCAATCAAATCGAGAGATAGTTTTGATAACCCATCTGCTACCATATTGAATCTTCTTTAGATATGTTTGAAGGAAATGTTTTCAAAAACATTGATTTGAAATCTTGTCCTTTGCAACCAATGATCCAACAACATGGAGTGAATATGATAATTACCAGATGCCCATTCAATGATGCATTGAGAATTGCCAAAAATATGAAGAGAGCAAATGCCATATTTCCTTGCAAACCACAATAGTCCCCAAAGGGCTAATAGTTTGACCCTCGTATTAGTCCCATTTCTAGCTTTTAGGGACAAATGGAATATGTGATCTTCAGTAATCTTAAGTACCATCCCCGCTCCACAATTCCCTCCCCGTGTGATCCGGATTTATGTGGGAACGAAATAAAAGAGCATATACAAAATCAAATACAAAGATATATTGCAAAGAACACAACGATACAGTAAGCACATATTCTATTAAATAGCGGAAATAGAACAAACTGTAAAATGCAACAACTAGAATGGTAGTAGCTATCTTTGAGAAGAGATGTGGCCACTGTGCTCATTCGTGCCAAGATGATAACAATGATGCTCTGAAGGCATTTTTACAATACCCAAAATCCAAAACCCTAACCCCGGAAGATGAAAAGCCAATAGGTTTGTGGACCCCGTTTTGGGTAGTTTGGTGTATCAACTTCTCGGGGGCGTAACTTTGGCATACCATCTCCGTTTGGGGCGCACAAAATATCGTTGGAAAGATCTATCCGAGAAATAAAACTGTGGGAACAATGACTGTTATGAAATTTGTGCACCAAAAAACGTCGTTTAGGGCCTCAAAACGGCTCCCGAAGTTCAGGAGCCGAAAAACTGCTAAAAATAGTAAATTACCAAAATAGCCAGAAAACTGTTTTGAGCTAGTTGGAAAAGGTGGGTCGCCATCGATATCCACCTGGATCAATCCTCCCTCCTTAGGAAGCAATGGTATCCATTATGTCAAATCCCTTATCAGATGCCGAACTGTGTGTTGAGTTGAGCTCCTGGTGTGACGTTTGCTGAAACGAAAAGGTTGCCTTTCTTTGAAATCTTCAGAGGGTTGTAATTGTTCCTGTTGGATGCGCTGGAGCTATTCAACAATTTTGGTTGTTGTGGTATCCTTGGTCTGCACCGGTGTGGATGGTTTCTTTTTGGAGGAGCACCTTGAATGTGTGGCCTTGCACTGTAGAGGTACTCGAATAGGTGATTCTGCACTGAATTTGTGTTTTTCTTGTTTCTGCTGAGTAGAGGGATAATGTGCAGAGGTTGTGGATGTCTCTGCGATCTGATGTTATCCTTTAGTGGAAATCGCGAATAGGGAAAATTTCCCAGTGTGAGAGATTATCTTCCTTCCCTGTTTGGTTGGGGTAGGTGAAACTGTCTCTGGTATCCGATAGAGTTGTCCTCCCAAAGTGACAATGACACTGTGAGGTCGTGATTCATATACAACATGACGCTTCCACATATATGGCTGTCCTAAAAGAACATCACATACTTCAAGTGGGGCCACATCACACAATACCTCATCTTTGAAGGGCTTGATGCCATATGGTAGGAGACATTGGTGACTGACCCGGGTCCCTCGTCCTTGGATTAGCCATCCAATGGTGTATGGTTGTGGGTGTGGTGTTATTGGTAGCTCCAATCTCTCGATGAATTCTGCTAAGATCAGGTTCTTTTGGCTGCCGCTGTCCACAACAAAGTGTAGGGAAATTCCCTTCACCCACATCTGTGAGTGGAAAAGGCACTCCTCTGCCTCCGAATCTTCAAGTTCCTCTGGTTGAATCTGCGTGGTGGAAACAACGACACTGGGTTCTGCATCAATGATTTGCTTCCCTTTTTCCGCAGCTGTGAAATTAAGTTCTGAGTCAGAATCGAAATTGGGATCTGATTCTGAAGCTTTGATCTCAAATTCCAATGACTGTTTTGAGAGACATTCATTAGTGTTGTGCTAGGGGATTTTGTGGAACTCGCACCACTTCTCGGTGTCCTTCTTTGTCTTTTCGTTACCCTTTTTCGCTTTTGGTTGGGGCTGGTTGTCCTTTCCCTGCCCCGTGTTCTACGAGCCAGAGTTTCCCTTGCCTTGCTTCTGCGTAGGTCCGAAGTCACGCTTGTTCATTTGCTGAAATTTCTGCTCAATTTTGAGAGCATATCGATAAGCGGATTTGAATGAAGAGATTTCCAGGAAATCCATCTCTGTTCATATGTATCGGTGTAGGCCATTGCGATATTTCAGTACTAAGTGCCGCTCGGAGTCCTTGATACCTAGCTTTGTGCGCAAGGTATGAAATTTGTTGGTGTACTCAGACACCATTTGGTCCCTCTCTTGATGCAGAATGGTCCATTTTGTGTACTGGTCATCATAGTTTCCCACAGGGTAATATTGTTCCTTAACAACATCTATAAGAGAGGCCCAAGTGGGATTGGCATCAAATAATCCAGACTCGTCTGATGAGTTTTACTCACAATAAGTTTTCCACCAATTTTTGACATGGGGGACAGCCTTGAGGAGCGCAAAGATGATCTTTTCCCTGTCGAAAAAATTGTGGACAGAGAAATACCCTTCTAGTATATTCAACCATTTATCTATGGCATCGGCACCGATCTAGCCTTCAAATAAACGGATATCAAAGTTAACTTGTACTTTGAAGGGAGTCGCATCTCCGAAACGACTTCTTGTTGAAGGTGTATTTGTTGTTGTCGGCATGCGTCGAAGGATCTGGGCAAAATTATCCATCATCTCGTTCCTTTGTCGCGCGAGGGATTCCTTGAGAAAAAACTTGATAGGATCTCCTGCTTCGTCGTCTCTCTTTTATTTGGCCATGGGAGGCCGTTTGGAGTGGCGAGAGTGGTCTTCCCCAAGTGAAACTAGTTCGATGCCCAACTCTCTGTATCCTGACCTCGTCGGGGACATGCATCGAGAAAAAATCAAAGAGCAGATTGCTCTGATACCACTGATCTGTATTTATGTGGGAATGAAATAAAAGAGCATATACAGAATCAAATACATAGATATATTGCAAAGAACACAACGATACAGTAAGCACATATTCTATTAAATAGCGGAAATAGAACAGACTGTAAAATACAACAACTAGAATGGTAGTAGCTATCTCTGAGAAGAGATGTGGTCGCTGTGCTCATTCATGCCAAGATGATTACATTGAGGCTCTGATGGCCTTTTTACAATACCCAAAATCCAAAACCCTAACCCCGGAAGATGAAAAGCCAATAGGGTTGTGGACCCCGTTTTGGGTAGTTTGGTGTATCAACTTCCCGGGGGCGTAACTTTGGCATACCATATCCGTTTGGGGCGCACGATAGCTCGTTGGAAAGATCTATCTGAGAAATACAATTGTTGGGACAACATTCATCATGAAATTCACTAATTGAGGATGCCCCAAAAAACGTCGTTTAGGGCCTCAAAACGGCTCCCAAAGTTCAGGACCTAAAAAGATGCTAAAATAGTAAATTACCAAAATTGCCAGAAAACTGTTTTGAGCCAGTTGGAAAAGGTGGGTCGCCACCGATATCCACTTGGATCACTGTGACGCACCATCAAAATATCCAAGTGGAAATGGATAATCAAATTCTGAGAATTGTGAAGATCTCCTACCTTTTATATGGATAGGGCCATTGCTTGCCATGAAACTGGAGATGATTTTAGAGCAGACCAAAACAGAAATTGGTTTCAAATTCCTGAAGATCAAAACATTTGCAATATGGGCTTTCCACACTTCCCAAATCACATAAAAAACCATACATATCCTTTCGAAGTAGATTAATATATCAATTTTTCAAATTATCTAAAAAGGATATCCCGTCCCAAGTAGGGAGAAAATGAAAATTCTTCCTAAGTTCGGTCCAGATCTTTTGGAAAAATACACATCTACCAAAAAGATTGTTTAAATATTTGATATCAGCTATACACATCAAGCAAATATATGGACCCAAAAAACCTCACTTCTGTAGACTTTGCCACATTAAAATCCTGTTATGTATACAAAGCCAAATGAAACACTTAATCTTTAGTGGTATATTTCCATGCCACAACGGCTTCAACCACCACAAAGAATCATAATAGGAACTAGTATCCAGAATACAATCATAGGCAAGCCGCACACTAACATAACCATCATACAGATTAGATGACCAAATCAACTGGTCTTCACCTTCATTTAAATAAATACCCAAATATATGAGCTTATACACATAATTATCCCATTCAATATCCAAAGGACTGCATAACGACAGGTCTGAGGCCGGAAACCACTGAATCATATTCACACTTTGAGATTTCACCACTTGTTTTAAAACAAAAATACCTTTGTCATGTAGTTCCATTATAAGAAACAGAGACAGCTGATATCCATCCACAAGACCCAAAATCAAATCAATACCCAAGAAGGACTAGGTTCCTCTGCCAACTTCCCAACAAATAGAATGGTTTATAATAGGATAAGCCTTGACCAAAATCCGCCAAATTTCAGATGAATTTGAGCAAGATTTATTTCCAGAATGGAGCCAATGGACTGGAGGGAGTCTTTTGAGATATTTTTCTTTGATAGACTTTCCCCAAAGACCCAGATCGAATAAGTTGTGCCATAAATTTTTAGCACATAGTTCCTTATTAAATGATCTAAGACATTTGATACCCCATCCACCCAAAATATTTGGCAGGGATAGAATCTCCCAAGAGGAAAGGTGAAACTTCGATATCCCAAATCTACCAACCCACAAGAACTGAAACAATTTACTTCTAATAGTCTCAACCACAGATTTAGGTACCAAGAAAAGCGAGAACCAATAAACCAAAACACTTTGAAGGGAAGAGTTCACCAAAATTAGACACCTCCCCAAAGATAACCACCTGTATGACACCGAAAAAATTATTTGTTGGATATTTTGAATAAGCCAATTCCAATCAATGATTATGTAGTAGTTGGGATTCAAGATGAACCCAAGGTATTGAATACCAACATCTAAGTCCGACATTTGGTAAGGGAAAATATCTACAATAAAATGCTTTATGTCCGGGTCATCACAAAAGAACACAAAAATGGATTTATGTGAGATAATAAACATTCCTGACGCATCACAAAAGATAGAAAATATCATATGATATTGCTGCCATTCATTTCTACATCCTTCACCGAAGATAAGTACGTCATCCACAAATAACAAATGAGATAAGTGAAGAGTACTGGATACCTTTATACCTGTCATGAGTCATTGATCCTTTTCCTTTTTTATCAATAAACTCAATACCTCAATAGCCAATATGAATAGATAGGGTGAAAGTGGGAAACCTTACCTAAGCCCACGATTTCCACTAAAGAAAGGGGTGGGAAAGCCATTTATCAACACTGCAAGCCATAATCCAATTAACAATCTCCACCGACAAGCCAATATGAAGTAAAATGAATCTAAGATAAGTCCAATCTAATCTTTCATAATATTTCATGATATACATATTTAGGATAAATGCAATCAATTGTTTTTCAGTTTTATAAAATGTAATCCTTCTTGAGCCACCCCTACCGCATCCAATATTTGTACTTACGAGATAAACCTTCCTAGATATGGCTTCAATCTCTCAGTAAGAATTTTCGTGATAATATTATAGAAGAGATTACACAGAGAAATAGGAACGTAATTGTTATAGTCCACATGTTTACCCTTTTTCAGGATAAGGGTGATGTATATAGTGTTTAAACAATGAGGGTGACTAGCTCTTTTCTCCTAGACTCTTCAATGGCCTGCGTTAACTCCACACCAATTAAGTCGAAGAAATGGAGATAAAAATCCACAGTCCACCCATAAGGGTTAGGAATTTTTTCTTTGGAAAATAAATTAAGAGTATTGTGAACTTCTTCAACATATATAGCTTTACGCACTTCCATACTGTCTTCCTTATTGAAAAAACATGGAATTTTTTTATGGTATTCAATTGATTTTCCAGGTTAGAAGAGTTATTATTAGTGTGGATGTATTTGAAATGGTTGATGGTCGCTTTCTTCATAGAATCATTATCACTAAGAACACTGTCCTGATCAACCTTAATATCCCAAATAACATTCATCAATCGCCTCTAATTTGCAAAACAGTGAAATAATTTTGTATTTTTGTCGCTCGCTTGAAGCTAGATAGCCCTTCTCTTTTGTCTCCATTCCTCTTGAATCCAATTTAAAATATTCTTCTTTTTTGTCTCCATACTGATCAGATAAGATTTATGCTCCTGTGAAAAATAGTAATCATCCATACTGCAAGTAATATCCTGAATTTCCTTCTCTAAATAAGATAGTAACTTGAAGTTGTCGACCCTTTTCACTTTTTACCAACTAATAACAACCTCCTTCAGTAATGAAAGCTTATGAGGTAAACCAAATAAGGGGGACAGCTGAATCTTCTGTGATAATTCCATCCATTGATTTCTGACCCAATTGCAAAAAGAACTGTCATCCAACATCCAATATTAAACTTAAATGAATACAAGTGAAACTGTTTATCTAAATAAAGTTAAAGTATGACTGCCTTATGCTCATAAATTCCCACTGAATATGAAAACAAGCGATATCAACCAATAGACCCATACAAGTATTCATACATCAAGAAACGATCAAGTTGCTTTGCAATACCTGCTCCCCCACATCTACCATTGGACCAGGTTGGGAGTAATATATTTGGAACAATATCAACCAAGATAGTTATTCGAATAGAGATGCCAAATAATCAACCAGTGGGTCCAAAATATTCCCCGGTCCCCAAGTTTCTTCAGCTGACATGGTGAAGTTTAAATCACCTGCTGGTTAAGTGCATGATCCATCAGAAGACCTAACGCAGAGATCTGGTCACAAAAATATTTTTGAGGATAATAGGGGCCGTAAATGTTCAAAACCCTAACAATATGCTGGAACCCCTTAAAATTCCCTTCAACAAGAATACCTGCACAAGTATGATATGATTTCATATCAACTAAAAGGGGATCCCAAGCAACAAGAGTATCGCCCGAGAGTCCCACAGAATCCAGGGCGCAAACATGCTTATGTGGTTTAATTTTGAGAAAATAGTTACAAGCAACCAAGGAGCTTGACATCGTTTCCTACACTAAAACCATAGCCAGATGAACTAATTCCAGGAATCTTTTAAAGACAATACATTTTGGGCCGCTTCCAAGCCCTCTCATATTGAAAGAAACTATATTCATTGTATAACCTCGACATGGGTTGCGTAAACTCTAAGAGCCCCAGAAGTAGACAAGTTCTGTGTAGGTGGTTCCCTGGTAAGGCCTTTATAAAAAAGTGAAGAGACCCACGGATTAATATTACGGTTACCAGGAACATCACCATCCCCCTCAGAAGTAGCACGAACTTTACCCTTCTTGTTTTTATTAGCTTTTAGAATGGTTACATTACCATTGAAGGTGGAATAAATGGGAATAATGTCTGAGGAATCCCTGGAACAAGAAGCGTATATTGGAATAGGGGATCTACCAATCCCCGGATCCCCAAAATTAGGTCTAGAGGAGCCATGAATAGGGGAGGATGAAATTTCAATCCCCAAAGTATTCCGACACTCACGAGAAAGTGGATGGAAGGTCAACTGGTTGTTCAGGGGAGGGGGGACACAAAGAGGGCCATCAGGCACTGAATCAGGGTTTTGGTCTGAGAAATCCCCAACCTGAGTATTAGCAAGAGACTGAACGAGAGGCTCCTCAATATAAGACTCATCCCTACTCCCAACAGAAACCCCAGACCCCAAATGATGTGAGAGAGGATCATTGAAATAATTGTTCAAATCCCCAAGGAAAAAATCATTTGTCACAGACAGAGAGACCTCGTTCTTATCGAAACATAAATCATTAATGACTGACAAATACTTTTTAAAAACTTCTATAGGTAAATTTTTTATTAATATAGGTAGAGCCTGCGTAAACTTACCCATGGAAGAAGAGGCTGAGGAATGGTCCAAGGGAATGGGAAATAACTGACCATCGCCCAAATCGACTGATTTCTGTGAAATTTCATCTTCACTGCTAGTAGCATCATCCAATTCCACACATTGCAATTTCAAGTGTCCTATCCTCTGACAGTTGTGACAACGAAAGGGTATACGCCAATAATCTATCCTTTGGATAAAAGATCCCCCTCCCAAATCACTTCCAACTCCCCAAGTAAACCCTTATAAGGATCAATCTTGACCAATATCCTCGAGGATCGTCTCTTGGACCCCATTAACTGTTCTTCCTCCATTAAGATGAAGCGAGAAATGGAATTGGACATGGCCATAAAACCTTTAATGTTCCAACACTGCAGAGGAAAACCATGTAGAATAGTCCATAAATGTCTATGAGAAATTTTCTCTTTATGGGGGAAAAACCAGAATGCCATAGAGGAAGAACCAATGAACCATGCCCCAACACCCATAACCTTTCTTCAATATTTCTTTTATCTTCCTCGGACAAGAATTGGAAGATCATCTATCCATTAAGTAACATTAGGACTCTTGGGATATTGGAAATAAAATATTTCCATCTCAGTCGTATCCATGATAAAATATATGCTCTAGACAATATGATATATTCGAATTTTCCCACAAGTTCCCTATGGCTCAGGGCCGCAAGTTTCAACCATGTCGAAAATCACGTATTTCCCTAGGATGCACAATGACCTACCTTTCTTCTCCTTCTCGAACTTCAACTTCGGCTCAATCTTTCATTTTTTCTCCCCTAGAACGGTCTTGTCTATAGACAACTTCGACTTCTTACCCACATAATAAGGGATATTCTACAGAACTTCCTTGAGAGTCTCTCACTCCACAAAAGATCCACAAACCCTAGTATCTGAGGCCAGGGGAAAGGGTTAGAAAATGACCTTCTAAGATGGGTTAGTCTTCACACCGTTAATCATGGTTCTGGGTCGAGATGTAATAGGTCCACCCGTTCCTTGACCCAAACTAATGGGAGAACCCAACAATGACGAAGTGTGAGGATGGAAAATAGTCATCGTGCCCCCTATCCAGATCCCGTCATTTTCGACCTAACAACAAATCTTAGCCATAAGGAATATAAAAGAAAGACAAAACCTCAAAACCCTAATTCCGTCACAGTAAAAGACAATGTAAAAAGACTAGTTCCCACTTATTTTAACCTGGTTGGTACTAAGTTCCTCATGGGGTGACGAACGGAATCTAGGGCCATTGTTACAACGAGTGACAGAGACATGTTAGGTTTTCACTATGCTTGGGTTTCTAGGTAAAAAATTAATATGCACTCCCAAAGGAATGCATTGTAGAACCAATCGCATAGTGTTTGTCATAAACTCCATATCATCATGGGAAAATCATAATACCATCATTAATAATACCAAGCAAACTTACACATAACTATTTTGAGGAGGACTTGTACATCCATCCAGGGATGGAATTTGATGGGAAAATTGTCCGTCACAAGGAAATTTGCTCGTCAAATATGATCAAATTGTTTTAATAACCATCAAACATCTTCGTTAAAATGTCAAAAACATTTGCAAATTTGGATGTAATAGTCAATTTTGATGGGTAGGTTGGATTTGAAATTCCAACCCTACATCCATCCATTCATGTAGGATGTAATCAAATAAAAATTATTAAATAAATAAGAGAGTGTGAGAAGGTGAGGGTGAAGGGAAAGGTATATAGATAGTGTAATCCACATCGTTGAATAATTAGTAATAAATTTATTTATTATTATTTTATTTTATTGTTAATATTGATTATAGATTAAGAAAGTAGTTTTTTTCAAGGAAAATATTAGAGGAAATTTAAAGGATGCATCCTTATATTTGTGTATGGCATCTTTACTAAATCCATTAGCATAGAATATTGTGTCTCATTCAAGGGGATTCAAATTGGGGACTTATTGGCACATAACTAGCAAAATGACCGTTTGGTGACAATATGAAAGAATGGGTTCCTCAATTACCACAATATAAAGAATTGCCTTCCTTTGTCTATTGGGGAATTTCAAAAGCTAGGAATTTTTGGATTTTTGAAGAAGTTCAACAATAGGATTAGATGACTAGTTTTAGGATTCTCGGTTTATATAAGGACTACCATAGGGTATCGGGTTAGAAGAAACAAATAATTCTTCATGAATCAATCTTTCCTGAAGATGATACCATTGGTTTTTTTTATGGATCTTCTCCTTCTGGTCACTGTGGAGGTGGCATGATGATCATATTTTCTTATTGGAAATATTACTTTCTATGGATTGGCCGTGGATCAAGTAAAAATACTCGGGATGAATTATTGGTCCTATGGGGATTTCTAGTTTTTGCATCTTCTCGGGGCATATTAACTCTTCAGGTCTTTGGTAACTCCAAAATAGTGGTGGAATACGTAAATGGTAAAGCTACTCTTCTGGTTTCTATATTGGATCAGTGGTGTGATAGGATTAAACACATTCATGCCTCTTTCTCACACTTATCATTTTCTCACATCTACATAGATTTCAACACGATGGTTGATCATTTATCAAAAATAGTAGTGGATGCTATGGAAGGAATCCTTTATTTTGAAGAATTTTACGACTATATCAAAGTATCTGAAGGATTCTTTAAGGCTTATTAAAAACTTTTAGTTCAAATTTTTGTTGTTTTTTACATGTCACTTTGTAACTTCAGTTTCAAATTTGAACTGTATACTCTCTGTTTCTATGTGTAGTCTTCTTGTCATTGATAGGAGGAGTAAGACAATATTTTGTTTATATTAGCTAGACTGTGATTTTTGGATACTTGAAGAGAGAGCTGTCTTGGATTTTGTATTACATATATCAATGTAGAACTTTCATTGTAAAAGTTATTATAACTTTGATTCTATCTTGGAATATCAAGTTTATTTTTTTGTTGTTGAAAATAAACTAGCAAAATGCCCAATGACATTAGCAATAATTGGTTGAGCTAACTGCTTAAGATAATATAATTTATTTCTATTAATACAAAATATATGAAATTAATTTATGAACATTCTCTTTGAAATTCCAACCCATTTTGTGATAATATATTTCCACTATGGTGAACATGGATTATACCCAATTTGTTATATAGAAACATATTATCTAGAAGGATGGTTAAGAGGAGAATAGAGGAAGAGCAAGTAGAATTTTCCGAAGATGGAGTTGAGGTCACCCTGAAGTCAATTTTTAGTACAAGTAATTAGTTGATAGAGATATGGAACAGGTCACGAGACTTCATTGGTGTAATCAATGAAATTCTAGGGGAGGACCTAGACCAATCCAATATACTAGAAACCTTGAAGTTTGGTGAGGATGGTTCAAAGGTACAAGGTTTGATCACCGAACTAGATGAAAATACCATGTATGGAACCAAGAGAGTACATAGCAATTCATCAGTTAGGTGTGAATGTCAGGCATTCAAGGGGTAGTAAATGGTGTAGGGTCCAAGGAAGAGGTGTCAATTCCACAACTAGATGAAAATACAATCCAAAATCATGAGAGGTTTTATAGAGGATGGAAAAGTTGAACCTACTGAAGAAAGAGAACATTTTAAGGTGAGGGTTTGGGTACATATCCCTATATGAACTAATGGAAGGGGGTAATAAAGATTCTATAATGAAATGAATTGCTCTAGTCAAGAATGTTGTAAGGGGAAAACACCATAGGAAATATGTGACAATGAAGCAAGAGAGGATTAATCTAATCCTTAGTGAATAAGTGGGCATGGAGGATATAACAAACTTAATATAAACGGACTTAATTGCACATTTCATGGGTAAATAGGTTCTAAAGGATCCTTGAGGAGGTGAATGAGAAGTTTTAGTTAGCATTTCTAGGATTAATTTTGACAAGGTTCCATAATTTACTTAGAAGTTGGATCGCTTTAGTGTTCAAATAAAAAAATATATATGGAAGAGGTTCTATCTAAAAAATGGTATCGGTGGCCTTCATTTTTTAGCCTAAAACGGTGGAGGCCTAGATTTGATCCTAGAAGGAAAGCAATTTTTCTACAACTTGTTTGGGTAAAGGTGTTTGGATTTCCAATGAAACTTTGGAAAAAATATGTATTGAAATCTATTGGATATGGAATACGAAAGTTTATCCATCTAGAAGAAGAGTTCTACTCGAAAGTGGACAAACTTTTAATCAAAATACTAGTAGGGATTGATTTACAAGAGATTGGAATTTTAGCTAAACACTTTACTACTAGGAAATTTAGTTCATATGCGACAACTACCATGCATTGACGCATGTTTTGAGGGAGTGATCTAGTCTTGTAAGAAAAAGAATCTAGAGGACAGAAGAAAAAAATTACAAATAATGGTAAGGAAAAGAAGGGGAGTTTAGCTCAAATTGAGTATCCATGTTTAAATTTATTTTCGAAACGGTCTAGAGCATTTATATAAAAATTTCATGGAAAAGGTAGAAGAAAAAGGAATAGAGAAGATTGGAACCATAGAGAATAGTAGAGACGATCATAATAATAAGTCCATAGAAAATAAACTTAGAATATACAATACAATGCATGAAAAATTATGAGATCAAAATATTTTAATGCAATGTCCTAGTCGCTTTTTAAATCATTTTATTATAAAAATTGTTTTATGAAAGAAGTCATTTTCTAGGAACCTTGCTTGGGAGGGGATAAGGGAGAAATAACCCAAAAGGAGGACATTGGTTGTCCCCTAGAATAATTAGGAACCATTCCCATGGCTTCTATTAGGGTAGTAAAATGATATCTTAAGCTAGATGAAGCTCCCAAGAAACAACTTGAATAGAGGCAAAGAGGAAAATCCCACACAATTAGAATGAAGTATCCCAAGATGTGACTAAGGGAGGTTTGACCATTGTTCCAAAAAAATCTTCAATTGAACGACAAAAAACATTTTTATCTCCGACTAAATATAAAATAGAAATAAAAGGAGGAAAATAAACGATCATCAAAGGGGCCCTTAGAGTAGAGAATTCCTATGAGAAGGACACTCATTGATAGTTCTTTCCTTAAATGTGAGAGGGGTAGAGGGTACCCATAGTGTAGTACCCATGTTGTTTTCCCCAAAATGTAAATGTGCATGTAATGATCAAGTGGTAAGAAATCTAGGATATATGGTCTAAGTAAATAATGATAAAATATATTGTAATTATGTACACTAAATTTATAATATAAAAATACTAACGACTACAAATTAGCAAGGACTAAAAAGAGATGGGGAGATATGATTCCCCAAGTGGGAGAAGTGAAAGGGGGCTAAGGGGAGAGGAACTTCGTAAATTATTTAAACCAAGTCCTTAGGTCCTTTATTATAAACCTTGACTAGTGATATATCCTAAAGTCCTTAAAGCTGTGATTACGAAACCTAACTTAATTAACCTTTGTTACGGTTATTATACTAACCTTTGGGGGTTAGTTGTATTAAAGTGAAAGATGGGTTCCTCATGAGGAAATATGGGGAATTATTTACATGCAAATATAATGTGGGAATTTAGGTACGTAACCTTATTTTGGTTGTATGAATGATGGTGGAAGGAGGGGGAAGGAAAGGACAATTATTCTATGGATTGAGAATCATATCTTCATATAGAATTATTTTATTGCTAATGAAATTATACTAATGCTTATTGTGTTGTTGAGAGAATAAAACTTGGCCTACAACTGAATAATCCCTTGAGCCCTAGCAGAGAGATTCCGATAGCCTATGTTGGAGTGTGTGATACCCTCTGGTTTAGCCCCTGGACATGTTATTATTATTTTGATGTTGTGACATTATGGCACGGGGTGTCAGGAATATGGTTTGCACATTATTATTATTATTATGTTATTAATTAATAAAATAAAAACAAATGATATCAACTAATTCCACATAAAAGAGTATGAGGAACTGTAATATCCCTAATTTGAAATTTTACCCAATTTGACCAATTTTCGAACCTTGGACTAGTGAAACCCCAAACTATCCCAAATGATACCAAATGGTTTCGAATTCTGTATGGAGGAACTTAGGAGGATATAGGACACTCTAATACACCATTTATACAACCAAACATCTGTTAGAAACATTCATGGTCTGCAATTTTCAAGGAGGGAAGAATTGGAACAAAACTAGTTAATGCATTGGTGGAAATACCCCTAGGTCTGCTACTAATTGGCCTCCCAAACAGTGTACGAACTTCCCAATTTTTTAATGTGAGACTTGTCTCTATTCTAGGACATCAAGGAAATTTTTTTTGTAGGATTATATCAGAGTTTAGGGTCGGATATATCTTCCAAAATTCAGCATCTTGTAGAGCATAGAATTTATGAAAAAATGGTAGACTAGGGGCAACGAATTTATTGCACAAACTTTAATAAGACTTAAAGGGTATGCATACAACATTTTGGTATTTAATTTAACTCCATATGAAGCTCAAATCATGGAAAAAAACTTAGAAAATATCTGATATCAAACAGGTACAATATATCATCCCAAAATCACCATCAAAATACAATGAGGGAAATAGCTCGAATCTCAATATTACTTGAATTATTACATGAAAGGCTTGGTGTTTCGAGCTGTGTCTTTCATGATAAGTTCATTACAGAGTTATTGATAATATAAAATGTCAATATGGTCTAAATATAAGTATTCCATAAACTATATGCAAGAAGGAGTGCGCTATCACACTTGTACATGAACATTGAGAAAGTGTTGAGAGAAAGATAGTAGAGAAAGAAGAGAGAACATGAATCGAACTCAATCAAAGGGGCTCAAACCCGAATAAAAAATTATTCATGAATATATTTTGAGAGGTATGATTGGCCTCTCCTTCAACCAAATTGGATAGGAATCTTGTACCCATGAAATTGGTTCAATGGCAGGGAGGATGAACATCCACTGTGCAAGGACAAGCTAAATCTCTCCCAAATTGCAAAGATGCAAATAAAAAATGACCAAAAGCTACTCTATTTCAAATTTGCCTCCTTTTAATTAATTTAGTTGAATCATTTACCTCCTTAGAACTCAAATTATCTCCTAATTACTCATGAAATTTGAATTAGTGGGGGTTATGACCCTTCATTGGCCCCACATGACACTGGGCTCATCTTTTGTCTCCAACTCCTCCATGAATTCAAATTCGGGAATATTTTGGATTATTTGGAGATGTGTAACTCCTCTCATCCACCTTCTTGGTCTATTTTTAGCTCTTACATTGTCATAGATGTCATAGAATTTGTCATAAGTGTCATATGTGTCATAAAATCTGTCATAAGTGTCATAATGATTGTCATAGTTGTTGTAGGATCTGTCATTGCCTATTTTTAGCCCTATGACTCTTCCTCTTCCTTCATGAATGTTACCTCTTCAATTCCAACTCGAATTTGGGGATGGATCCATGTTTAAAGGAGGAATATTCTATCATGTGGACCCCACATGTCCACTTATGCACCCCTAAGTCCAACCAGGACCTAATGCCACTTCATTTTGGAACATTTAACATTTATTCCATGATTTATTGGCCTATTTTTCCACCATCAATTTAGAATATTGAATTTTCATGAGAAACTATAGACCTTAGGGTTAAATGTCAATGTTTTAATTCTTCCACATAACCCTTAGGAATTGGGTAGGCCAACTTAATTATTTATCTGAAAATCATTTAATTGGGGACATGACAGGAACCATGCTGTTACGAGCAAGGGAAAGTGGGAAAGTGTGTTCCTAAGTGTTTGTGTCTATGTTGGTGGACCCTCTTGACTTATGCAACCTCGTGTGTTGTGTTGATCCTTGATTTTATTATTCCGGGATTTTTTTAATTAAAATTGGAGTCTCTCCTCTCCTAGTGCGCCCCCTTGAGTGCCACTTGGTTTTTCCCCTCATGGAATTTGTAAATAATCCTTAGTGGTTTTATATTATGGGAAGTAACCCTCCTCTTGTGAATATATATCTCTTCCAACTCGAGTTCTCCATGAGGAATTCAAATTGGTTGGTGTGTGATTCATTTGTTTTTTTCTTGATTTTTTCTTCTTGCTTCTTGTTCTTGGTTATTGGCTTCATTCTCTTTGTTATTGGTTCACTCACTAATGTGCATTTCTCTTTGGCACTTGGGAATTTGATTTAATTCCCTTAGTATGTGTGAGAGCCTTTGATCCAATGGTATTTTTGGATGGTTGGTACGCCCTTGTTGAGCCTGTTCCCAAGCAGAGAGACTCGGTTGTTACTAGTCTATATGTCCTGGAAGCTGTTTGTCATGGATTGGAAGTGATGTGGAATCCACTTTCCATTGGATGCAGTTGGAACGATGGTATATTAGTGTTTTATTGAGTCTATATGTCCTGGAGCTATATGTACTATATTGGAAATAATGGGATCTATTTTCCATTGGAATACAGTTGGACCGATGGTAGACTTGTGACTATTTGTCCTGAAGCCACTGTCCTGGATTGAAAGTGATGTGGAATCCACTTGAAATTGGAATTGTGGTTGGACCGATGATAATTGGGTTTTATGGTTGAGTGCACTCTTTCTTGTGGCATCATGGTTCTGGATTGGGGGTGACCTTTGCAAAGAAATATTTGGCTTGTACAATGTCTACGACTGGGTGGATCGTGGCACGGTCGATTTCAGTTGCGGGAATTCGCAAGATAAGTTGTTGTATTTTATTTATATGGGTTATTTGCTTTTAATATGATGGAATGTGTGAATCAAATGTGAAAAAGTCATTTTCTATGATTCCGGTTGTTTTTCCATTACTAGTTCTTTTGGACAAATTGCGAAAGCTAGTTTTGGGACTTTGCAAGAGAAATGTTTGTTACAATTTCGATGAGACTCCTATGCTATAGATGTGATTTTTATGTCTCTGATAATATTGGTAGAATTTTTTATTTGAATGTGGAATATTTTCATAAAGGTCTATGTAATCCATTTGTAATTAATCTAGTTGTTTTTCAATTACTAGTTTTCTGGAAAAATAGTTTTAGCTAAATTTGAGAATTTGCAAGAGAAGTGTTTGTTAAAAGGTATATATGATTTATTTGATTCACATATGATATTTTCATCTGATATGTTTGACTAAATGTGTGAAAGATATTCCAATATAGTCTATAAAATTTGTTACTGCGATCCTAGTTTATTTCTCGAACTGCTATTATTTTCAGAGATGTTGCCATAGCTAGATTTGGAATTTGAAATGTGGACTGTATATGAGTATGAAGCTACATCCATATGACTGTAGATGACCTACAATATTATTATCCTAACCTATGATCATCAGTTCCTTCTTTTTGAATTTCTTTTGAAAACTAGAATTGGAAAATAGCTTTGAAATGATGAAATTGGTAACTAGTTTTTGGATTCGAATCTCCGTTTTTGGTAAAAGATGAATGTACAACCATATGATTTGTTTTTGGTAGTTTATTTGTACTGTAGAATTCTATTTTCTATATCTTTACCTTCACCTATGTGTGCCTCAGAAATCTATACGATTGGTTTGATTGAATTCCTAGCAATGTTTATTAACTAGTTGTACTGATTAAACTTGAATGATTCTTTGTTTATGTACTCAGATTAGAGCTGCAAATGTAATTTTATTTTTTTGTACATGCATGATTATTTATGCACATAATGTATTTAGGTTCACTTTTTGTATAGTTGGTATGTTTGTGCATCGAAAATGCACAAGATTAGTTGTTTGCGTAGTGAAACTAGTTGACTAGTCTTGGTATCTCATTTTCGTGTATATTATGTTTAATTATTTAAAAATGGTTATTTGGACATATTTACATGGATTTAGGTGTTAATTAGCCATTGTGATTGATAAATTGTATTAATTAGTTGAACAAATTATTATATACTAAGTGTCGTCATTTGTAAGTTAAGTGTCATAATTAGCGCATTAATTACCTTAATTAACTAGTTAATGACATATTGTTGGAAATGACCTCTTTGGGTGCAAGTAAAATGTGTTATGGATTGGGATGGATGTATAACGATGTTAGACAATGTTGGATAATATTTCCCATCCTTGGTTCAGTTTCTTTCTCACATGTAAATTTTATTTTAATTAATTTGCAATTATCCATATTTTGTAATAATTAATTTGTGAAAATTGAAATTAAGTATTTATTCTATTTCTCCGTTCTGCTTAAACTTTGTAAAATTAGCCTCTTAGAGCTAATGATATGTCCCTAATTCCATTTGATATCCCCGGGGGACATTACATGTGGTATCAGAGCTATGGTTCCAACTCTGCGGCTGTTGGGTCTATTATGGATTCATAACTCTGTTTATATGCATTGGAAATTTATAAATGTGCTTGGGGAAAGAATTTTAACCTCCTTATGTTAATGGAAGAATAAGAAGCCTCACTTCAGAGATCGTTTTTTTGTATGCTTTAGAATTAATTAATATTGCATATTTATTGTTCAATAGATTGATTGGTAAGTACTATGTGGTGCATATATAATAATCGAGTAGATTGATTGGTTGATGCATGTTCACCTTGCATTGCCTCTTTTATTGTTCAGTGATAATATTGGTCGATGCTTTTGCATTGCCTCTTTTACTTCTTCAGTGATTTGATTGGTCGATGCTTATGCATTGCCTCTTTTACTGTTCAGTGACTCAAGATTGGTTGATGCTTGTACATTGCCTCTTTTATTGTTCAGTGACTTGATTGGTCGATGCTTGTTCATCGTGCATTGCCTCTTTTACTGCTCATTGAATTGTTAATATTGAAATGCTTCTTGTGGTATGATTTATTTACTGATACATTATGATTATTAATTGATAAGTAAATAATTGTCATTATAATAGTATGTAATATGTATCATTATCAGTATTAATTTAATGCTAAGTTATTAAGATGATATAATTTTATTATTATTAAATATTAATATGATTTATTAAGTGACATTTATACCCTATATGGATTTTGGATTTTCTATTGATGGTATGCTTTTATAGGCTTATTTATGCCACTTGGATGGTGGTGGTTACATTGATGAGCAACTCCTTGCCTATTTTGGGGAAATATGCCACTTGTCTTAATAGTGGTTCCATTTTTATTTTTATTTTTTATTTTCAATGTATGTGAGTAACTCCTTGTCTACTTTTGGAGGAAATGAGACACTTGTCTTTAATGTTTCATATTCTCTTAATTTTATTTATTTTATTTTATGTGTATAAATAGGTAGTATAGTAGTGTATGATAATGTTATATATATATGGAATAAATTTAAATATGTATAACATAATATGTGATGTAAGATAGATGGGGTATATATATATATACCACACATATTATACAATATGTGTGGTATATATATAGTTGTATAATATGTGTGGTATATATATATTATATGTATGCATGCATGTATGTATGTATGTGTATATTGTAATCTGTATTTTAAAATATGCAATAATTATTAGTATTACGTGTATATGATATTGTGTATATACTATATGTATCGATGTGAACATATGTAATGAAGTAAGTGTAAAGTATTTGGAAGTGTTTGGAAGTGTTTGGGAGTCTTTGGAAGTATTTGGAAGTATTTGAGAGTGTTTGGAAGTGTTTGGGAGTCTTTGGAAGTATTTGGAAGTATATGAGAGTGTTTGGAAGTGTTTGGGAGTATAAATAGAGATCGGGAGATCTCTATTTGATCACTAATTACTCACTTCTATCTTTCTCAGAAAGTGGCGCACTTGTGAGGAGGAGGATCATCTGCTAGGAGAATACTATCTCCTGTACTTTGGTTGTATCATTGCTCTATCTATCTCTGAGGAAGTTGCGGGGTTTTTCACCTTCTTGGTTTTCCCCGGTGAAACTCTGTGTCTCTTGTGTGCTTGCATTATTGTGTCCATGATTGATATGTTGTAGATATGCTGTACATGTTATTCTCTCAGTTAAGATCCTAGATCAGATTGAAATTTCTGAAAATCTAACATGGTATCAGAGCTATCCTGAAAGAAGGCATGGTATGGCACGTATGACACTTGTTGCACTTGCGATGCTAGGGCTTGATATAGAAAAAACCAGTCATTGTAGAACTTTATCTATAAATCCATTTTGGCGAGGTTTCAGGATTTGAAAGTCTTACAGGTCGAAGATACGATCCCCATGTACCTTGTGTCTGAAGCAAAAATTCTAATTCGTTATAATTTGTGTTTTATGATCTGTACAATCTAGGGTTTCTGCCTCTTCCAGATCTAAGTCATAAAACGGTGACCTAGGAAAAAAGGTCATAACTTGGGATAGGAATCTCCAAATGAAATTTAGTAAAAAGTGACAAGTAGGGAACAGACTTTAATTTCACAGGCTAAAGGTTCAGAGGCTGGAAGTGAACTAGTGACATGTGGCACTCCATACAAGTTCTCTCTCCTGTTTTATCCCATAAACAGGTCACATTGCGACACTTGGCATAAATCTCTCTCAGAGAATCCAATTGAGGTCAGACCTATGGGGTTGGAAAGATGACAGGTTGGGCTACCACAAGTAGACGTTTTAGACCCTATGGATTCATAGTTTCAGAGTTACACCAGAAACAATCAGGTGCATATTTCTCTCAAAACAGAATTGGATTTTGAGCACCTTCATTCATGGCTCCGGGAATTAGGGTTTCAGAGAAAGTTGGAATTTTTGTTATCAGAGACCACGGATGAATGCTAATCATCAAAATCAAAATTTATAGACCAAGATAAAATTTTTTGGTTGGGCAGAAGGCCGGGCTTGATCAAACCCTAGTTCGGGACTTTGATCGAAAAAGTGGAAAATTAGGGCTTCTGCAAAAGATGGAATTTTTGAAGTCTGTGACCACGGCTGGAAGCTCCTCAGAAAAAAAGAAGTTTAGAGATTTGGATCGAACCTTTTGGTTGGGCAGAAGGGTGGGCTTTATCAAACCCTAGTTCAGGATCCTCTCTAGAAGATCCGAAAGTTTCAAAGGCAATTTTGAGGGGTGAAACTTTGCAGTTTCCAAATTCTGAGTATACCAGCTTGATCAGCTCATCAAGGTGCATCCTTCTATCCTTTCAGAAGTTTGAAATTCAAAGTTTGAATTTTTAGGGTTTCTCTAACAAACCCTAATCCATCTCCAGATCAAGTTTCTGCAAATCAAGTGGATTGGGTTAATCCTAGAAGAGAATCATTTGGTCACCTGCATAGGTGAAGAAGTTCCTGTTTCAGGGGAGATGAGGCTAAGACCTTACATAAGAAGATTACAAGCAATCTCGACAGGTATGACTTATCCAGGTATGTTTCGAGATCTGTTCATGATTAAGTTTATGGTATGTTTGTTTTCACTAAAGTTAGTACAATCTTGATTAACTTTAGACTTGTCGTATCACCTTAATAAAATTATGAATGCAGATATTCATTGATTAGGGTTTTGACACTTATGATTGTACTAATGCCTTGTGGTGTTGTATGAGGTTGATGTTGACCGCTAACATGAAAGGTTCATCAAAGAAAGAAAAATCATGTTCTAGTTCAAGAACATATGACCATGGAGACATGAAGACAAATATTCATTCATTATCATGGATCACATAGAAGATCTACTTACGAGGTATGTATAACTTGGTTCTATAATGGTTAACTTATGAGATATGCAGGTTACTAGCACAAGTCATTGAAGAACAAGAAGACATCATGTGGGTATGTTAGACATAACCAACTAACATATTAATCCAGGTATGTTTTTCCTATATCAATTTAGAATCCTACCTTGTGTTAGGATCTTATACTGTTGTATTGTTGATAATGATTATTCATGAAGTTAGAAATGTAAGTAATCAATGGTTTATGCATATTATGTCTCTTACCTTGATTGATGATATGACTAACCAGAAAGGTCCTTTGGTCAAATATGAATATGCATGAGTAAGAGAAGTCTTCCCTAAAACATTGAATGCTAATGCTTATTATCTGTGTTTGAAATGATCATGACTATACATGTTTAATATTATTGTGTTTTGATAGTATTGAGATTATACTAATGAATGTATGATTATGTATGAGATCTCAATGGTAACACAATGATGATACTAGTAAGCATGCATAGTGATCGAGGATGGATATAAGTTCAAGGACAGGTAATCCAGGAAGCAAAGATAAAGAGGGAGCACACTCCAGTAGTTTCTGCAAGGATGAAGACATTCAGAGGGAGTCGACCACTTCTCACAATCCACATCAGAATGGAGTTGTAGAAAGGAAGCAAAGACTGATAGGGAGTCAACCCAACAAACAAACAAAGATAGGTATTTGAATTATCATTTCTTGCATATTTGATTGTTTAAATAATACTGTTCAATGATGTATATACTGATGTTCCTAGAATTAGACTGTGTATTTTGGGATATTAGAATAATTGCATTAATGAACAACATACTACTAATATGCATGTAATGGGTAAGTGGCCTATGGCACTGTACAACATTCCATTGCTACTTATCTAGAATGAAACCTCTTTGCTAACATTTTGAGAGTAGTGCAAAACTCTTAACAATGTTATGGTAGAGATTGGAAGGCATCTAGAAAGTTACAGGATATGGATGAATATTGTATTGAAGCATTGGCTAAAATAATTGCATGACTATATGACATATTTCTTTATGTGTAAAAATTTGTTCTGAAAACTATGAGAAGTTTCTAATCATGCAATTTAACCTGTTTTGTAGGAAAGATCGTATACAAGCACCTACAAAAGAAGAACTACAACATTTGTTCAAACAACAAAGTTATCTATTGAAGATATTGAAGATTCTGAAGTTCCTAGGATATGGGATACAGTAAAAGGATGCCATGGTTGAGAAGTACCGATCGATCATGTTTGGGATGTGGTCCCAAGACTTGAAGGGAAGTTTGTTGTAACTTCCAAGTCGATCTATAAGATCAAGCATGATGCAGATGGTAGCATGGAGAAAGACAAAGCGAGGTTGTAGCTCGTGGCTTCTCCCAGAAAGAGGAATTGATTATGAAGAGACTTTTGCTCCTATAGCCAGATACACTTCCATTAGATTAGTACTTGCTCTGGCTGCAGTGATGAAATGGAAGATACACCAGATGGATGTCAAGACAACTTTCTTGAATGGTGTAGTCGAGGAGGAAGTGTATGTGGTGCAGCCACTTGGTTTTGAGACACATGACGGGATGTCATATATGTGTAGAACTTGGTATGGCAAGATAGATGGCTTCCTATCTAGTTTGGGCTTTACCAAGAGTAAAGCGGATTCCAACCTTTCCTATAAGGTTGAGGAAGGCAATCCAGTAATACTACTATTGCATGTGGATGACCTGTTTGTAACAGGTGAGGATAGATTGATTGCCGACACGAAGAGGAAGCTTGCTGCCGAGTTCGATATGTAGGACTTGGGTATGATGCACTACTTTCTTGGTATGGAGGTGTGGTAGAGTGCAGATGGAATATTCCTTGGACAAGGGAAGTATGCAGTAGAGATACTGAAGAGGTTCGAGATGATGGACTGTAAGGCTATGGCCACACCTATGGCATCGAACTTGAAGCTTCTATGTGATGCTTCATCTAATCCGGTTGATGTCATGATGTATCTTCAGATGATTGGGTCCTCTATGTACCTGACAAACAGGAGACCAGATATTTGCTTTGCGGTGAACACATTGAGCTAGTTCCTGATGGATCCGAGAGATGTTCACTTGGTTGCTGTAAAGCATATTCTGAGGTACTTGAAGGGTATGGTTGATTATGGGCTCAAGTATGATGCGAATCAAAAGTTTAACCTGCAAGGTTATGTTGATTTGGACTGGGCGGGAAGTGCTGCAGATAGGAAGAGCACATCTAGGTGCTGCTTTAGTATGGGATCAGGTGTGATCTCTTGGTTTAGCAGGAAGCAGTCCTGCGTAGCATTGAGTACAACCGAAGCAGAGTATGTTGCAGCTTGTTCAGCTAGTTGTGAGGCAGTATGGCTCCGGAAGCTACTGTCTGAGTTATTTGATCTCCCATTGGATGCTACTGGTATCTTTTGTGACAACCAAAGTTGTGTGAAGCTGTCTGAGAACCCGATGTTCCACGACAGGTCGAAGCACATTGAGATCAAATATCACTATATCAGGGATATGGTGCAGAGAGGAGTAGTGAAGCTCCTGTATGTTGCGACAGATGAGCAGGTTGCGGATGTGCTGACGAAACCACTAGCCAGAGTGAAGTTTGAGTACTTTAGAGAGAGGCTTGGTGTTCTTCAGATTGACGACACTTCGAGGAAGAAGTGATGGACACATTTGCTGGAGCCATTCCAAGCATGGTGAGAGGAGGATCCTTCCCATGGCTGTGGATAGAAGCGCTGGATGATGAGCATCAGGACGATGTTCTAGTTTCTGCTCTATATGATTAGTTGGATCATTTATATATGTATGTATGCATCATGTTGGATGCTAGATATGATCAGTTGGATCATTTATATGTATGTACGTATGCATCATGTTGGATGCTGGATATGATCAGTTGGATCATTTATATGTATGTATGTATGCATCATGTTGGATGCTGGATATGATCAGTTGGATCATGTGTATGTATCTGTAGATGTATCAGGAGGATACATTGTATGATCAGGAAGATCATGTATGTTGATATGTATCAGGTATGATCAGGTGGATCATGTGTTTGTATATGTATCAGGTGGATACATTGTATGATCAGGTAGATCATGTATGATGATATGTATCATGCAGATGCTGTGTATGCAGCAGATGGATGCATTGTATGATCAGGATGATCATAGATGATGAGCTTCAGGATGTTGCTCCAGAAGACATGCATCAAGATGATGCAGTGATGATGATCATGTGTACATCACGATGATGTATGGTGAGTATCAAGATGATACTCTGTGGCCGTGGAACAGGTTGTGCATATGAGCATGTCCGGGAGATCCTATAGGTCGGAGTTGTGTACCCGTAACAGCCTGGGATGCTCTTTCGAGGCATTGCTCTGGGAGGACATATAATAGCGCCCTGGGAGATCCTATAGGTCGAAGTTGTGTGCCCGTAACAGCCTGGGATGCTCTTTCGAGGTTTTGTCCTATGGCATATAATAACGCCCTAGGAGATCCTATAGGTCAGAGTTGTGTACCCATAACAGCCTGGGATGCTCTTTCGAGGTTTTTCCATGACCACATATAATAGCACCCTGGGAGATCCTATAGGTCAGAGCTGTGTGCCTGTAACAGCCTGGGATGCTCTTGCGAGGTTTTGTGGTGACCACATATAATAGTGCCCTAGGAGATCCTATAGGTTGGAGCTGTGTGCCTGTAATAGCCTGGGATGCTCTTAAGAGGTTTTGTGGTGGGGTCACATGTAATCTGTCCCTGGGAGATCCTATAGGTCGGAGCTGTGTGCCCGTAACAGCCTGGGATGCTCTTGCGAGGTTTTGTGACACACGTAATAATTCCTAAGAATTCCACAGTATGGCCAGTGATGATGAAGACCTGCAGGTGGTGGGCCTACTTCCAGTATGAAAAAGGACTGGCTCTGTAGAACTTCCTATGATGAGTAGATTCAGAGATTGATTGAGATAGCAGCAGCAGTGACGATGACGATGATTCGAGGATGATGATTCACTGATGATGATCCAGAGAAGAAGACTTGTGCTAGCAGATCTGTGTCGAGAAATACCTTCCTAGTTAAGAGGGAGTGTTGATGTATATGTAACTTCGGAATGTATTTTACCCATGTGTATTGTATTCATATAGAGATGTTATTATTCCTCCATACGGAAGTGTTTGTATTCCTATAGAGATGTTATTATTCCTCTATACGGAAGTGTTGTCATTTATATTGTAAGTGTCGTAAATTATACTTGATGGGTTATTAGATCACCTTGATGGGGTCGGCCGTGTATGAGTCATGTGGGAAAATGGGTTATTAAACCACCAAGTATGGGGTCGGCCCGGATTAAGTTAACCATGGGTTATTAGGCTAAGCTAGACAAGTCAGCCCCATTAGTTTATTGGGCAGGACAGGACAAGTATACATAGAGATCGGGAGATCTCTATTTGATCACTAATTACTCACTTCTATATTTCTCAGAAAGTGGCACACTGGTGAGGAGGAGGATCATCTGCTAGGAGAAGACTATCTCTTGTACTTTGGTTGTATCATTGCTCTATCTATCTTTGAGGAAGTTGCGGGGTTTTTCACCTTCTTGGTTTTCCCCGGTGAAACTCTGTGTCTCTTGTGTGCTTGCATTATTGTGTCCATGATTGATATGTTATAGATATGCTGTACATGTTATTCTCTCAGTTAAGATCCTAGATCAGATTGAAATTTCTGAAAAACTAACACTCCTTGCCTATTTTTGGGAAATATGCCACTTGTCTTAATAGTGGTTCCATTTTTCTTTTTATTTTTTATTTTCAATGTATGTGAGTATCTCCGTCTATTTTTGGAGGAAATGAGACACTTGTCTTTAATAATTCAGATTCTCTTAATTTTATTTTATGTGTGTAAATAGGTAGTATAGTAGTGTATGATAATGTTATATATATATATATATATAAATATATATATATGGAATAAATTTAAATATGTATAACATAATATACATATTTAAATTTATTCCATATATATATATATATATATATATATATATATATACCACATATATTATACAATATGTGTGGTATATATATAGTTGTATAATATGTGTGGTATATATATATTATATGTATGCATGCATGTATGTATGTATGTGTATACTATAATATGTATTTTAAAATATGCAATAATTATTAGTATTACGTGTATATGATATTGTGTATATACTATATGTATCGATGTGAACGTATGTAATGAAGTAAGTGTGAAGTATTTGGAAGTGTTTGTGAGTCTTTGGAAGTATTTGGAAGTATCTGAGAGTGTTTGGAAGTGTTTGGGAGTCTTTGGGAGTATTTGGAAGTGTTTGCAAGTATTTGGGAATATTCGAAAGTGTTTGGAAATATTTGGGAGTATTTGGAAGTATTAGGAAGTATAGTGTGATCAGAAGTATTATGTTAGTATATATGCTATAAGGTATACCTAATATGATAGCATTGGATTAAGTAATTATACCGCTATACTTGTATGGATATTATGGTATAACATAATAATTATATGGGTGTATAAAATATATGATATATAGGTTATATAACTAATGTGATGTGTATATGATTAATAATAATATGATATATGATTGAAGAATTATAATATGTATGTAGAGAAATGGGCGTATGTATAGAAATAATACATAGTAATAGTAAGTATGGTGTATGGTATGAGTGTATGCTGGTGTGGAATATAGCTAGTAATTATTTTATCACAGAATAATAGAATATTTTGGTGGTAAGATGTTTGGTTGCTTGAGGCGACTATGAATTTACTTTGGTTGATAGTATAAGTAGTGTGCTACGTGTAAATAATTAGTAAGGTAATGTATGATTAGTTTATGGGGAATAGATGGGATTTCCATCAAAGCATGTATAACATTGCTATTGATGGAGTATGTATGCAGGGAAGATGTATGGTTGTGTATGTGTTGAGTGTTTACATAGGTGCAATATTAGTAGTGTTTGTGTGAAGTTGTTGGTTGTATACATGTATTATTAATATATGGATATTATATATATTGTCATGTGCTAATAATTATATATAATGTTATGATAAATAGTAACTATTCGAAATTCTTTCTATGGTCGATGTATGATGTTTGAATGGTTGATGTATGTTGTTTGATACCATTGGTTGTTAATGATTGACGTTGGTTGATTAATGGTTGATACATGTACGATATTGTCATTACTATATGTATGGATATTATTGGTTGTTCTTGGTTGTTATGGTTGTTCTGTGTATGCTTGATGAATGATGGTTGATGTTGAGTGGATGATGTATGGATGATATTGTTATTCATATGGTTTCTATTCTTTGTTATTTTTTGTCATGGGCTGATATTGGTATGATTGATGTATCCTGATTTGATTGATGTATTTTGATTGAAGTATTTTGGTTGATATATTATGGTTGATCTATTTTGCTTCTAGTTGATATATTATGATTGATGTGTTCTAGTTAATGTATTTTGGTTGATGTATTCTCGTTGATGAATTTGGTTTCTAGTTGATATATTATGATTGATGTGTTCTGGTTGATGTGTTCTAGTTGATTTATTCTGGTTGATGTATTATGATTGATGTATTCTAGTTGATGTGTTCTAGTTGATATGTTCTAGTTGATGTATTTTTCTTCTAGTTGATGCATTATGATTGATGTGTTCTGGTTGATGTGTTCTAGTTGATTTATTTTGGTTGAGGAATTCTGGTTGATGTGTTATGGTTGATGTACTATGATTGATGTTTGTATGAGAAGTTGATGCGTGTATGGTTTTCAGTGGTTGATATTGGGTATGATTGATATATGATCGACATATGATTGATATATGGTTGATGTATTATGAATTGATGTATTATGGACCAATGCCTATATGACTGATGCATGATTGATATTGGCTGATGTTACTGGATTATACTAATTAGTATTAGTTGATGTATAATGGATTTTTGGATGTTCTCTAAAGAAGAATTATGTTTTGTGTGGAGACGAAAAGTAGTATATTTAACTATTGGTGTTATGTCCCTTTTTTTTTGGTTTCTTAGTTAGATTGGAATTGTTTCATATAAGTTCACTTATCTGTTACATTAAGTGCATAAAATGTTCAACTGATCTTTGCGATATTTGTTAGAAAAATATCCCTGTGATATTTGTTGAAATTACCTTGTTAGGCTATCCTTGCGCCATATCAAATACCTTTGTGGAAAGGCATATTTGTAAAGTATCATGGTAAATCTCATGCATCCTTGTAGGGAAAGTGTTTGGGTGATAAATCATGTAAAAGCATCTTGATAATGAATCTCATATTACTGACTAATTGGAATGCATTTCATATATATTAGATGCATTTCATGTATTTTGTTGATAGAGCATATGCATGATGCATTTCATGTATCTGTAGGTAAAGCATATACCTTTCATGTGATTGATTGACTGGAATGCATTTCATGAAGAAAGAGTACACACTTGATACACTTCATGAGATTGAATGGTGTACTTGATTCCCTTCATGAAATTGATTGATACACCTGATTGATTTCATGCAATTGAATTGATTAGAATAAGATTCAGGTAGATGCATTTCAAGTATTTTGTTGAAGAAGTATATATATCTCATGTACCTTGTATATACTAAAGTATTTTGTGTGATTTATTTCATGTATAATGTATCTTGAAGATGTTTTTTATGTATCTAGATGAAAATTATATATACATGTTTGCTGCTGATCGTGTGTTTGTTGGGACGTAAAAAGTATCTTTGTAGAAGAATATCTTTATACCATGTATCACATATTTTATATACCTAATGTTAATCACATGAGTGATTGAAATATGATTTTCAGGAGGATGTATCTTTGTTGAAGGTTTGAAGGCCTTGTAAAGAGGATTGAATACCC
The DNA here is from genome assembly GCA_027924585.1 of Larix kaempferi. NCBI lineage: Eukaryota > Viridiplantae > Streptophyta > Pinopsida > Pinales > Pinaceae > Larix > Larix kaempferi. Next base: position 3,591,468 of record BSBM01000233.1, on the reverse strand, counting down.
TGTGATGGGGATTGAAGATCGACCCTTTCTTCCTCGAGTCCACTCTACTAGTTCCGTTTCTCCCATGGGTAGTGGAGACAAACAAGAAAGTAGGTGGCAGTGGGAAGTATTGTGGCTAGAAAGATGTTATCTTTATGAGGCATGTATGGGCATGTCTATGAGAGTTTGAAAGATGTAATCTTTCTTAGTCATGTATGGGCATGAATTTTATCCTTTTGTAAAGGTATGTATGTAATATGCATCGAGGAAGATGCATTGTTTAAGGGGAGGGGGATGTATTACCCTCTAGTTTAGCCCCTGGACATGTTATTATTATTTTGATGTTGTGACATTATGGCATGAGGTGCTCGGCCTACAATTTTCATATTATTATTATTATTATGTTATTAATTAATAAAATAAAATAAAAAATGATATCGACCGATGCCACATAAAAGAGTATGAGGAACCATGATGTTACGAGCAAGGGGAAGTGGGAAAGTGTGTTACTAAGTGTTTGTGTCTGTGTTGGTGGACCCTCTTGACGTATGCACCCTCTTATGTTGTGTTTCTCTTTGATTTTATTATTCCGGGATGGTTTTTATTAAAATTGGAGTCACTCTCTCTCCTAGTGCGCCCCCTTGAGTGCCACTTGGTGTTTCCCCTCATGAAAGTTTTAAATACTCCTTAGTGGTTTTCTATTATGGGAAGTAACTCATATTTTGAATTTATCTCTCCCCCAACTCGAGTTCTCCATGAGGAATTTGAATTGGTTGGTTCCTGCTTCATTTTTCTTCTTCTTTATTTTTGCTTCTTGGTTCTTGTTCTTGGTTCCTGGATTCATTCTCTGTATTCTTGGTTCACTCACTCATGTGCATTGATATTTAGCACTTGGGAATTTTATTTGCTTCCCTTGGTATGTGTGAGATCCTACGATCTAGTGGTATTTTTGGATGGTTGGTATGACCTTGCTGAGCCCGTTCCCAATAAGAGAGACTCATTTTTTGCTAGTCTATTTGTCCTGGAAGTTGCTTGTCATGGATTGGAAGTGATGTGGAATCCACTTGCCATTGGATGCAGTTGGCCCGATGGTATATTAGTGTTTTATTGAGTCTATATGTCCTGGAGCTGTATGTCTTGGATTGGAAATAGTGGGATCTATTTTCCATTGGAACATAGTTGGACCGATGGTAGAATTGTGAATATCTATCCTGAAGTCACTGTCCTGGATTGAAAGTGATGTGGAATCCACTTGACATTGGAATTGTGGTTGGACCGATCATAGTTGGGTTTTATGGTTGATTGCACTCTTTCTTGTTGCATCATGGTTCTAGATTGGGGGTGACCTGCGCAAATACATATTTGGCTTGTACAGTGTCTACAAGATAAATAGTTGGCGCGATCGATCTTAGTTGCGGGAATTTGCAAGATAAATAGTTGTATTTTATTTATATGGGTTATTTTTTTCTGATATGATATATATATGAATTCATCTTAAATATTTGATGGAATGTGTGAATCAAATGTGAAAAATTCATTTGCTATGATTCCGGTTGTTTTTCCATTACTAGTTCTTTTGGAAAAATTGCGAAAGCTAGTTTTGGGACTTTGCAAGAGAAATGTTTGTTAAAATGTCTATGGGAATCCTATGCTATATATATGATTTTTATTTCTCTTATAATATTGGAAGAATGTGTTATTTGAACGTGGAATATTTTTATAAATGCATATGCAATCCATTTGTAATGAATCCAGTTGTTTTTCAATTACTAGTTTTCTGGAAAAATAGTTTTAGCTAGATTCGAGACTTTGCAAGAGAAATGTTTATTAAAATGTATATATGAGTTATTTGATTCATATATGATATGCTTGAATAAATGTGTTACTGCGATCCTAGTCTCTTTCTCGAACTGTTTTTCTTTTCAGAGAGGTTGCCATAGCTAGATTTGGGATTTGAAATGTGGAATGTATATGAGTATGAAGATAAATACATATGAATGTATATGAAATCTAATATTATGATACTAAACTCCGATCACGATTTCCTTCTTGTTGAATTACTTTTGAAAACTAGAATTGGAATCTAGCTTCGAAATGGTGAAATTGGTAACTAGTTTTTGGATTCGAATCTCTGTTTTGGTAAAAGATGAATGTACATACATATGCTATGTTTTTGGTAGTTTATTTGTACTGTATAATTCTATTTTCCATATCTGTACCTTCACCTTTGTGTTCCTCAGAACTCAGTACGATTGGTTTGATTGAATTCCTATCAATGTTTATTAACTAGTTGTACTGATTAAACTTGAAAGGTTCTTCGTTTATGTACTCCAATCAGAGCTGCAAATGTAATTTTATTTTGTTGTAAATGCATGATTATTTATGCACATAATGTCTATAGGTTCACTTTTTGGATAGTTGGTTTGGTTGTGCGTCGAAAATGCACAAGACTAGTTGTTTGTGTAGTGAAACTAGTTGACTAGTCTTGGTATCTCATTTTCATGTATATTATGTTTAATTATTTAAAAATGGTTATTTGGCCGTATTTACATGGATGTAGGTGTTAATTATCCATTGGTATTGATAAATTGTGTTAATTAGTTGAACAAATTATTTTATGCTAAGTGTTGTCATTTGTAAGTTAAGTGTCGTAATTAGCGCATTAATTATCTTAATTAACTAGTTAATGACATATTGTTGGAAATGACCTTTTTGGGTGCAAGTAACCCATCTTATGGCTTGGTATGGATGTATAATGATGTTATAAAGTGTTGGATAATATTTCCCATCCTTGGTTCAATTTCTTGCTCAGATGTAAATTTTATTTTAATTAATTTGTGATTATCGATATTTTGTCGTAATTAATTTGTGAAAATTGAAATTAAGTATTTATTCTGTTTCTCCACCATGCTTAAAATTTGTAATTAGTCTCTTAGAGCTAATGATATGTCTTCCCGAGGGACATTATAGAGTGCTAGAATGGATTTGGGATAGTTTGAGGGATTATTTAAAGAGAAGGGGATCCCATTCCTATTGATGTGGAAGATGAGGGGAATATAATTGTTTGGTTGGGATAGTTGTAGAGGGGATTCTCACCCATGATAGTTTTGTCCAACTAACATAGGATATTTACAAAAGATCAAACACATTGAGTATTTTCTCACACAAATAAATCACCGATCAACACATCGGGTTTTTTATGTGGTTAAAATCCTCGAAGAGGGAAATAGTCCACGACCCCAACCAAATAGATACTTGAGGCAATATTATTATGCAAAAGAGAAAGGAATGTTACAATGATTTTCTCACAATTTATCATCGATCAAATGACCCTCTATGTTGTTTAAATAGATATCATGAACCCATCAGATGTTAAACCATGGATCAATGACCATTAAAGTCAAGGTGGGAATGAATTGTCAGATCACTCTATTTATATAACATATCGTGATCGTAGGATTACATATGTACAAATGCTTAATAAAGAAACACTCTACCAATTCTTAATAAATAAACACTCTACCAATTTGATCTTAACTAAATCCTAAGTGTCTTAATATACTAACACCCCCCCTTAAGAACAACTTGGGATAGAATTGAAGGATTTAAAGAGTGACACTATAGGAGAAGGAAGGAGGCATTAAAGGTTATACCCCCTTAATGACAAATTCCTGAACTGCTAACATAGATCTAAGCTTAGAAATTTTTTCTCATGTAAGAGACTTTGTGAAGATGTCTGCAACTTGATCACCTATAGGGAAAAAGAGCACTTTGAGAACACGATGATGACCAAGCTTTTTATCGAAGTGCATATGTAGCTCAATGTGTTTGTTGCATTGATGTTGAACTGGGTCTTTTTAAATCTTGATGGCACTTTGATTGTCACACCAAAAGGTAGTTGGATGGTTCTATTGATCCAAAATTTGAAAGAATTCATCAAATCCACAAGGATTCTTAACTTGATTTAACTATGGCTTGATACTTCGCTTTTGGTAAACAAAGAACAAGAGATTGTTGCTTCTTATGATCCCCAGTGACATGTCTGGAAACAAGAATAAAAAAATATCCTATAGTAGACTTACAATCATCAAGGTTTCTAGTCCAATTTGAATCAATGAAACCAACCAACAAAGGACTCCCCCCCTAAACTATAATGAATCCCAAACTGAATTGGACCCTGAATATACCAAAGTATTTTTTTTTATACTTTCCAATGGATTTCACGTGGTGTTTTCATATACTAGGAAACAAGACCAACATCAAAGTAAATATCGGGATGAGTTTGAATCAAGTATAAGAGACTACCAACTAGCTAACGATACAAGGTGGTGTTTACTTCAGGTGAAGTGCAAGTGGCAAAAAGTTTGATTCCAAACTGGAAGGGATATGGGGTTGGTTTACAATCATCCATGTGAAAGTGATGAATAAGGACACATGCATACTTAGGTGGCGAAATAAAAATTCCTTATTTAGTTTGTAGAACTTGAAGGCCAAGAAAATAATGCAAATTTCCTAAGTCTGTCTTTTTAATTTTTTTCTTAAGGTTGGATATCACACAGGTTAAAAGGTTACGAGAACTACCAATAAGAACAAAACATCAACATAAAGAACAAGGATGATGAAATGGTTTCCTACTTTCTTGGTATAGAAAATGGGGTCAGAATGCATCTGGAAAAATCGGTGTCTAGGAGAAATCTATCCATTTTGGCATATCAAGCTTGAGGAGCTTGCCTAAGTCCATATAGATTTTTATTAAGGAAACACATGAGGACAAAGTCATTTTGAACATTGGAAGGAGGTTGTTCCATGCAAATTTATACCTGCAAATCCCCATGTAAGAAGGATACTTCTAATCCATTTGATGGAATTCCCATTTATGTGAGGCGGCAAGGGAAAGAACAAGGAAGATGGAGTTCATTTTGGTGACAGGGGAAAAGGTTTCATTTTAGACAATTTCTTCAACTTGGGAAAATCCTTTGGAAACTAAAGGCTTACCTTAAGTATTTCAATACTTCCATTAGATGCATACTTAGTTTGATATACCCATTTACATCTAATAAGTTTTCTTCCTTTCATAAGAGGTACAAGATCCCAAGTTTTGTTTGTTATAAAGGAACGATATTCTTCATCCATGGTTGCATCCCAATATGGATTTCCAGAAGCTTCTGCAAATGTATCTGGATCATGATTATCTAAAGATTTAGACAAAAGAGAAATGGATCATTGGAAATGAGAACATGTTCAACATTGATCTTTGGGATAAAAAACAAGATCACCAACTTCTTCGCATGTTGTACGAACCCATTGAGGAAGTGTTTTTTTCTGGTAAAACTAGAGGAAACTTAGAAAGTAGAGGTGGATTTTCATCATCACTATCATCATTAGCTTCACTGGCCACAAAGGGCACACACTTCAAATTAGGCTCGCATGCCGATATATTTTTATCAAATTTAACATATCTTCTAATAATTACGTCATGGGAATGTGTTTGAAGAAGTTTATAACCTTTGACATCTTTAGAATATCAAACAAATATGCACTTTTCACTTTTAGGCTGCAATGATTTTCTTTTTTCATCAAGAATATGAGCCCATGCTTCACTACCAAACACACAAAAGTCACTAACATTTGGTTTAATGTTACTCCATGCTTCTTTCGATGTTATATATTTTAGACGCTTGGTGGGAGTGCAATTAACAATGTAATTGGCACAATTAATGGCTTCAACCCAAAATTGAATACTTAATCCCTTATCTTGGAGAATGTAGTTAGCCATTTCTTCTAATGTGCGGTTCTTTCTATCAACAACACCATTTTTCCATGGTGTGTATGGAACAATATGTTACATTTTAATTCCCTCTGCAGTGTAGTAACTAGTGAATTTTTTGTTTACATATTCACCTCCATTATCTCTTCTTAACTTGTGAATATGATGTCTAGATTATTTCTCTAGAAGGGTTGTGTAGGCCAAAAAACTGGTCAAAAAATTTAGTCTTAAGTTTTAATAAGTAAACCCAAGTGCATATAGAGAAGTCATCATTGAAAGTTAAGAATACTTGAAGCCATATAAAGAAGGAGAAGGAAGAGGACCACACAAATCACTGTGAATAAGATGCAAAGGGGTCGAGGCATTCCAAGAGGCATGTTTTTCAAAACCATTCTGATGATGTTTTCTAAGAACACACCCAAGAAAAACACCATCTTTGCAAGAGACTAGAGGAATATCGGTCACCATTGTATGATTACATAGTTATTGCAATGAGCAATAGTTTTAATGACCAAATCAATCATGCTAAAGTTTGCTCAAGTCATTGCTATGAGAAATACAAACTGAGGGAAAAGGTGATGACCCAAAGTTGTTGAATCTGTACAACCTGGTAATATCATCAACAATTCCAGTAGCTAAGACATGCTTAGGATATTTGAAATCCTTTATTACAACTTGGTGAGGTGTAACCATTATAGTATTACCTTCACTAGAGTAAGTGATTTGATAGACTAAAAACAAGTTGCAGGAAATTATTGGAGTACATAATACATCATTGGACTAACCATCATCTACCCAAAATATTCTAGATCCTACAACATTGTAGAACCCCTCCTTTAGGGTCCCCTTGAACAAAACCTGAAACTTTAAAAACTTCATACAAACAAATTAGCCATTATAGTTATTGGAAAAATAAAGTAAAAGAGTGAATAACTTAACAAAAATAAGCAAACCTTAACCTGTCAACCCGATCCAGCTGGTCCATTGTTGTCTGCGTCTTCCGTAGGATCCCTCCAGCAAAGCTCGTTTAACCATAGGCGAAGCAACCGTTAGCTTCGCCACCCAACCATAGGCTCATGCTTTTAGTCACATGGCCTCCCCCGAGCTTTGGGTCGTAGAGCTCACACAAGTATTTTAGAAATTCAGCTTGGGCTTCCCTTCCCACCAGGATTTCTAAGCCAAACCCTTAGATAGCAGCAAGTCTTTGAGGCATTCGAAAATTACGACAATCGTCCAAATTATGGGCCCCTTACCCATTCCTTAAGCCTTCCTTATAAAGGGAAATCTCCTGCGACACATGTCGCTTCATGCATAATTAATTATTTTTAATTATTTATTTAATTAAAACACTCACCCATCCAAGTGTCAGTTTCTTTGGGAAGTGCACCTACATCCCTAAGTTTGCTCTAGTTTGTCCCCCAGATATTTTAATCAACTCCTAGCTTTTAGTTGACTAGGTGTCTAATCTATTTTGCTCCTAAATAATAATTTCTATTAATTTAAATGCTCAACAAAATAACTATTCATGTGCAAATGTCTAAGCTATTGTTATGCATTTGCTAAGTAATAATCTAGAGTTATTCTCCTAAGTTTTTATGCAGTTTAATTTAACAATCAAACTCACTAGGATCACGATGCCGCGTCGTTGGGCTCCTGGTTCCTTAATTTTTTTAATCCCTTGTCATGGCACCACTCCGTCGGGTCCAATCATCCATGGTTTCCATTCCTTGGCATGGTACCACCTCGTTGGGTCCTTGCGTCCATTCTTTCCGTTCTTGACAGGGTACCGCATCGTTGGGCCCTTCTGCCACCATCTTTCCATTTTGACTTGCGGGAAATCTTGTAGGGATTTTAGGAATCGTTACCATCCATCCTCCGTCTACATGCTATCTAGGGACTAATGGCGCTGAGGAGTGAGTCCGTTCTCACTGCGCGCCCCTCAACTCGTACGTGACCAGCTCCGTCGTGGCCCACCTCGTACGTCCTCACGCATTCCTCTTGAGCAAGCGGATCAATGCTTATCTGCTCATGCGTGGTATTCTTGTCGGAAGTTGACATCGTCGTCGCTTCCCCTGTGTGTGATTTACCCGTACTCTACGACCCTCCATGTTCCTTTGTGTGTCCGTTGGTGAACCGTCTCACTTGTTTCTACACACACTTCTCGCAACAAATTATTAGTAGCACTGTTCTCAACAATCATCATCTGGTTTCTAACTCTAGCATTGTTAAACATTTATGATTTATTCAAACTGCTCATTCATCTTATCAAATATACATTTCATCGCCAAATACATAATCACCATACAGCTAGTCATTAAGCATTATCCATCAACATAATTTTCCATAGTCATAGCTAATCGTTTAACATATGCAATTATTCATTTACCTCAATAGTTCAGATACACATACTCAAAAAAAATAAGGTCAAAAGGTTATTTAATTAATGTTTCAATCAGCCGGGTCACTCAGCAGGCGCCCTCAATGTCTACACAAGTCTAGGGGCACTACATACACCCCTACTTAATTAGAACTTCGTCCCGAAGTTCAGAATAAAAAATGGAAAGCTATGACGCATCTCAGTTGCATCCTCCCAAGTCGCAGAGCTAGGACTGTAATTGTCCTACTGCACTTTGACTTGATCAATGAGGGCTAATCATTAATCAAGATGTAATCAATCAATTATCCCTCTCCACACATAGAATTTAATTCCTTAATTCATTTATCAATTATTGTCGTCATTTACATCTTCAGGTTGTCCTCAATCATTTAAGGCATAAGAAGGCTCAAGAGACCATTATATCGAAGTTGTTCAGTCGGGTCACTCGAAAGGTTCCCTTAAGGTCCACAGTCATTCTAGGGGCATTACATACACCCCCTCTTAAATAGAACTTCGTCCCAAAGTTAATTTTTGTTCTTGTAATTTCGATGCTAGCATTTTCCTCAGTTTCCAATTTTCATCTTCTTGTCATTCTCTTCTATTTTTCTACAACAATCAAGGCCATAAGCATAAGCGGTTCTAATCATTAGTTTTCATTTTTCATCCATCATGGTTCCAATACATCCTCAGGAACTCAATTGTAATTTCATATAATATCCATCTGATAATACATTCAATAATTGTCAATTCGAACTAGATTTTCTATGTCTCTTATTCATTCACAAAGTTCTACGATGTCCAAATTTCAACAAGCTGCATGTGTCAAAATCCACCCAAAGATATAACAAATCCATGAAAGGTTTCAAATTTATATGATTATCTTCCCTTTAAGATAAGAAGGTAAACATCATAAAATATTCGGTAAGATATAATCACGGTTTTCAACAAATCAAGAGAGACCTTCAAATAACTGCCAAGCCGATTTCCATAAGATTACTTCCAAACAACCTTAAATGTTGGTTCTCAAATTGATAAGATTCGAGGCATCGAAACTTAGTGACTTAGCCGAAAATTTTAAAAATTTATCTCTTAGTCCTTTCTTCAGTATCATCATGTCCCGGTTAATGATATTATCACATCCTTACCTCATTTCATCATTTCTGTTGTCATAAGATTACTTCGACATGCTCATCAAGTCGTACAATGTGTGTTTTCTCAACCTCATCGAGTTCTATCTCGGGCTAGTCATATTTTCATCAAGGTTTGACCATGTCTTGAGGTTAGATTTCTTATGTTTAGTTCATTGTGTTGATCATCTTCATACATCATTCAACAAGAATGTTTTCAATTGACCATTTTGGTTGGTTTTCTAAGTTTCAATTCCCCATAATTACATGCCCCAATTCCTTTCAACATAAGAAGGTAAGAAGTTTATAATTCAATAACCCAATCTACTAACCCTTCCAACAATGGTCTTTAACTATTTCATCACGATATAAATGAGTAGGAAAGTTTTACAATTCAAGATTTATATATTAAATTCCTTTCTAAATCCAATTAAAGCATGTGATGTACCATACTCCTCAAGTGCAATAAATCATTTTTTTTAGACTTTGTCAAACTTACTATCTGAATATTAATTTCTAACCTTTTCATAAGATATCTAACCCTTTATTTGATATAAAGCATAAATAAGCTTAACAATCTAATTTGTAAATCCAAACCCTTATGATTATAATTTGAGTAACTTGACACTATACCTTTCAAGGGTAATACATTACTTTTATAACTCATAGGATTTTCCATTCGGTATCAGTCATGTCAATTCCTGTAAATGAGATAAGATTATTTCAACAATCATATTATAACCCTAATCCTTTATCACATACAAACAAAACCTGAAACTTTAAAAACTTCATACAAACAAATTAGCCATTATAGTTATTGGAAAAATAAAGTAAAAGAGTGAATAACTTAACAAAAATAAGCAAACCTTAACCTGTCAACCCGATCCAGCTGGTCCATTGTTGTCTGCGTCTTCCGTAGGATCCCTCCAGCAAAGCTCGTTTAACCATAGGCGAAGCAACCGTTAGCTTCGCCACCCAACCATAGGATCATGATTTCAGTCGCATGGCCTCCCCCGAGCTTTGGGTCGTAGAGCTCACACAAGTATTTCAGAAATTCAGCTTGGGCTTCCCTTCCCACTAGGATTTCTAAGCCAAACCCTTAGATAGCAGCAAGTCTTTGAGGCATTCGAAAATTACGACAATCGTCCAAATTATGGGCCCCTTACCCATTCCTTAAGCCTTCCTTATAAAGGGAAATCTCCTGCGACACATGTCGCTTCATGCATAATTAATTATTTTTAATTATTTATTTAATTAAAACACTCACCCATCCAAGTGTCAGTTTCTCTGGGAAGTGCACCTACATCCCTAAGTTTGCTCTAGTTTGTCCCCCAGATATTTTAATCAACTCTTAGCTTTTAGTTGACTAGGTGTCTAATCTATTTTGCTCCTAAATAATAATTTCTATTAATTTAAATGCTCAACAAAATAACTATTCATGTGCAAATGTCTAAGCTATTGTTATGCATTTGCTAAGTAATAATCTAGAGTTATTCTCCTAAGTTTTTATGCAGTTTAATTTAACAATCAAACTCACTAGGATCACGGTGCCGCGTCGTTGGGCTCCTGGTTCCTTAATTTTTTTAATCCCTTGTCATGGCACCACTCCGTCGGGTCCAATCATCCATGGTTTCCATTCCTTGGCATGGTACCACCTCGTTGGGTCCTTGCGTCCATTCTTTCCGTTCTTGACAGGGTACCGCATCGTTGGGCCCTTCTGCCACCATCTTTCCGTTTTGACTTGCGGGAACTCTTGTAGGGATTTTAGGAATCGTTACCATCCATCCTCCGTCTACATGCTATCTAGGGACTAATGGCGCTAAGGAGTGAGTCCGTTCTCACTGCGCGCCCCTCAACTCGTACGTGACCAGCTCCGTCGTGGCCCACCTCGTACGTCCTCACGCATTCCTCTTGAGCAAGCGGATCAATGCTTATCTGCTCATGCGTGGTATTCTTGTCGGAAGTTGACATCGTCGTCGCTTCCCCTGTGTGTGATTTACCCGTACTCTACGACCCTCCATGTTCCTTTGTGTGTCCGTTGGTGAACCGTCTCACTTGTTTCTACACACACTTCTCGCAACAAATTATTAGTAGCACTGTTCTCAACAATCATCATCTGGTTTCTAACTCTAGCATTGTTAAACATTTATGATTTATTCAAACTGCTCATTCATCTTATCAAATATACATTTCGTCGCCAAATACATAATCACCATACATCTAGTCGTTAAGCATTATCCATCAACATAATTTTCCATAGTCATAGCTAATCGTTTAACATATGCAATTATTCATTTACCTCAATAGTTCAGATACACATACTCAAAAAAAATAAGGTCAAAAGGTTATTTAATTAATGTTTCAATCAGCGGGGTCACTCAGCAGGCGCCCTCAATGTCTACACAAGTCTAGGGGCACTACATACACCCCTACTTAATTAGAACTTCGTCCCGAAGTTCAGAATAAAAAATGGAAAGCTATGACGCATCTCAGTTGCATCCTCCCAAGTCGCAGAGCTAGGACTGTAATTGTCCTACTGCACTTTGACTTGATCAACGAGGGCTAATCATTAATCAAGATGTAATCAATCAATTATCCCTCTCCACACATAGAATTTAATTCCTTAATTCATTTATCAATTATTGTCGTCATTTACATCTTCAGGTTGTCCTCAATCATTTAAGGCATAAGAAGGCTCAAGAGACCATTTTATCGAAGTTGTTCAGTCGGGTCACTCGAAAGGTTCCCTTAAGGTCCACAGTCATTCTAGGGGCATTACAAACATTAAGAGATCTATCATCACCAACAAATATTTGTTGGTGTTACATTCATTTAGAGCAATAAAAATGGTTTTATATTTATCCATATGATAAGATGATCAAGAATTAATGAGCCACTTATTAGAAGAAGAGGAAGTAGGTGCATTGAAGCAAAAACCAGAAGCACAAAGTGCATGTCCATGAGTTATAGATTCAGAATATGAATCAAGGTTGATGTTGTGCTTCTTCATTGTTGCTTCCAAGGCTACAAAATTTTTGAACACTTGGATTCCACGTGACTATCTTTCCTGCAAAAATTGCAATGGTGCTAAGTCTTCTTATGTTTCGATTTGGTTCCCTTGTCACCATTGGAAGGAAGAGCTGGAATAGAGGGTTTGTGACTCTTGTTTTTCTTATTATTGTGAGGATGTTGCTTCTTGGGATCCTTGGTTTTGTTCTTCTCTTGTTCCACTAAGGATTTGGTAGATGTATTTTCATTGATGATTAATCCAAGATGTATGAGCTTATCTTACTCTCTTATCAAGGAATCACAAAAATATTCAAGAGTGGGTTCTCTATAGAGATTACCAATAGATTCTTTCAAGGAGTAAAAGGTAGATATAAAAACATAATAGGCCTAGCCAAGCATAGAAAGAATAACATAAATACATTGCTTTTCTGGTTAAGCTATTTTGCATTCTATAACTAAGGTTCTAAGGGTTTTAATTTAGATAGATAGTCTTAAATTATAAGAAAACCACTTGTATTTAAAGAAACCAACTCAATTTGAAGTTGGTGACCTTGAATCTCATTGTGTTTACCAAACAAAGTTTCCAATTTTTCTTAAGTTGTATCTGGTTCATCAATTCCATGAAGGTGGAATCGTAAATCAATAGAAATTGACATATCGATTAATCTATAGGATTTACCACATTTATTGCCCATTTATTTTATCATCATCATTAGTGGTTTCAATTTCTTTTCCCAAGGTAATTTGGTAAAGTTCCCTACTTTGTAGGACATCCTCCATACGAGCTTTCCATGATAAGTAGTTGGTACTGGTAAGCAGAATATCACATGGAGCATCCATATTGTAATACATAGGTAATATGTCTTCAAAAAAAAAAAAGATGGTATAGATGCAAAGATCTAAAACAAATATGCGGTTAACAAAAAACGACACCGAAAACGGTCTCTTAATGCCAAAGTTATACCCTTTTGAAGAAAATCATAAAAAAAGAGCCAAGGAGCCACATGGTAGGAAAAGGTTGATCCACGTGGTTGTGGGACAAAAAGAAAGACTTGCACCTAAGACCTCTTATTTTTTAAAGTAACTTTCAACCAAGTGAGCTAAGCAAAAGATTTAATAATATTATGGAGGAGAATGGGGTGATGTTGTTGTTGAAAGAACGTCCCTACCCAAAAAACCTTGCTTTTTGGCTTGCAAGACACTTTACACAACCACACAAAAACAAAAAAATGAAATTATGAAACTAAAATGTGTCATATTTGGGGTTAGTCCTTTGTTAGATTTCCTAGAAAATGTAACTTTTATAACTGTTTCTAGTTTATCGAGTTCGTACAAAACGCATGACAAAGAGCATATGCAGTAAAGAAAACCCTTTCCGCTCTATTTCTGATTTTCCAGGTTCACATAGAGCACATGAAAAAGAGCACATGCAAATTGAAAAGGTATAACAAACTGGAAATAAAACAAAATCCAAGATGAAATTTGAAAGAATAAGAGAAAAAAATTAAAAATGCGTAATTGTAAACAATATACCTCTAGATATGGTAACATGGTCATATCTTGGGAAAATGAAAACCTTTTTAGTAAAATAAAAAATGCTTCCAACTGAAATAAATGCTCCATACACAATGTCCTCTCTCAGCCCATAAATGTACAAAAATATTAGAAACCAGATAGTCTTTCACGCGTATGGTAATACTGGTTCAAGATCTAGATCATTGACGGAAGTGGAACTTCATAAGTGCTTTGATACCATGTTTGACTAACACATGATATTTCCAAAAGATATAACACCTTGAGAATCCACTCACACAAATAGATCAGAGATCAACACACCAATTTTTTATGTGGTTAAAACCCTCGAAGAGGGAAATAGTTCACGACCCCAACCAAATAGCTACTCGAGGCAATATTATTATGCAAAAGAAAGAATGTTACAATGATTTTCTCAAAATTGATCATTAATAAAATGACCCTCCATGCTCTTTAAATAGAGATCATGGACCAATTGAGGTTTAAGCCATGAATAAGTGACCATTAATATCGAGGTGAGAATGAACTGTTGTATCACTCTATGTCTAGATTATATCGTGTCTGTTGGATTACATATGTACAAATTCATACTAATGCATACTAAAGAAACACACTTTACCTAAACATACATTATACCAATTTGATCTTAACTGACTTCTAATTGTCTTAATATCCTAACATTTTTTTATAGGTTGTGGGTTGAAGAACAAGACTTCGATCCATAATTTAGGAATTCATCCTTTTGGAATCATAGCCTTATATCAAGGGTGGCTTCTATCATTCAAATATTAAGTGTGAAAAATAGCCTAAGGATGAGAATAACATCCTTCACTTGAAACCAGTTGGAGGACAATTTTCTTAGAAAGTTAAGTAATTTGAATATACCATGAAATGCCATGTTTTTATGTTTTTGTTATGTATTTATTTATCGTGCATATGTTTAGTTCCTGGTTCATGATTAATTTGCATAATTATGGATGAAGTCATTGTAGGAATACAATCATGTCACAATATTGATTTTTAATAGTTAAGGATATCATATCTTTGCTTTCACTAATGAATTTTACAACTAGCTAGTGAATTGAATTTTGGTATTAGAGTGGAAAATTTATGGTGTTTTTGAGGTTTCCCATAACCTCAATAGTTTACATAGGTTTATAGGTACATGAAACACATTTTCACGTACCTAGTTTCCTATTAACACTATCTAGGCTACAAGGTAGTAAATTTCACCATATAAATTTTTACTATTTATTTTCATTATCTTGTTGTAGAATTTTAATAGCAAAAGATAAACAATATAATACCCATTAATTAAATTCCCATCCAAATATATGTATGCATTCCTACCATGAAGTCATCAATGACCATGACAATTAAATTCATGCACAACATTTACATAAAATGTAACTAAATAAATACATAAATGGAAATATAAATCATGACATCTCATACACATTTAGAGTACTTACCTTTCTGAGAGATAATCCTCCAACTGGTTTCAAACTAAGGACATTCCTTCCAATCATAGGCTCTCTATCACACATAATATCTCTATGATAGAATCCACCCACAAGATAAGTCTGTCATTCCAAAAGGGTGAATTCCCTAAGGTATAACTCTATGTCCTCCTACTTAGCCTATAGCCCATAAATTCATTGGTGCCATAAATCCTCTCTCTAGTCATCACAATCAAAATCCACTCTTCCCCCTCAACCTACACAACCACAAGAATGGAATTCCTTTCTCTATAGGAAGTCCCTCATGTTATCCCAATTCCATTCCAATTCTCTAGTATAGGTTGGCTAGGAAATCTCACTGTTGGGATTCTAGGGATTCTCAATTGTAGGCTAGATTTCGTAGCACCATAATTAGTACTAATAACTCCTTTGTCACTACATGAAATTCCATGAAAGTACAATACTTTTATCTATAGTTTGTATAGTCCAACATCACGAGGAAATGAAAGAATGAATTATTATTCTAAATTCCAACATTATATTTGCATGATCCTAACACTCCATGTGGTTTTCATGAGGATCCCACATTGTCTCTTTATAGTCCTAGATTAGGATAATAATAATAGAGGATTAAATGAATCAAAATTAATATCATGGGTTTAGGGACCTTAGGATATACCACTAGCTAAGGTTTATAGTCAAGTTCTAAGGGATTAGGTTAGCAACTCAATAAGTTCCACTCCACACACACCCCTTTCACTTCCCTCACCCGTGGAATCATATTCCCCCATCTCTTTTTTGTCCTTCTTCAATATCATTGGTCATCCTAGACCATATATTTCTGAATTCTATCTGCTTCACAATTGCATACACATTTGCATTCCACGGTAAAAAATGAAGTGTTGCATTCCCCCCCCCTTAATTTATGCACCATCCTTGATGCATTTCAACACTTTGTACATTAACAAAAATTTACATCAAAATTTTCAAACTAGATGAGGGTATGCCTCCCTTATTGCATACTCTAGATCCCATGTAGTTGCTTCCTCAGGGTTGTAGTGGGCCCATTGGACCTTCACCTTCTCTATTAATCTATTCCAACACAATGTAACCTTGTTGTTCATGATGCATATTGGTTATAATTGCATATCTTATTTTGGATCCACCTGAATCAAATCCCAATAAATAATATGGTTAGGATCAGGTTCATGATTTTTCAACATTGATACTTGAAACACGTTATGAACTTTTGTGCAAGTTCATATGCTATAGGACCTATCCTAACTAGGATCTCAAAAGGCCCAAAAAATATAGTTGCTAGATTAGGGAAAATTCTTAACTTCAGGGAGCTCTTTTTTCAGTCTAGCTTTCAATTATACATGCTCCCCAACCCTGAACTATTTTGGTATGTTTCCTTTGTCTACATAATTTTTTTGCATGTCCCATTTCTATTTCAAATTATGTTTGATCTAACAATCTTCCCTTCCATTTCTTAAGCAAGTACTCTAACCCAATCACTTATCTATACATTGTATTGTCCCTACAAATTGGAGTATTGCATTTTCTACCATACAAAGCTTCGAATGGACTCATCTTCAGAGAAGCATGATGTCCATTATTATATAAAAAATCCACCAAATATAAACAATCCTCTCACTTGGATGGTTGGTCAATCACATACATTCTTAACATATCTTCAATGGCTTGATTAAATCTCCCAATTTTCCCATATGTATTTGGATGATATGTTGTACTTAAGTTCAAATTTGTTCCAAATCCTTTGAATACCATTTTCGAAAGTTTGAATTTAAATTTGGATCTCTATCCAAACAAATTGTCCTACATATTCCATGCACCCTAAAAATCTCTTTCATGTAAATTTATACTATAATAGATACCTTATGTTTTGACTTGATTGGAATAAAGTGAGAAAATTTTGTGAACTTGTCCACCACTACCATGATTGAATCATGTTTCCTTAAAGTATTGGGAAACTTAGTGATATAATCAATAATCACTGCTTCCCATTTCCACTCTAGTATTGAAAATGGTTATATCAACTATGTTGGATTCTTATGCTCCACTTTTACTCTTTGACATTCTATACATTTGGCTATATGTTCAGTAATGTCTTTCTTCATTTATGGCAAAAAATATTGACTTCTTACTGCTGCAATTATCTTTTGATATATAGGTTGTCCAACATATGGAAACCTATTGATATCACTCATTACAAGTTTCCTTAATTCACTAAAATTAGGAACAAAAACTCCATTTTTATGCATAAGAATTCCATGCTATCCCAACTTGTAATCTTCATTGTTCGGTTGTACATTTTCCTATTGTAATCCTTCTTTTACCTAAAGATTGTGTTCATATGAGATATAAACTTAAAAAATTATGTTTCTTAAATCTAGTTTACACATGATAATGGTTATAGCATGCATTGCATGTGCTCTTATGTTGAGTGCATCAAAAACCTTTTTCTCCTCACCTTTAATATGTTTGATATCAAAATCAAACTCTCAAAATAAATTTCACCCATTTGTTGTCCCTTTCTGGATGACCACCATGAGGCGACATACTAGCCTATCTAGTATCTAGTTCCCGTAGGATATAGTCGATAAGATATGGAATTAATTAATTAGTTAATTTCACCTAGGATCAAAAGTACTTTATAAAGTGACATTAATAATTAATTTAATAAGTTGACTTTATAAAAGTCACTTAAATAATAAGTGAGTGGAAAAGGTAAAGTAGGGCCCAATGGGGGTCAAGATGAAATAAAAAAAATGGAAAAAAGGTCATGTTCTCACTAAAGTCATTTTTTAATATTAAAAAGTGAGAAAGTGTCAAGGGAAGTTGAAAAGTCACAAGAGGAAAAGTGAAATTATAAAAAGTATATGAGAGCTCATTCTCTCCATTATTGTCTATTTGCATTTCCAAAATTGAGAGCTCATGAGCTTTAGCTTCTCTTAGATGAAACCCTGTGAGTAGCTTCATAGTTTTGGTAGTGAAAAAAATATACCCTAGTTATCAAATGAGAAGGAATCACTCAGATTCCTTATCTTTTCTTCATTTCCATGAAGAAGACTTGCATCTTAGCTTCAAATCTGAGTTTTAGAGTGGAATTTTCAGTGGATATTTGTTGTTGTTGAGGGCACACTTGAGGAGAAAGGATCCACCCAATGTAGAGGGTGCAACTATTGGCCATAGTGTAAAGAAGGAGGAAACACGTATCAGAGGAACATGATGCACTGATGGCTGGTTATTTCTGAAAGGGTGGGTGAACCAAAGATACAATTCAGGAGGGTGAAATCAAGGAATCAAGGGACTATCAAATCTTATCATTGAAGTCATTTTCATTTAGTCGCCTCTAGATACTCTCATTCATATTTATTCTGGGAATCCCACTGCCATAAAGAGGGCACATATACTCGTGTGTAGTTCCATTGAGGAACTCGTTTTCGTGACTATGTGGCCAATGTGTGTAAACATAATCGGAGAGGGCACAAACTTCATGGAGTAATAATAGTTGTGTTTGTAAAGTAGAAGATTTATTCTGCATATTAAAGTGAGTATATATCACATTGTTGGAGGCTCACTACCATCGTGAACAAAGGACAAGTAAAGGTTGTTATAATACATTTTCCATATTCTAGACGTTGGGGAAATATACAACACTATTTTCATTTATTGGGAAACGTGCATCTTGATTGGTGTATCCATTACCTTCAACATTAAGTGTATTATTTGTGGGGATAAGATACTGCGTACTAGATTTACTCATAGACTGTACATTTGGCTTGTCTTTGTCCCAGTTCAAAGTTGGAGGAGTTGTCTGATTAGAGAACTCATTTCTACCACAAATTTATTGTTCTTAGGGTGATATACATCAATGTGAAAAAGGTACCAATGCTATTGTTTATCTATGTTAATGTGTCATTTCTAAACTGATATGCCACCTACATGATTGTCCTTTGATTTGCAATCAGATTTGAGTTTTTCTTAAATGATCTTTGTGCACCTGAGTATTATACAAATTGTGGTATAAGTGAATGAAATTATTGTTAATGGGAATTGTTAACTCCTAAAAATCGCACACATGCGACATTTTGACAATTCATCCAGTAAAGCATCATTAACATAAATAATTCATCTCACCACATGCATCCTCAACAGATCCAAAGCAAAATATGATTCCACAAGTAACCATAAACAATCAAAGCAAATGGTAGCATGGGTATTACACAGGTTACCCACGCTATATTGCAGGTTACTTGAACCAATGCCCACGATACACCCTCATGGATTTTCCTTTGATAGCCGCACTACTGTCAAAATAGTGGGACCACTTACTTCCAGCGGCGCATTGAAGGTTCAATCCTCCACAAGGATATTAATTCATCTCCTCACACACTTGGTGGCATTGATCATCCCCCCTTGTGTACCTTGGAACCAGTTCACGAAGGAGGAGAGTTCACTTTTGGATCTAGTTGTTTTGTTGGCCACCTCTTGTCCTATAAAAGAAATCCATTGGCATGCATTTTGTAGAGAGAAATTAGAGCAAGGTTATGCTGTTGGATTTGAGTTAGATATTCCTCATAGCCCACCATTTCCTACCATTGTGAGCATTTCCAAGCTTGCTTTCCACCTACCATCAAAGGGCAAGTGTTTCTCTCCATTGTTCTTCCATCTACTTAGCATTTAGTTTGGACAAGAAAGGAATCCCTAAGGGATATTGTTGGATTCCATTGAAGACTTCAACTCCTAGGTGTTGTACAACTATTCCATTGGGAAATGCAAGATTGGTTTAGCATACCTTTGGTTGTTGTTGGAGTTTTCATTTCCCCCCAATCTCTTTCATTTTATTTTCATCAATATTTTCATGTTTGGATGTGAACTACACTAACAATATCTTGCAGGATCACTTGGAGGAATACCAAAAACCATCAAAAGGGGCTCCAAGAACTGAGGCCTTATGGAAAACTACAAGGTTTAGCCCCTCACCAAGTGGAAGAGTGCACTTGTGCAAATTTTTCCATAACAGTTCTAATGGCGACCATGCTTATTTTTAAACTAGGTTGTTTTATGCCAAGTATCTAATTCTGGGTCTTTTTCACTTGCAAGAGAATATGTATTCCACCTCTTGCTTCCATAATTTGGCCCCATCATGGAGATACGGCATTTTTTCCTACAGTCGCGCGGTTCCTGATGTATATTCCACGTTGATAGCGTGGAATCAACTCCGACATTCATGCGTACACACATTTTATCAGTTCACAACCCATGCCGCATCATTCATTGCTACTGCTTAGAAGGTCAGTGCATTGCCCACGCTAGCCGTGAGTCTGTTCTGTATTTACCCGCGATGTACACGCAACAGAGTGTGATTTAGCCACATTATTGTTGATTATTTTATTTTTATCTGCATAGTTTAGTTTGGAATCCCAATTGCTGCTTACTAATGAACTTAAATTAAGGCTAATTCACCCAATTACTTAATGTTTTATACTTAGTGCACCTAGACCAATATTAGGAAGTAAAGAGTACATCTCTCTCGAAACTTAACTAGGTAACCAACTTTGAGGCTTTCAATGGGCCCCATTGTTGTCACCAGTATTCAAGACCACTTCTTTTTTAGGCATCAAATCAACATAATGTTTTTAGTAGTATTTCTAGTGTGGAAAACACTTTTTTCACACAAGCAAGGACCTAAAGACACTTTTCTCCCAAAGTATGCTCTTCACCTCGCACTTCATGTGAGCTTGGTGAATCAGAAAAAAGGGTGAGAAGTGTGAAATACCTCCATTGCACACTTTTCTATTTAGTTAGAATAATTTGATTTTGGAAAGCGCCATGAGCATCTCTTAGAGTTAAAAGTACATATTGCTTGATATACTTTTTTGGTTAATTTTCCAACGAAATCATTTGTTTTTTTGCTTTGATCACATGTGTTTGCTCCACTAGCACACAATAAGAGGCCTAAAAACTCTTGCAATCCAAGTATGCTCTTCACCTCACACTGTTAGAAAAATAGGATTGCATAGCAATAACAATAAACAATATGCAAATATAAATCACTTAAAACACATTGTTAACACCCAAAAAGTGCTCACTAGCTCATTTACCACATTACATGACTCATTTGTCCATTTTCCTACCATATTTCCATTAAAAATCCCAAAAAACCCATTAAAATGCCTCCAAAAGGCCAAAAAACCATCAAAATAGCCTAAAAAAGGCTAAAAAACCCCCTTTTCCTCCAAAAATAGCAAAAATCCCCTAAAAAGGGAATAAAAATATAAAATAATGAGGAAAAGGAGGAAAAAACCCTATACAGCTGCCCAAAACCATGTGTTTCCTAAAACCATGGGTCAGCACTCCACCACCAAAAAACTATAAATAGGTGATGGAGATCCCTTATTCCATATCCACAATCACAAGCACCCTTACTCTGCCAAAATCTCTCTCGAAACCCTAGTTCACCTTTGAACTATTTTCACCTTGAGAGCCACCTTTGGCCCATTCCCAACCTTGGAGAAGGAGAAGGAGCATTCTTGAAGCTTGGAGCATCCTCTTGGACACTGCAAAGGGCTTCACCAACCTTGACACTCAAGGTAACATCAATACAAAGACATTCTTTCATTTTGGTGTTTATGCTTCATGCTTGTATTAGAAATAATTTAATGTTTTGTTTATTGCATAATTAGTTTAATATACTGAACTGCTACTAAGGAGTCCATTCTCCTTAGTAGGTGCTCATTGGCACAAGCTAGGGGTAAAACCCTAGCTACAGTTTTGGCGACTCCCCTAGTTTTCGAATTTCTGGTTTCCGTTTTTAAATTTTTTCTTTCGGCTGTCCCTTTCGGCCGCTGCATACCGCGTCTTTTTCCTCTGCAGTCGCGTCCCGACCGCGCCTTTCAGGCCTTTACCCGCGATCCGACCGTGGCTCTCAGACTGCTTCCGACGCTCCGCCGGCGGATTCAAGTCTGTTACCTGCGATCCGACCGTGGCTAATCAGCCTGTTTGCCGCGATCTGACTGCGCCTGTCGGCCTTTTTCCTGCGTCGCGACTGCGGCTTTCTGCCTCTTTCGCACGTCCCGACTGCGCCTGTTAGCCCTTTTGCCGCGACTCGACTGTGTTTTTTTCCATTTTTCCTGCGTCCCGACTGCCACTGTTGGCCCGATAGCCGCGACCCGACTGTGCCTTTTTCCCTGTTTCCTGCGTCCCGACTGCCTCTGTTGGCCCGCTAGCCGCGACCTGACCGCCGCTGTTCCCCTTAAACCCGCGGTCGGCCTGTTCTGATCCGCCACAGACCCGCGGTCTGATTTCTGCTCTTTTCCTGTTTTGAGCCCAGCCCCTCTTGCTGCAATATTTTCTGCATTTGAACAGCCCTCTGTCCCACCTGCAGCCCACTTCCTTACAGCCTTTCTGCAACATAATTTCTGTTCCTTTTACAGAATCTTTTTAAAATTTCAGTATTTTTATTTCAGAAAATTTTGCAAATTAAAAGAATCAATTTCAGCATTATTGATAGATTGGAAGTTGCCCTCCCTTGTGGCACTTCTATTTTTGGGTTCAACACCTCACGAGCACACACTCTGTCACATTAAATCAAGTGAGCCTTAAAAAGTACCTAACTAAACCAACATTCTAACCCCACTTGGGGAACACAAAAGAATCATTGTAGTTAGGTAGGATCAGGGGGATAGGCTTCCAATAACACCCCTTGGTTATTTCACTTGAGACATAGTTGTTGTCCAACTAGGGAACCAAAATCCCCTAGTACTTTTTGGCACGGTCACGACCAGTTTATCAGAGGGCCTCTCCCTTAGGAGGGTTGAAGTCGGGAGACTGGTTCCGGAGGCCTGAGTGGAATACCGCACTCCATTCAGTAACCGAAGGGCTACCTTTCGCGGTTCACGGGATATCCCTGTATAGGGGTATTGCGGTCAACGAACTAAACGGCAGATTCACCTTTCTGGACGTGTCATGAACGGGGTATCTTAGTTGCCTTTCTTCTAGGATTGACTACCCGGTATCCCTCCCGGTAGGGGGATATCATAGCCACTTGGCTTTCCTACTCATATTGTCTGACTTGGATTTCATCACCTTGCAGAGGATATGTTTAGTTAAGTCAGAATACTTTTAGCTAGGTGTTTGCATGCTCCTTTACCTCCCTTGGTCTAGTGAGTCCACCATTTTTCTTTTCTAGGAAACCTGCTGCTTGTTGGTATTCTGACCATCTTTGTTGTTACTCCACCTATTGTAGCACAGCTGTTGCAGTGGGTGTTTTGAGTTGGTTGTTGGCCTGAGTGCCTTGCTTTTTAGCTCTCCTTCTGCACACTCGGCTGCATTAGGATTTTTGAGCTGTTTTTATACTCACCTCAACCCACAGAGACTAGACACCATCTGTCACCATTGAGTCCCCGAGACATTCTCGGCGCCTCAGGGGCGAGCCCCCCACAGCACGGTTCTCTCGACACCACTCGTCATAGATTCCGATCATTGTCCGTTGATACCACTCATCACAGATCTAGAGCCTTGTCACTTGACTCCACCCGTCAGCGACGTAGGTCTCCGTCACCAGATAGTGACGCACCTTACTTTACCTCTGATTCTGACGAAGAGTCTGAGAACCCTATTTATACTGCCCCTACTAGCCCCATGGCTGGCACGACTTCCACTCCATTTGTCATAGGGACCATTGGTGGCACATCCACCACTACACCAGTTACTACACCTGTTTTTGGTATGCCCTCCATGGGGCAACCATCTACCGTTCCCCTCACGGTACCTATTCCCACAGCGGGAATACCTATCCCCACTACTTCAGTGGCTCACACTACCCATGGTGGTGCTGGACCATCCTCCACTACCTCAGTTCCCCCACTTGGGGGCACCACCCTAAATCTTGTCCCTCCACTTGGGGGCACTGGCCCCAACTTGGTCCATAGCACTACTGTGTCACAGCCCTCTTCCAGTTTGCCATTCATGGCTAGCCTCAACCTACCTGACCTGGCCAGATTGACCAATGATCCTATTCGACACGACCCTATGTGGCCTCATATGCCTACCAAACTACCCTCTGACATCCCTAAATTCGAGGGTAAGGCCGGTGAGGACCCACAGAACCACATCATGTCTTTCCACCTATGGTGTTCCTCTAACTCCATTGTGGATGACTCTGTTCGCCTCCGTCTCTTACAGCGCACCTTCACTGGCTCTGCAGCCAAGTGGTATATTGAGCAGCCTCATGGGACCCACGCCACATTTGCCTCCCTTGCCTCTACCTTCCTGCAGTTCTTCCAGTTGCCTGTCCGCTATGACGCGGGCGTTGAGATCCTTCTATCTTGTAGACAAAACACGGCTACCCATATCACGGACCACATCCATGAGTGGCGTCGACGCCGTAGCTTATGCAAGATTAAATTAGATGACCGCATCTTCCTCGATTGGTTCCTCAAGTCCCTGCTTCCCGTCATTGCTAAGGATGTAGCTTCAGAAAGACCCCAGTCTGAAGAAGAGGCCATCCTTAAGGCACAGCAGTTCGACCTCATTTACGCCCAGTCAGGTTACCTTTATACCATTTTACCTGACGCCCCTCGCGGCGAGTCCTCCCAACATGATGCGCCGGGGGCATCCCACGCTGCAGATGGTATCATTGGCCGTGTTTCTTCGCATCCCCAACCATTTTCTATAGCACGTCCTACCCCTGGCCCCGACCTGTCGCGGGCTACTTCACAGTCTGGAGCAACCAACTCATATGCTCCCATGACACATCACCATTCCCATGGGCCCTCATGTCCACCACAGTGCTTCGGGTATGCGACTCCTGCTTATGCTCCTCCAGTCGCCCCTCAGCCTTACTACCATCAGCAGGCTGCCTCAGCTCCTGCGCCTTCCCAAGCCCCACCAGCTTATTATCCGCCCCAGGCAGCCCCGGCAGCACATCCACAACCGGCTCCGCAGTCCTATCAGCAACCCCCTCAAGTTGCTGCACCTGCTCAGCCTCAACCTGCATATCATCCTCCGCAGCCTGCTCCAGCACCTGCACAACCTCAAAATCCACCTGCTGCCCAAGGACAGGTTTACGCCCAACATAACCCGCAGCAAAACCAGAATAACCAACGTAACCAGGGCCAACAGAACCGCGGCAAGGGCCGTAATCGGGGAAACAACCAACCTGCAGACCAAGCTGGTCAACCGGCTAATCCCCCTGACAATAACAATGCGGCCCCCGCTAATCAAAACCCTGATCGCCCGCCCAAGCAGGCCAAAAACCCCAATCTGCGAACAAACCACCCTTGTTCTATTTGCGAGGTCTATGGACATTACACCCATGCTTGCCCACACTTGGAGCGAGCTCGGCAGCTTTGGGTTGACGAGGCCCATCGCCAAGGGCATGCGGCTCCCCAAGCACCGCCCAACCCCCCCCAACCTCAGCAACCCCCTTTGGTGCTGCAAAACCCCTTACCGACCCAAGGCGTGGTGAACACTCAGCCGTTGGCCCCTCAAGCTAACGTGCAACCCCAACAACAACAGATCACCTACGCTGCCCCTGATCAACCCATGTTTGACTCAGGTACCCACCACTTACTGATGATGTCATCCGCTGACGTCAACCTCCAGACCCGTCGGAACCAATATGGCTCCACCTCTGAAGCCACTCCCACGGATAAAACTACTAACGCCCACCCCACCGATCAGGCGTTACGTATACCTCCGCCTCCCACAGACGGCGCTGCGAAAGCACCTCGTTTCCCACTGCGCCGAATCAATAATAACCCTAATGCACGTGCTGCGTCAAACTACAACATTGTAGACGACCTAGCCCAATCTCCCGCAGCCATGTCTGCGTTAGAAGTCTTGAAGAACTGCCCTTCCCAGCGCAAGACTTTACTTTCCGCCATCGGGGGGATTGACCCAACTGATTCACATTTGATGGCGTTTGATTTAGACCAGTCTGAACCACGCCTACCTTCTAGCTTAGCCTTCCAAGTTACAGTCTCCGTTAGGAATCTTGTTATCCATCGGTGCATCATTGATGAGGGTGCTTCCACATGCGTTATGTCTACATTTGTATGGCAGAAGCTAGGATCCCCTCCTCTCCAGCAGTCCACCACTGCGTTACGTGCCTACGACGGTCGTTCGGCCCAGCCCCAAGGCCTTCTACCCAACGTTCCAGTCCAGTTAGGTGGTAAAACAGTTCTTATTGACATAGAGGTAATCAATGCCCAATTGGATTACAACCTTCTACTTGGCCGCAGCTACATGTATGCCATGCGGGCGGTTGCCTCTTCTGTCTTTCGCACCATGATGTTCCCCCATGAAGGACGCGTGGTTAAGATTGACCAGCTCACCTACTATGATCCCAGTGCTCCAGCGGCACCGGAAAATGTTCTCCCCATGGTTGAACAACCTGTTTCTCCTGCCTCCACCTCATTTGTTTCTTCTACGGGGCCTGGAGTCTACTCAGACGCGCCGATGACCTCCACCTTTCAATCCATTCCTCCGCCATCATCTACGCCCGAAATGTCTGACTTATGTACCTTGTCCCATGACATCCTACCACCTAACAATCAACCATCCTTGTTTCCTAAACCACCATTGGTACCTAGTCACATTGGTGTTACACCGATCCATACGATCCCCTTCCTAGTTCCTCCAGCAGGAGTAGTAAGCGCCCCGGTCATGGCTACCCTTAGCCTCCCTGGGTTAACATTGGGATTACCTGTATGGTACCTTTCGCCTCCCGTTCGCCCGCCGACACCAGATGTCGTCCTCCAGCCGGTGCAACCCATGGCTACTACCACCCACCCACCTCCCGGGGTCCCTACCCCTTCGTCCTCCACGACACCTCCTCCTCCTCTTCAACCCACTGGGGGCAGAGGTCCACAACCTTACACTGCTGTCCCACCTCCCAAGACAGTCAAGAACCCTCCAGTGTTTCGTGCTCCTCCCAAATGCTCGCTGTGTGACGAGTTGGGCCATGCGACCCACCAATGCCCACAGTTACCCGCATTACAGAAGCACATGCAAACGCTCGATGATGACCCCAACATCCCAACTGTCGAACTAAACCCCACTCCTAAGCCTAAAGATAAGTCCCTACGTACCAACCACTCATGCGCCATCTGCGGTATTTACGGGCACTATTCACATCATTGTCCTGATCTCCCGGATTACAGAGCAGCTCTTTATGAGATGAACAATCTGGACCTTGAGACGGCACCACCTACCATTGAAGAGATCTACCCCCCAGACTCTTCACCTTCCGGAGAGGTTAATACCATCTACATGATCTCTTCAACCAATACTTCCACTACCCCCTCGTCAACCGATTTGATGACACAGACTTTCCGTACTGATGAGGAGATTCTTGAGGCCCTAACTACCCCGGATTATCCTTGGGATGATATGCACCACCGTTCCTATTTCATCCCAGAAGAATCCTCCTCTAGCACCGCTACCCAATACGCGGTTGAATCCAAAGACTTCCTCCCCACTAAGGTTGACTGGTTCAAGGACCCTATTCCTGCTCCTGATGCTTTCGAGGAGGGCAACATGGCCAACATCTCACCTGTCATCCAAGTTGATATTGCTGCTCCAGGTCGTGCCCCTGAACTCATTACTTTAGGAGCATTCTGCAGTAAACAAGAGATTGAGGACTACACACACCTTTTCAAAGAATTCCGTGATGTCTTTGCCTGGTCTTATACCGAAATGCCTGGTCTTGATCCCGCAATTATAGAGCACCACATTGACACATGGCCTGATGTAACCCCTGTTCGTCAGAAACAGCGCCCCATTCATCCCTCAAAGCTCCCAGCTGTCAAGGCCGAGATTGAGAAGCTGCGCAAGGCAGGGTTCATTTATCCTATTGCCTATACCACATGGGTTTCAAACCCTGTTCCAGTTAACAAAAAGCAAGGCACCATCCGCGTATGCACTGACTTCCGTGACTTAAACTATGCTTGTCCCAAGGACAACTTCCCCACGCCGTTCATCGATCAACTCATAGATGCGTGTGCGGGACATGAGGTCCTCTCCTTCATGGATGGTTTTTCCGGATATAATCAGATTCAGATCCGTAAGGAAGATCAGTACAAAACTGCCTTTACTACCCCTTGGGGCACCTTTGCCTATCGCGTCATGCCTTTCGGCCTCAAAAATGCTGGTGCCACTTTCCAGCGGGCCATGACCTACTGCTTCCACGACTTGGTCCATATCTTGCTAGTCTACCTTGATGACCTTACAGCTCGTTCCCGGAAACGATCAGACCACCTTAACGACCTTCGACAAATTTTTCTGCGTTGTCGCAAATACCAAATTCGCTTGAACCCACACAAGTGTGTTTTTTGCGTACCGGCAGGCCGATTGTTGGGTTTCATTGTTTCCCAGAAAGGAATTACTGTTGACCCTCTAAAAGTCCAAGCTATTTTAGACCTCCCCCCTCCTCGCACGCTCCGGCAGCTCCAAAGTCTGCAGGGGCGATCTAACTTCCTTCGACGCTTCGTTCCTGATTATGCCACTACGGTACACGGTTTCTTGCGCCTACTCCGCACCCACGTACCCTTTGTCTGGGATGCGCAAGCAGAAGCTGCATTCGAGGCCCTCAAGAAGGCCCTCACACAAGCCCCTCTGATTTCCCCTCCGGATTTCACTCGAGACTTCATCCTTTACGTGTCGGCCTCCGAGCATGCCGTATCTGGAGTCTTAGTTCAAGAAGACGATTCTCACCAGGAGCACGTCATTTACTACGTTAGCCAGACCTTGTCTGGTCCACCATTACGTTACCCCTATGAAGAGAAACTTGCCCTCGCAGTAGTCTTTTCCGTTCAAAAATTGCGACACTACATCTTAATGAGTCATACCACCGTCGTAGCCAACTCTAACCCCATGGTATATCTTCTGAACCGGCGGCTACTCCAAGGTCGTGTTGCCAAATGGGTCATTATCCTCCAAGAATATGACCTTACCTTCAAAACACCTAAGAGCACTAAAGCCCTCGCGCTTGCCCAGCTCATTACTGATCTCCCTTCCCTTCTCCCGGCCAAACCCATCTCCGATGAGTTACCCGACAATCACCTGTTCACTATCTCGTCCGATGACCCATGGTACGGTGATATCTTGTTATACCTACGCACACAAAAGTTCAGACCCAAAGTTACACGCAATGGACGCCGTCGCATCCGCCACCAGGCCTCTCGATATCTCCTCTTAGGCGATGTCCTCTATCGGCGCGGGGTTGACACCATTCTTCGTCGTTGCCTTACCCATGAGGAAGCTGAACACGTCCTTAATGACTGTCATAGCGGTGCCTGCGGAGGCCATTTCTCAGGGATGGCCACCGCCCAAAAGGTCGCCCGCGCCGGATACTTCTGGCCCACACTTTTCACTGACTGCATCACTGCGGTCAAACACTGCCATAACTGCCAACTTTTTGCCCCCAAGGCCCGGACACCTCCTGCTCCGTTACACCCAGTCGTCACCGTTGGTCCCTTTTGTAAGTGGGCCATAGACTTCATGGAATGTAGACCCCAGTCTGCCAACGGCCACAAATATATTGTTGTCGCTGTTGATTACTTTACCAAATGGGCGGAAGCCATGCCTACCTTCAATTGTACCGCTGACACTGCTGCCCGCTTCTTCTTCAACCATGTCATCGCTCGATTCGGGGTTCCTAAGCAGTTAGTCTCTGACCATGGTTCACACTTCGAAGATGCCGTCTGGCGTGAGTTATCCACCCTCCTTAAGTATGAGCACCAATTTTCCTCTGCTTACTACCCCCAAGGGAACGGCCAAGTAGAGGCCATCAATAAAATCCTTAAAACCATCCTCCAACGAACAGTTGACAAGCATAAGTCCAATTGGCACCACATGTTGTTCCCTGCTTTGTGGGCTTATCGCACCTCCACTAAGACCGCCACTGGTTTTACACCATTTCATTTAGTTCACGGTATAGAGTCTGTTCTCCCCATCGAGTGTCAGATCCCTGCCTTACAGATCGCAGTTGAGCTTCTCCCCGACACCACCCCCCTCGAGCAACGTCTGCTGCACCTCGAACAAGCCGATGAAGACCGCCGGGCCACTCTCCAGAACATCGAAGCTGCCAAAAACCGCTCCAAAGCCGGTTATGATAAACATGTTCACCCTCGAACTTTCCACGAAGGAGACCTCGTCCTCGCCTATGACCAAGCCCATGACAAAACCGGTAAAGGGAAGTTTGAATCTATGTGGCAAGGCCCTTACGTCGTGCAGACCTGTCTCGGCAAGGGGGCATACATCTTAGCTGACTCTGAAGGCCGTCCTTTGCGCAACCCTCGTAATGGGTTGTATCTTAAGCGTTTTTACCCATAAAAAGAAACCCGCGACCTCATTGGTCTGCGTTGTACAGTACTTTCCTTTTTGTTTTTGTTTTTACCAACTGTTTCCACCACTGGAATCAGCGCGACGTGACCGTCATGATGGTCACCTCGTTGCATTATTTTTGTCCTGTCATTTTTTACCCATTTTTCAGACACCACTAGTCGCCTCGGTTTGCGTGCCACATCGGCCGTTCTCCGTTTTTCACATGTTTTATATCATCGGATTCATTTTTCCGAGCTGGTGATGATGCTAGAGATCATTTCTCGCTCTCACCTCCAGTTTTTCCGGGCGTTTTTCAAAATACCCCCGTCACCTCGGTTTGCGTGCCACATCGGCCGCCACCCGTTTTTGACATCCTTTATATTGCCGGATTCATTTTTTCGAGCCCGTGATGATGCTTGAGATCATTTCTCGCTCTCACTTGGTACAATTTCAACATTGTGTCCCAACACCTTGCTGCCTCGGTTTGCGTGCCACATCGGCCGCCATCGGATTGTTCCACATTTTTACATGAGCCATTCACTCCTGTCATACTGCAAATGTTTCGTTATTTTGCCACCATTTCATCTACCCCGCAAGGAGGTCCATCAGTGTTCCCACCTACCCTCTTTCTTGGTCATCATTACTAAACCTTGATTGAACACTTCCTCCTTGCCTGGCCATCCCTTTTGTTCGGTATAATTTTATCCCTTTTTCGGGCCGGACAAGTCCTTTACGAAAAAGGCACTTAGGGAGTTTCCGTTAAGCTCTTTTCTGACTCCTAAAAGAATGAAAAGATCGCCGAGCAATCTTGCTTCCTTTCATGCTCGCTAAAGTACCTGAAAGGGCGTCTATCTGGTATAAGTTTAACCCTTTTCCGGACCTGGTAGACTAATTACGAAAAAGGAATACTCTAGTCACACCGGCTAGAAGAGTTCTTCATTGCATCCTTTTATGCTTCTTTGGGCCTTGGAGACTAAATCTACGAAAAAGCAACCCCTTGGAGTCTTCTTACTTGCTTTCAGACTCTCTAAAATTGAAAGCAACCACGAGCATACGCTGTCTTGGGCTCGTTAAATCCACACGACAGTACCATTCCATCATTTCAGAGTCTTCTTATCGCTTTCAGACTCCTTAAAATTGAAAGCAACCACGAGCGTGAACTGTCCTGGGCTCGTAAAATCCACACGACAGTATCATTTTATCCACACACTTCTTCTAGTTCCTTAACCCATGAAGAAGTATCCTCCCGTGCCTCATGGCACTATGATCAATCATTTCGGCAGCACCCCCAATTAGGTCGCCTTTGTTCAGAGTATTCTGCAGTCTCCTGCCATGTTACACCAGCTTGAGTCTCCCTCAGCCAGTTATTCCCCCAGATCCATTACAGCTATGATCCCTTTCCCCTCAGTCAGTTTCATATGCTGCCAGATCATTCCCATTATCATACTCTGAACAAAGGAAGTTTGAGTCCACCCCACTCTACTTGCCCAGTTGTCCCCCCACAGTTTATCAGTCCTGCCATCAGCACTATCACATTTCGGTCTTGTACCTCGTGCTCCTGTCAAGGAAACATCATTGCCTTGATAGTTGCAGGTCTCCCTCTGTCGACGACAGCTCCTCTATTCCAGAGGATAGGCCCAGAGGTCCCTACGCCTTGGACTTATCACCATCTGTGGTAGGTACCTACGGATCATTCCGAGAGGAGACATCATTGCCTCTCCGAGTGGTTGTTCCTCACATGCTCGACTTCAGCACCTTGATTGCATCGTTGAGGATCGCGTAGGATTATATCCCATCAGTTTTTAGTCGAAGACCCCGGATTTCCCCCGACTCTAGCACATTGGTGAGTCACTTCGGAACGCCCAGTTGTATGTTCCCGTGGATGTCCGGGCTGCGTTGGCGTTTGTATTCGGAAGCCATCCAGTTTCGTGCTTCCCTGAGTACCCAGTTTCAGTTCCAGATCAGTTCCAGTTCAGTGTACCATGAAGAGTATGACCCCAGTCACTATGATCCAGCAGCTCATTAGTTCCTCTGGTACCACACTCAGTAGCACTGTTGACTGTTCCGGTGCACCAGTTCTGCAGTTCACACATGATCCACTCAGCAGTATGTCCCAGATTTGTGTCCCCTCTGGACTCTTATGATGTACACAGTGGTCATGTATCTTACAGGTCCCCCTTTTTCGGGCCTTACAGTTATATTTATGTATCTTGATACGAGCATGGGTATGCCCGCCTCGTCCATATATTGAGATTATTCCTCAGTCAGTATTTGAGGTCATGTATATTTCAGGTCCCCATTTTTGGACCCCATTGTTGTTATTATGTTATATCCTGATACGAGCATGGGAATGCCCGCCTCGTCCATATGATCAGATGATTCCTCATCCTTTATTGAGGTTATGTACTTTTAGCTCTTGCAGTTGTTCGGGATCGTTGTTCCGGGCTCCAGTTTGTTTCTTCTCTTCTCTCCACATCCTAGGAAAACCATTCATGACTTATGATGTCCATCGGCCATACGATGAGCTCCTGCCCTCGCACATCAGGGGGCAATCTGTTAACACCCAAAAAGTGCTCACTAGCTCATTTACCACATTACATGACTCATTTGTCCATTTTCCTACCATATTTCCATTAAAAATCCCAAAAAACCCATTAAAATGCCTCCAAAAGGCCAAAAAACCATCAAAATAGCCTAAAAAAGGCTAAAAAACCCCCTTTTCCTCCAAAAATAGCAAAAATCCCCTAAAAAGGGAATAAAAATATAAAATAATGAGGAAAAGGAGGAAAAAACCCTATACAGCTGCCCAAAACCATGTGTTTCCTAAAACCATGGGTCAGCACTCCACCACCAAAAAACTATAAATAGGTGATGGAGATCCCTTATTCCATATCCACAATCACAAGCACCCTTACTCTGCCAAAATCTCTCTCGAAACCCTAGTTCACCTTTGAACTATTTTCACCTTGAGAGCCACCTTTGGCCCATTCCCAACCTTGGAGAAGGAGAAGGAGCATTCTTGAAGCTTGGAGCATCCTCTTGGACACTGCAAAGGGCTTCACCAACCTTGACACTCAAGGTAACATCAATACAAAGACATTCTTTCATTTTGGTGTTTATGCTTCATGCTTGTATTAGAAATAATTTAATGTTTTGTTTATTGCATAATTAGTTTAATATACTGAACTGCTACTAAGGAGTCCATTCTCCTTAGTAGGTGCTCATTGGCACAAGCTAGGGGTAAAACCCTAGCTACACACATTATAAGAGAGACACCAATATAACATGGTTCACCTAAGATGAGATACATACACACAGGAATTTGTAGTCCTTATTATTATACCATCCAACAAATAAAGGGATAAAACCTGCAACACATCTACTACAACTTCCTCTTCACTCTCTCACAGTCTCTCTCACACAATCATAAAGATATTTACAATGCTACAATACCCATCCGTATTACAATGCCTTCCTTTTAAAGAGAGATTACAATGGGAAAATACTATGGAACACCCAATACCATAAGCACATAAACCACCCATTATTGACCAAGTCATGACTATGAAATTACAACATTTTACAAGGCATTTTTTTCTGAAATTTTCGCTACAGGGGCACTTCCCCCGAACCCCCGTTAGGGTGGGGCTCCCAAACTAGTCACTTCCCCCCTTGGAACCCTTATGGAGAATATTTTTTGGGGAAATCCCCCCAAACCCCCCCATCATGGTCTGGGATCCAAACACAACTGAAAGACAACCTCAGAATAAGGAAGATCAGGCTCCACAACCAACAATCTTCCACTTGGAGATTGATCACAAAAACTCCATCGCTACTGCACTTGCTGGGCTATGATTTGAACCTTGGATATGGAAAATTTCTCATCTTCACCTATATGCTTGAAGGTCAACTGAAACCAATCATGAACTCAATTTATCTCTGTTTACTACCTTTTTCAACCTGTCTACAGGATTCTGGCTAGTGTGTTCTTTTCCAGCTTCAACAGTTCATCTTCCAGAACATACCGTATGAAATGGTACTTGAGTTGTATATGTTTAGTCTTAGAATGGAAGGTTGAGTTATTTTCAAGATGAATGACACTCTGGCTGTCACTTTACAACTTGCTATTCTTCTGCTTCTTACCCAATTCCTCCATGAACCTCTGTAACCAAATAATCTCTTTACTAGCCTCTGTAAAAAAAACATACTCCACTTCCATTATTGAAAGTGCAACAACCTTTTGCATCTTCGAAATCCAACTTATTGTTGTTCCACCTACTGTAAAGACATACCCTGTGGTGCTCCTCCTGCTATATTTATCACCTACCATATATGCATCAACATATCCCTGTAGAACACTGTCTAAACCTATAAAACATAATGCATGAGTGGTAGTACCTCTCAAATACCCGAGAATCCACTGTACTGTCTTCCAATGTTCTTTACCTAGATTGTTCATATACCTTCTCACAACTCCCACTGCATGTGCAATATCTGGTCTTGTGCACACCATGGCATATATCAAGTTGCCAACTACTGATGAATAGGGAACCCTGGACATGTAATCTATCTCTTCCTGTGTCTTGGAAAAAATATCCTTACTTAGTTTGAAATGGATCGCCAAAGGTGTACTAATTGGTTTTTCATTCTACATTCTAAACCTATCCAACACCTTTTGTATGTACTCACCCTGAGACATTGTCAATTTGCAATTTTTCTTATCTCTTGTTA
The DNA here is from genome assembly GCA_027924585.1 of Larix kaempferi. Lineage (NCBI taxonomy): Eukaryota > Viridiplantae > Streptophyta > Pinopsida > Pinales > Pinaceae > Larix > Larix kaempferi. The sequence goes on along the minus strand of BSBM01000233.1, from coordinate 3,556,128 downwards.
TTCTCATACCAAGGATTTGCTTTGCAGCACCCAAATCCTTCCTCGCAAATGAATTAGCTAACTTCATTTTGAACACATTGATATCCTTCATGTTAGACACTGCAACAAGCATGTCATACACATACAATAATAAGATAATATATCTTCCATTACCTAGCCTCTTGAAATAAACAGAGTGGTCAGAATGACATCTACTATAACCTTTCCCTATCATAAACCTATCGAATTTCAAATACCACTTCCTTGGAGCTTGCTTTAGGCCATACAATATCTTCTTCAACCCGCATACCATATTCTCCTTCCCTTTGACCTCATACCCCTATGGATGCTGCTTATAAATCTCTTCCTCCAAATCCCCATGGATAAAGGTTTTTTTTAAATCTAACTGTTCAAGATGCAAATCTTCTAGTGCCAATAGAATTAAAATAGTTCTAATTGAAGTCATTTTAACAACATGAGAAAATATTTCATCAAAATACATACCTTTCTTATGTGAAAACCCCTTTAAAACAAGTCTGTCCTTGTACCACTTATTTCCTCCATCTTCTTCCTTCAACATGTAAACCCATTTATTCTACAATGTTCTTTTACCTGTAGGAAACTGAACCAAATCCCAAGTCTGGTTTCTTACCAATGAGTCCATCTCCTCATTCATGCCTTACTGCCACTTCTTTCTAGTTTCCACTTGCATTGCTTCTTCATAACATTCTGGTTTACCATAATCAGTCATCAATAAATAATACAATGAAGGAGAGAATCGTTCAGGGGGTCTACTTAACCTAGTATATATTCTAGCACTTGCAGAGGTTTGAGGTACCTTCTAGTGTTCTTGATTTTCTGGGACATTTGGAACTTCATTTTCTTTGATTTCATCAAGCACTGTGTACTATGTGTTTTCCTTTTCCTATTTCTTCCCCTGCAACTAATCTTTATACATGAACTTTTCATTGAATACCACATCTCTACTTCTAATTATTTTGTTATTTTCATAATCCAATAAGCAATAACCAAAATCATCAACTCCATATCCAATAAAGGTGCATTTCTTGGATTTAGCCTCAAGCTTTGTTCTATTTTCTTTATCAATATGGACAAATGCTTCACAACCAAAAGTTCTCAGAAAAGAGTAGTTTATCTTTTTACCTGTCCATGAATCCTCTGGAATACCACCATCCAAAGCACTTGAAGGCCCTATTTTTTTTTTTATGTAAACAACAATATCTACAACATATTCCCAAAATTGTAAGGGAAACCCTGCATGCAATCTCATACACCTTGCACACTCCATGATTGTTCCGTTTATCCTTTCTGACTCACCATTTTCTTGTGGTGTTCCTGGGACTGTCTTCTCTCTACGAATCCCATGGTATGAGCAGTAAATATCAAACTCCTTGCCGCAATATTCACCTCCATTATCAGATCTGGGACACTTCAACCTTTTTATTGTCTCATTCTCAACCAAATATTTCCACTTCTTAAAAGTATCAAACACATCAAATTTATGTCTAATGCAATAAACCTAAGTATTTCTAGTTGCATCATCAGTAAAAGTAACATAATAACGAGAACCACCAAGATATTGTACTTGAGCCAGTCCCCATACATATGTATGTAATATCTAACTTTTCACTCCTCTTCTGTTTCCAAACCCTTAGAAATATGACTCTCTTCTTTTTTCCATAAACACAATGCTCACAGAATTCCAAACTTACCTGCTTCAGATCTGGCAACAACTTCCTTGAGTGGAGAATCTGCATCTTCATCTCACTCATGTGTCCAAGCCCATGATGCCACAATGCAGTATCTGTTCCTGTGAAAGCTAAAGAGATAGAATAGTCAGTATTATGAGGACATAAATACAACGTACCTATCTTGTCTCCTTTTCTATCACCATTGATCCTTTAGTGATCTTCCACCATGTTTCTCCAAACGTAGACAAACAACCACCATCTCCCAACTTCCCTGTTGATATCATATTTCTTTTCATAGAAGGAATATTCCTTACATATTTTAGCATCCATTTACCATTCTTTAACTTTATCCGTACCTTACCCATTCCAACAATTTTACATTGTTCATCATCACCCAATAAAACATGTCCAAAATCACCTCGAACATACTCATGAAAGAATTTCCATTGGGTGTAGCATGACATGAAGCCCCTGAATCTACTACCCAGTAATCACTAATATTATCTAATGCAAGAATCAAATCATCTTGTAACACATCACCTGCTACATTTGAGTCTTGAGTAGCATCCTTCTGTCCATCTCCTTTCTTCTTTAGAGATTTGCAGTCTTTCTTCATATGCCCTTTCTTTCCACAGTTCCAACACTATATGTTTCCCAATCTAGAATTGGATCTTCCCTTCCTGGACTTGCTATGATTACCTGGGATCTTTCCTCTCTCCCTTTGTCTTCCTCTGCTCTCCATGTTCAATGCATTACCTGATCTCTCACATGTGCTTTTCCTTCGCATTTCCTCTCTAAGAATAACACCAACAACATCATCAAATTTCAAAATGTTTGAATTAGAGAGAGAGTTAATGACAACCATGACCAAGTCGTTCTAGATTTATGGTAATAAAGACAAGATTAGAAGAGCCCTAAACTCATCATCAAAGTTCACTTTTACAGAACTTAGATGATTTGTAATCGTATTAAATTCATTTAAATGATCAACAACATATCCACCTTCTAACATCTTCATATTAAATAAATGCTTTATTAGAAATACCTTGTTGGAGGTTGAGAGTTTTTCATATAGCTTACCCAATGCACTCATCAGACCCTTTGTTGTCTTTTCTTTTGAAATATTGAAAGACACCAATGAATCTAGGGAGAACCGTATTGTTCCCAATGCCTTTCTGTCAAGAACCTCCCATTCTTCATCCTTCATAGTCATCAATTGTTTTTCTTTTCCTCCCAACGATAGGACTAGATACTTCTGGTACAAATAGTCCTCCATTTGCATATTCCATAACTGGTAGTTTTGGCCACTAAATTTCTCGACCTTAAACTTTCATTCTTCCTCCATTGCTCCCAATCGAACTAGGAACCCTTCTTTCCTGCCAGTTTATCTGCCAAATAGACCTTTGGCTTTGATATTAATTGTTAGAAAAAAATGATCGAAGAGCAATAACAATAAACAAGATGAAAATATAAATCACATAAAACACATTACAAGTGAGACACCAATATAATGCGGTTCACCCAAGATGGGCTACGTCCACACATAAATTTTCAATCCTTATTATTATACCATCCAACAAATGAAGGGATACAACCTGCAGCACATCCGCTGCAACTTCCTCTTCACTCTCTCACAGTTTCTCTCACACAATCATAGAGATATTTACAATGCTACAATACCCAGCTGTATTACAATGCCTCCTTTTAAAGAGCGATTGCCATGGGAAAATACTATGGAACACCCAATACCATGGGCCCATAAATCACCCATTATTAACCAAGTCATTTCACACTTGTCTATTTAGTTAGAATAATTTGATTTTGCAAAGCATCATGAGCATCTCTTAGAGTTAAAAGTACATATTGCTTGATATACTCTTTTAGTTAATTTTCCAATGAAATCGTTTGTTTTTTTGCTTTGATCACATGTGTTTGCTACACTAGCACACAATAAAAGGCCTAAAAACTCTTCCAATCCAAGTATGCTCTTCACCTCGCACTTCATGTGAGCTTAGTGAATCAGAAACGTAGGGATTGTGAAATACCCCTCTTACACTCCATAAGTGAAACATACAAACCCTTTAAAATCAACATTGTAATTGTTTTAACCAACTAAAATCCTCCACAGGAGGTCACAAAACAATATTTTAGCTAGGTAGGATTTATTGGGCTAGGCATCCATTAATTCCCACCATTCTAGTTTCATTAGCAATATTTTGAAACATAGCATTGTTGTCTCATTAGGTACTTACAGAATCCTGCTATAAGACAGTGTTAAAAGAATACCCGGATCAGAAGTGCACCGTGACCAAGGAGGTGAACGTCGTGGTATACTTTCCTTTGTCTCTCCTATAAGCCACTCATCTTGTTGTAGGGAGACGACACTATACCATGCAGGACAAACTACTGATCCACACTTGACGCAAGGTAACTTAGTGGCCCAACTTAGGACATCACGAAGGAGCAATTGTGAGTGCAATTGACTCCTGAATTTAGCTATTACCATTGGGAGGTGTTTCCAAGTCTTCTTGATTGGATCATTGGCCCCATCACCAATAGAACTAGCTCTTTATTACCTCCACTAGTTGATTGGTGTGTGGATACCATTATCACCATCAATTGTGCTTTTGGGAGGCCCAATTACATTTGAGAGGAAGGACGTTAGGTATTATAGGGAATTTACATCTATTTTCTTTTTAAATACAAATTCACTCACTCGTAATAAAAAGAACCTACACATGGGAACTCATGCACTGAAACCAATATTGCACATATCACTCACTTATCGCACCATTTTGCATCTGTTGTGGTTGGAATATTTTTCCATTTGTTCAATTGTGTTTATTCCACTATCACTCTAATTTGACACAAATCCTTAACCATTGAGGAACAAAAGAACATCCTAAGACAGTCTCGTAGACTGCAAGGCCTATACCCTCTCTCGAGGGGTGTCATTACAACTCCCCCATCATATTACATGCAAAGGGAATTCAAGATGGGGTCACTCCCAGGAACCATTAATATGATCATCTAGTCGAGGCCATGCCTTGCTAGGTACATTTTATCCCCTCATAGAATCTATTAATTACACCACTTATTCCCTCATCAAAAGTAGTACCCCACTGTCTTCTCCCCAAGGAGATCCCTCGAATCCCTTTGACCCATCCTTTCTCATAGGAGTTCATCCATTGTTTACAACAATACCTGGGTATCCCCCTCATGGAAATCACATCCCAAACAGAATGGAAAGGCCCAACGTCCCTACCTTACCATTTATGGCTAGTTTAAATCTACCTGATTTGGACAAACTGACAAATGACCCCATTTATTATGATGCAACATGGCTAGCTATGCTAGCCAAGATTCCTTCCGATATTCCCAAATTCTAAGGAAAACAGGGAGATGATCCTGCCAACCACGTTATGTCTTTCCACTTATGGTGTTCATCTAACAACATAGTGGATGATCCCGTGAGGCTTCGCCTCTTCCAGTGTATCCTCACTGGAACATCAACAAAATGGTACGTAAACCTAGAAAGTGGCACCCATTCCACATTTGCGACATTGGCCACTGCATTTATTACGTACTTTCAACTGCAAATACGACATGACCTAGGCCTCGAAATTCTCATTGAGTTTCATCAAAATACTTCCACCCACATTGCGGATCACATCCATTTCTATTGGATTGGTTTATCAAATCTCTCCAACCCACCATAGATAAATATGTTGCCACCTCCATGCCACAAAAGAAAGGAAGAGGCTATTATGAAATCACAACATTTCAACCTCATATATGCACAGTCTGGATATATTTACACTATCCTTCCTGATTCCCCGCGACATTGGTCGTTGGATACTACACCTTCGGGCTTGTCACATTCGGAAGATGGGATTATTAGGTCCATTTCACATTTAGGAAAGGTTCCTCCCACCACATCGGTACCATTCGACATGGCTCTGTATTACCCATCCATGCCACCTGTGTCGATACCCCCTGCGCTAGTAACAACACCATTAGTTGGTCAATTAAAGTATGGAACCTACAGTCCTACATACCCAAACGTTAGCCAAACAATGACGGTTCCTACACTGCCATTGGCACTAGCCGCTCCTACATTCACCTCTTATGGAGCGCAAACGACATTTATCCCACCGCCGGGATATAATTTGTATTACCCTTTCCCATTTCCAACTAGTCAACAACCTTCCCCCCACATGGGGGTTAACCTAGTTCAACCTACTTATGTTCAACAAGCTCAACAATTTGAGCAATTGAAAGCCGCAAACCCCCAAAATCCACAGACTTAGGGGAAGAAGAAATGTAAGAACAGGAAAAACTAGCAGCCAAGGAAAGGAGGAAATCCCCCCCAACAAAACCAAAACACGGGTGATCCAAATGCAGGGACTAACAATCCCCCTAAGCAAGGGAAGAATCCCCCCTTGAGAACCAATTATTGTTGCTCCATTTGCGATGATTATGGTTATTACACATATCATTGTCCTCTTCTCCCTGATTTCCAACAGTTAGTGGAATCTAAAAAGAATATGGTGATGAATCCCCCTCATGCAACGAATCCTTCCTAACCACAAACAGCTGTGTTACAACAACCCTTCGCCAATCAAGGGGCAGTTACACAAGAACAAGATCCTCACCCACTGGGCGATGGCGCTTTCCAAAATTTCTATACATTGGATATAAAATTTCAGACGCGAACCGAGGGTTACTACGATCCTCGAACCCCCCAAGTGGAAGAAGTATCTATCCCCTTAGGGGGCCCTTTGAAAATACCGCACCCGAATACTGAACAAATCCCATGCATTCCGAGAGTACCACTCATTTGTACCCATAATAACATCCACATGAAAGTTTCCCACAATTACAATATTATGGATGACTTAGCTCAATCTCCTGCGGCTATGTCCACATTAGAGGTTTTAGAGTATTTCCCAACACATAGAAAGGAATTACTCAATGCACTTGGTGTTGTCGACCCATCTGAATCGCACCTCATGACCTTTGATCTTGACAAAGGCGACCTATGACTACCATCATCAGTCGCATTCAAGGTTCCAATTACAATAAAAAATGCCATGATCCATCACTGTATCATTGACAAAGGTGCATCCACTTGCGTCATGTCGACCAAAGTCTGGAAATGATTAGTATCCCCCGAGTTGGTCCCTTGATCTATCACTCTTCGCACATACGATGGGAGACCATCCCAACCAAGAGTATTGTACCAAAATGTCCCCATAGATATGGGGGAAATATGGTTATGATCGATATTGAATTAATCGACGCTGAGCTAAACTACAACATCCTCTTGGGGCGTAGTTACATGTATGCCATGAAGTAAGTAGCCTCCTCAATATTCAAAATCATGATGTTTCCCTTGAATGGGAAGGTAGTTACCCTCGACTAGCTTAACTATTATGACCCTAATACCACAAGCAATCCCGACAATGTCCTACCAGCTATACTGGGTGATGATCAACCGCATGTCGGCATTTCCCTCGGTATGTATAAGGACTACAATTTGTTAGGAGCATATTTGGGACCACCACAAAATATCCCTACATCTACCGATGGCCTAATGTGCACAATTTTTACCACGGAAAATGGATTCGCCTCGACCTCAACATCGTAATCAGATCCAATGCTGAGCCATGGCATTGAACAAACGTTGAGTTCATTGGTACCACCAAATTTTCAAATCCCATTCTTGTATCCCCCCATGGGTGTACAAGGGACGCCGATTATGGCTCAGTTAACTCTACCTGGGATAGCTTTGGGAATACTAGTATGGTACCTCACACTACCATACCCAAAGATGGCTTCTAAATATAGTCTCCCATTATGAGTTTGTCCCCGTTTCGGCTAGTGCGGCTGCAAGGCCAATAACATACCCAGTTACGACAGCCCAACCTATTAACATCCGCAACTACCAAACAATCGGTCGTCTCTAAGACTGCTAATGGGGGCACCAAACAACCAAAGTTGAAAGGTCCCCTGTTACCAAACCATACATCTAATTTAGTAGAAACTGTGAAGCCTAAATCAAGGGGCATTAACCATCAGGAGTTGAAAGCCCCAGTAATGATCAATACTCCCACTCAAAGGGTCACATCGCCATGTTCTCTTTGCGGGAAGCAAGGCCATGCAACCAATCTATGTCCCACTCTACCGGAGCTACGGAACCTTATTAATACTCCCGTTAGCATTAACCACGCTCCACCAATGGTGAAATGGAGCACCCCTTCCTCGCCCACATCTAAGTCCAAAAAATTGTGTACGAATCACGCATGTTCCATTTGTGCTTAACATGGGCACTATACACACCATTGCCCCGAACTCCCTCGATATCGAGAGGCATTGGAAACCGTTCATCTCACTCAAGTAACCATTGAGGAACCCCCCTTCTTACACCAAGAATTATCATCCATTAATGTGATCTCCACATCAGCGACACCATCAGTCACCACTCCCACAGAAGTTACACCAACTGCACACAACATGGTAGAGCCTATAATGTCGCAAGACCCATCTAAAATTACAACGACACCATCACACAATGGATGCTATTCATGTGGGAACTCTACCAATATGATCCATCCTAGAGCTATCTCATGCACAATGGAGCAAATCAATACCCAATAAGACCAAGAACACTTCTGTCCCCGGGTACCAAGACCTTTCCGATCTTGTGGAGAAACCACCCATTATTTCTTTTAGTGTCCCATTTTACGCTCCGAACGACAATCTCATCTTGAATTGATAAGAATGCAAGATCAATTACAAACACCTTATGTAACCCCACAAGAGTCACCAACCGAGGAGGTAGTATCGAACTTCCCAGACACCATCTATGTTGAATAAACTTTAGTCGGTGTCCTCACTTGTAGTGATTCCTCATCTTCCAATGAACACACGGACTACCTGCAAGTATTCCCAAAAAATTAACAACCAAAACAGGGGGTTTGTACCCCCTAGGCACAAACAAGACACCCGAAACAAACTGTTGATATTCTTATTGCGTGCCAACAAATTTACTTTTGTTTCACACTATCTCGAAATAAGAAAGTAAAACACCTCTCTTCTTCAAATGCATATGGCCTCACCAACGAACATCTACATCGGTCACGCAAACGGTGCCATTTGATGGTCCAAACATATTGCGTCCACTGCCTGGGTTATATATTCCCCCTCCCATACACTTCACGACACCGACGAAGTATGCTTAGGGTCACTAACAAACAACCAAGCAGAATATGATGCCGTAATAGGGTTTTTAAGTGATGCCCTACACTTGGGCATTCACCATCTACAAGTGCACCTCGACTCCCAACTTGTCGTATCGCAATTGAATAATGTATTTCATGTCCGCAACTCGCTCCTCTTCCGAAAGCTTTTGCGTGTGTGCTTTCTCATTCGATAATTTGAAACCACAACTTTAACACATATACTGAGAAATGACAATGCATTCGCCGACTCCATCGCCAATGAGGTATTGAATTGGAACTTAATACATCACCCAATTGCTGCATAACCTTGCATACCAATCATACACAAATATATCTGTGTCTCACCTACGACTACACATACATGTATTTCATCATCACAATTCCTAAAAAGTCGATAACACATGTCAAAAACAAATGTGCCAGTATAACCTACTACATATGCATCACATCTACACATAGGCACCATAAAACAAAATACACATACATCACATGCATAAAGAGACACATACATCATGTTCCACCGAAAAGGTATATATATATATATATATAGTCAAAAGAATATGCGTGTCATGTACAAAAAATGTCTGTCCCGGGGCATATACATAGTAACCTTATGGAGAATACATAAAAACCACCTCCCATAAGCTCATCAAAAAATGTATATCTACAAAATTGGGGCCCATATCCCTACATAAAATTGAGTCGCCCATCCGGCTAGTGGATCTCAAGGTCTAAAAATGGCCAGTGGCCGCACATCCTCCCCTCACGCCGACTCTATCCCCCATTGTGGAGGAGGGGCTACTCCTCCCTACACCTCCTATGCCACATGGCAAGCAACTACGACCCGTTGCATGATCTTCATTAGGATGGACCACACTCTGCTAGAATATGAAGTGTCAAGGCCACCTCATCATCATCAAGTTTGGCCCTGTATTGCTCATCAACACCAGTTTTCATCCCGCCTAACCTCCTCTCCAAGTCAGCTACCAAAATTTCCATCTGGTCCCTAGCAGCTGCCCCACTTGATGTAGCTCCAATAGCTCTGAATCCTCTCACTCTAGAAGGAGGAGCACCCTCAGTAGCACCTACTCCTCCAATAACAGGCCTAGCCCCGCTGACAGGCTGATCTCTCCTCAGTATTGGCCCCCGAGGTGGCCTTAGAGGACTGACATCCCCATCATAGAGGAGAAAACCATCCTAAGTGAATGATAAAAATATATATAATGAATGTGCAGAAATAAAAAACGTGTTCAAATATATATGCGAACCATACAAAACCATAAAAAACATACTAGTAGCACCAAATCCACCAGGAGGAACGAGTAGCTCTAGATCTCCTGAGAAATCCATCCCACTCCAAGGGTACCTCTAGGGCCGGCCTATGCATCCCTCCCATACATCCAAGACCTGTGGCATAAAAAATTCCCCCACAATCCCGTCACCAGCATGGGGCATGATACACCCCCAAAACGCCATCCGCGTTTCCTGTGGCCCCCTCTGGGGCACTACGACCTGTGGCCTAAAATATGGATAACACTCGAAGAAGTACGAGCACAAGACACTTCCATAGTAGAAGGTGTGTCACCCCACACCCCATAGAAAATATAACATTTGCTCCATCATGGATTGCATAATCAACAAACCCTAAGCCATGGGGTTCCCAACTATCACCCTCTCCACTAGTTGTAGTTGGCCTCCTCTAACAAGGTTGGGGGACGTGGCCCCCAACACATGTACAACGACTATGGCCATAGCATCCACTGGTAGATCCCTCAAATGGCTAACCATCACACCACTCGAGTTCACCGAACTTGAGTGACCACCACAATATTGATCCACTAAGGTATGGATAGTCCACCCCACCAACTGTGGAGGGAGAGGCTCCCTCATACCTCAAGGATTCAACCCCATAAAAATATATATATATCCTGAGTAGTGATACTCAGGTACTCACCACCCACATGGAACACTCTGTGATCAGGATCCCACATGTCTAGTAGCTGCCGTAGGAGGTAGTCGGACAACTGCATCAGAGGTCTCTTGAAAAAATTCAAGAGTCCAACATCTTGTAAATCATCGGTCATTTCCTGGTCAGCCAACAAAACTGCTCGTAGGTCATCAAACTCTCTTTCCCTCGACTCAACATCCCGGATGCGCACCATCACTAATAAGAAACCACCTGCACATGGAAATGATCACCCATTAGCCATATAAAAATCATTAGCTCAACCTTCCCTAAGAAGATCCATGCACAACGTGACATTCTACCATATATCCGTGCATAGTGCGGCCAGAACACTATTCAACTGCACGGAACCAGTGCGAGGGAGATACACATTTCGACCGCGTGTTTAGAGCGACTATTTGAGGAACAATCATGCTACCATTGGTGCACAATTGAAGGATATATGTCCCACGTGTAGCGCAGTACAGTTAATTTATTCTATTCTATTGATCGTACTACACCACGACCGATTTTCATAAAATCCCGCGCTAGGAAAGCATGATAGTTTCCAAAAATCTTATGCTACAACCCTAAAATACATAAAAAGGACCCCCAGCCACCCAGGGGACCCCAAAACCTAACTCTAATGGATAAAATTAAAAAGAACTAGGTTTAGACTTACCTGAAACTCGCAAATTGATGAACGGTACACCGAATCTCCTAGAAACACTCGAAATGCACTCTAGGAGGTCAGTGACATAAAGTACAAATGATTTCGAAAAGTGGGCCCCACCCTTCTTTTATACTCATATGATCCAAACTTCCAACCAATGCCACGGAAAAACCGCAACTCTGTTTCCAAAACCGTTCACACCATGATGACTAGTGCTTCGAGCTCTTCGACATGGAACCAACTAATCTAAATTCCAACCAAATTCATTGGAACACTATTTTCATATCCAAGTACCCCACAAGTATGCAATGTTCTGATTATATTATTTGCGCATTATCAATACCTCGGTTATGTCCTTTACTACACTTGGGTATGTGTGCCGTATGTGTAGGACTGCGATTAGGAAATTATGGAGCCTCTTGTTATCTAACACTAGGGGGAATGCACCCTACCACAGGTATCATTTCGAAACTGGCATACAAACACTATTTTGCCTCCATTTACAACGCATATCCCAGTATTCCCGCTGATAGCCATAGGGTCACCATTCATGACCTTGATATGCCTTAACATAATTTCCTTAAATAACATGTTCCCTCATGGGTGTGTGCACCATTTCCATCCTCTTCATCAATTGAAACCCATGATGTCAATCCCCTACAAGTACGACGAATCTGACCAAACTTGAAACAACCCTCCCTTAGAGCATCGTCTCATAATTGGGAATTTAATCCACCAAGCATACACTCGTCAGATCCCTCAGCACATGATACAAGCATGATTCACAGATCCCCCTCATACTTCCATGAGCACTTTACCATTTTCCATCCCCCTCCTATCATCACCCCAACAAACACACCTATGGGGCCCCCATCCTCAGAAATAACCAGTTATATCCAATTATCCTGCAGGACTACATTGCATAACATTGTTGCATGGGGCACCCGTCTTTGCGTCTGCAAGTTCACTTTTACTTCATCATTGGAAAATTTCCCCCAATCCACTTAAAATTGTGGGGACTCCTCCCATCATCGAATCGGTCCCCTGACATGCACAAAATTGTGGGGACCCACCAACATTCTTTATGTACAAACGGTTCCCGCATCACCTCACATTGCGGGCACACCATATTATTTTGGAAGCAACCCATGGTCTCCTTTGGTCAATGTATTTGAGTCTCCATATGTTAGTCAATATTTATTTTTCCATTCGCCATTAGCCTTTATTTTGCGTCTCCATCAAAACCCATTTCATTTGCAGTTTGTCTCCATCTGTTTCAACCTGTACTGTTTTGAAAGAAAAGCTGTCATCCCCACTCCCCCATGGTTACATAGATCAAAGGAAGTTATGATCCCCAAGCTTATATACCACTCTTGTTTCAGATCTTCCCACCCACCAATTAGTTACAATATGATCCCAGTTCTTAGGATAGGACTCTTGTCCTATCATGTTCTTCAGCTCTCGTCGAGGTCAATACACTATATTCTGAGAGTTGCAGTAGTTGCAGTTGTACCTTGGGATCCCTTTCAATCACTGTAAGGGATCACCTCGAACTTAGTATGGAGATTCATTAGTGCTCCCTAAATAGGTGGTTTCTGCTATGCTCGATGTCAACACATCATTGCATTAGAGGGAGACATACTTTTGAAGGTAGCAGTATTCACATTTGGAAATCATGATAGTAGTCTATTTGGTACGGTACAACCCTCATGAAGAGTTACGTGCCAAGTTTAGTCCCCCACCACTGTGGGTTTATCATGGTCACCAACTATTCCACTTCTTCAATATGTTGAAGCAGACCTAGGTAAATTTACTCTAACATGGATTCAAGCCATATTCATCCATGTCCCAAAATTATAGTAGAGTCGACACCTTTTTCCTCTCCCATTGTAATCACTTTGATATAATTTCTTTATTATAGCTCCAACGATTGTCACCAACAATATTCCCCCATGGAAGATAATACTTTGTCCACACATGCTTCATTCTACAGAACATGAGAGAAACAACAAGAAACATGATGCATTATCGGCTCTACAGTACCCTCCGAACCTCATACATCAGGGGGCATCTGTTAATGCCTAAAAATAACACGCATGCGACATTTTGACAATTCATTGAGTAAAGCATCATCAACATAAAGAATGCATCTCAACACTAGCATACTCAACAGATCCAAATCATAGTATGAGCCCACAAGTTCCCAGAAACAGTCAAAACAAAGGGTAGTGCAGGTATTACTCAGGTTACCCGCGCTATAGTGCAGGTTACTTGAACAATTCCCATGCTACATCCACGCGTCTTTTCCTTCGATAGCCACGCTACTGTCAAAATGGAGGGACCACTTACTTCCAGGAACACATTTAAGGCTCAATCCTCCCCAAGGATCCCAATTCGACTCCTCACACACTTGGTGGCATTAATTGGACCCCCTTGTGTACCTTGGAACCAATTCATGAAGGAGGAGAGTTAACATTTGGATCTAGTTGTTTTGTTGGCCACCTCTTGGACTATAAAAGAAATCCATTGGCATGCATTTTGTAGAGAGAAATTAGAGAAACGTTTTTCTGGTGGATTTGAGTTGGAGCTTCCTCATAGCCCACCATTTCCTACCATTGTGAGAATTTTCAAGCTTGATTGCCACCTACGATAAAGGGGAAAGTGTTTCTCTCCATTTTTATTCCATTTACTTAGCATTTAGTTTGGAAAAGAAAGGCCTCCCTAAGGGATATTGTTGGCTTTCCTTGAAGCCTTCACCTCCTATGTGTTGTACAACTATTCCATTGGGAAATACAAGAGTGGTTTAGCATACATTTGGTTGTTGTTGGAGTTTGCATCTTTCCCCCATCTCTTTCATTTTGTTTTCATCAATATTTTCATGTTTGGATGTGAACTACACTAACAATCTCTTGCACGATCACTTGGAGGAATACCAACAACCATCAAAAGGGGCTCCAAGGACTGAGGCCTTGCAGCAACCTACAAGGCTTATCCCCTCACCAAGTGGAAGAGTGCACTTGTGCTGTTAAATTTTCAGAATTTACTTCAATTTGATCTAGGATCTTAACTGAGAGAACAACATGTACAACATATCTACATCATATCAATCATGGACACAATAATGCAAGCACACAAGAGACACAGATTTTACTTGGGGAAAACCATAAAGGTGAAAAACCCCAATAACTTCCTCAGAGATAGATAGAGCAATGATACAACCAGAATACAAGAGATAGTCTTCTCCTAGCAGTAGAGCCTCCTCCTCCACAAGTGCGCCACTCTCCCAAGTGTGAATGAGATAATAGAATGTGTAAAATGAGAGAGACACACTCTCTATTTATACACTAACTTGACTTGACCTTTACTCAACTAGGTCGATCTCAACTTAACCACTTAACATAATGCTGATTGGGCCGACCCCCACTAGGGTGGTCTAATAACCCTTTGACCCACATGACTTATATAGGGCCGACCCCAACAAGGTGTTCTAATAACCCATCAAGTATAAGTTACGACACTTACAATATAAATGACGACACTTCCGTATAGAGGAATAATAACATCTCTATAGGAATACAACCACTTCTGTATAGAGGAATAATAACATCTCTATAGGAATACAATATACAAATATGTGAAATACATTCCGAAGTTACATATACATCAACATGTGCAATATTTTCCATAAAAGGAATCATGCATAAGATCATAATATATGTGGAATTAACAATGAAACTCAATAAACAAGTAAAAATTAGACCCACAAAACTCAAGACACCTACAAGAAACACTAGTCGGTAAGCAAACAAAGTGTTTGAAGAAAGTCCATAATCAAGCTACATAATTGTTGGAAGGAAATTTTTTATCTCATCGTGGTTGGGGACTTTATAGTTCTATCAGAGCGTGCAATCTGTCACATACCCAAATTCTGAACATTTTATTTGTGAGAAAAACATTATGTTATAAATTATTGTAAAGTCTTTTATGATTATTGACCAAGTGTGGTCAAGGATGACTGTAATTAAATACTCTAATATTTTTATTTTTAATAATTAAAAGAGGAGACAAATATCCAAAGGATACTGTTAAAGAGTGTTCACTGACCCACTAGGGGGAATGAACTGGGGTGGAGAGAAAATGGACAAGTGGCAGCTTCTTCATTCACTTCTAGTTATTGCAGGTGGCAACTTACCTATTTTTTGTGGTCATGTTTCCCAATAAATTGGAACATAGAAGGTGGCTCAATTATTACTCAAAAACTGACCAAAGACCTAGGCACTCTATACATCCATCGAATTGAGCAGGTGGCTCATTATTCATTTTTCATTATTTAGTATTCCATTTCTTTTCCTTGTGACATTCTGAGTTTTCAAGAGAAAAGGTCGGAGTGCACAAGAGATTCGATGAGGGGAAGGCTAGGGTGAATGCTAGAGTAAGACTATAGCTGAAAGGATAATGCTGAGTGTAGCTATTATACTGCTGAAGCAACAAGTCAAGAGTACTGTTAATTGCAGAAGTTTTACTGCTGAGTACAGGAATCATTATTACTGAGTTTGTAGAAAGTTAATCTTGCCTCCACACAGTATCTTCATCCTAGTGGTTCAGTGAATAGGCTTGGGGTTCCTAAGGCAAGTATCATCGACTGTATTCAGGAAAGGTTGGGTGGAACAAGATCCTTTGGGTGTTTTCCCCCCCTCTACATTATCAGGTTCTTCTTGCATTATTTCATTTGATTGCTGCTAACCTATTTTTGAATGAATGTGTGTATTTGTATTAAATGTTTTCCATTATGTCATAGATATCTACTAAAGGTTCTAAATGAATGATTTACTGTATTGATTATACAATTTGTATGAATGGATAGATAAAATATATTGATGAATGAAATCCTTCACTGTATTTTTCCACTCACCATTAAGCGACGTACTCTAGTACAGGAAGTTTTGCTTAAGTAGGTAGATTTATTTGATCTTAGATAGACAGTTTGGAAATGAAATTCGAATTACCTTCAGATTTATTTATTTAGATGAATGCATATTGTTCAAAACCTTTAGAATGTATCTCTGCCTATAAAAAATATTTGAATAAGTGGTTTACCTGTTCAGTACGAAATAGTTTTTATAACAGAAAGATTTTTTCATTTAGGATAATTTAGGATTCCAATAGTGATAACCTAAATCGAACTTTACATTATTTTCATCATGGATCTGTATACAGAAAATAAATAAACCAAGACTCCTCTATTTTTAATACTATTAAGTTATGCAATAACCATTTCATCCACACTATACGAATATGTAAAAGAACCAGAATTATTTCCTCACAAGCTAGTCAAAATAGTTATAAAATAAACTGAAAAAAATATACAGAGTCCAAGTCTTCATGTTAGAAGTACGGTAGCCTAGATGATCCATTCAAGTATTGTATTTTATAATTATTGCATAGAATAAACATTAAACAGAGTTTCAAATAGATCACTTCCACAACTAATACACTTTTGACGAATCTTTAATACTGTCGGGATGATTTC
Source organism: Larix kaempferi (assembly GCA_027924585.1). Lineage (NCBI taxonomy): Eukaryota > Viridiplantae > Streptophyta > Pinopsida > Pinales > Pinaceae > Larix > Larix kaempferi. The sequence goes on along the minus strand of BSBM01000233.1, from coordinate 3,539,045 downwards.
TAAATAACCATATTGCAAGCTTAACAAATAGTTAGGGTTTAACCCAGTAACTAATTTCCAGACTTTAAATACAGTTCTTGAGTTAGGGTTGAAATTCTACAAACACAACTCATTATAAAATATTCAAACATTAACTCTGTAACGAGTCCTTTTTCAAACAAGTATTCAACAATGGTGCTTTATCACATTACAGTAACAACTGTAATTATTTATCAATGATAATTATAAAATAAACACATATTTAACAGAGTACGATGTCACCCATCAAGGGTTTTGATACCTTACACATCAATTAACAAAGAAATGGTTACAAGTTCGAGTCTCTTAAATGAGCTCACCCAGCCGTCAAACATTTAAAAAATAATTTACAGACATGGTTTAGGGTTGGGGAAAACCAACTTAAAAAGCTAAACAAGTATTTAAAACATCCTTCTACAAGTTACGAGCATTAGGGCTTTTCCCTCCGTTCACTACTAGTGTCGTGCTCGTAAAACTTTAGGCATTATGCCCAGATATTCCTTTGCATACAATAACTTTTGAAAAATTTAATTTATACATCAATTCAGATTATTACACAGTGACAAATTAAAAACGTAGACAAAATCTAAATTATAGAGATTACTGTAGAAGCTAGGGTAATGCCCAAAAAACGAACACGAATAAGTAATTCATGTATCTTTAATATTTACATAAAACACATCTTATTTAGTCCAGAGCCGTAGCTTGGGCATCACTGTCAAATATCTTTTAAAATCCATACACACGACCTTTTAAAACCAAGCAGATTTTTCCATTTAAACGTTGAGAAGCCAAAGAGAGCCAAAGGCCCGAGGGATCAACACCCTATTACTTACAAAATCCCATACGGCTTACCATATTTAAATACGAAACAATGAAACTCAATACGGTGGTTACAGTGGAGCCACACAACCAGCCTTCATGCAAAACACAAGTTTAAACACACAGAACCTAACCATGTTTCAGAGTATCCTGAGAACTGTCGAGGCTTACTAGGGCCCATTTTAAAACCACGAAGTTTCCCAAGTGACAGCCACGAGCTCGGCCATAAGGCTCCCCTTTCACGAAGCGTTCAACGTCAAACATGAAGATGAGGTTAGAAATGAATTTAAAATAAGTTGATAGAATAAATGAGCTACACCATGTTGCAAAATAATAGTTTACCCATTGGCAGGTGCCGAGCAGTTAAGCTTCCATATGTATTCAAGAAGATCCACCATTGAAACCCTGAAACACTGCGTGAATATTTCAAACCCCAAATGACCGGAAGCCTGTCGACCTCCCCTACCACCAGCAAATGCCAAAGTGAATGCATGGAGTTGTGTTTGATCGAGGGCATTCAACGCATGGCTAGGGATTTGGGTCAAAACCCTACGCCATTCATTTGGGCTTTCCAACGTGTAACCCACCATCATTTAAACCTCTTAATCACGACTATAGTCAAGACCTAATATAATTTACAAATTAATTTAATCATTTAAAGGTTCTACGTTAAAGCCATAGTATAATTCACATTTTGGCATATCATTAAATAGGATCATTACAACTGTCACGTGGACTATGCCATGATAGTGTTGACACTCGGATATCCACTAATTTCAAATAAAAATGAATTTATATATAGTATTCAAACCGGTCGAGTTTCCAACAAGAATCAATAGCATTGTAATGCTAAATGTTTAATACATATATAAGTTGGCGCTATGTCTTAAGTCTTGCACCAAAATACCTTGGCATATAGTTTAGCAATACATTATGAAAACCATAAAAGGACTATATTTTGGAATATGGTAATACTACCCTTAATAGATAGCATAGTATCAATAATTACACATTTGTAATTATAAATGGAATAGTGATACTTCGAAGCATAGTGTAAACAAACTCATTTGTTGAAGTGATGGCTAGGATGTGTATCCTAGACCCCAACAGTAATTATGTGCATGGCAGGATGTAAATCCCAGCCCTAGTATATCATCGACACATTGACGATTTCTACATAATCTCCAAACATCAAAATCTTTAAGGTCTGGTATCAAATCTCTTACCAACGATATGTACAGGAAGAGTAAGAGCGTTAGCTAGATAATAGATAAGTAAGCCTCAGGGTACTCAAAGGACCCCTTCATCAAAAAGAAGAACAAACCAGTTAGTATCCATGATCATAATCTTATTATGGTAAAAGATAACATAACTGTCAACTAGTACATTAAGCAAGTAACCATAAAATAATCTTACAACTAAGTTAATAGTTATGTATTTCAATAAAATACTACAACATTGAATTCATATAAAGAATGACCGATGCATAGTGTCGTTACGGCTCATTACATAATTAGCGATAAAATATATAGCATAATTATCCAGTCAATTGCATATATTTGAATTGAGTACGTCACAAGATTTATAATTACATCATCATGTTGCTACGACACCTTAAAAGCAATTCATAAATGTTGGTGTCATCTTTCTTAACATACAGCTGATCTGTTACTAAAAGGGATTAAAACTATCAGTGAATACTTCCGCATTATTAATATTATCATTTTTACTGTACGGAAAATTTTAAAATTTTTGTGAAATTTGAGGATGTTACATGTGGTATCAGAGCACAAGTTCAGACACTAGGTCTGAAAAAGGCTCAACTCGCGCAATTAGGATTGAAAACAAAAAATACAAATTACTGATTTTGTTTTGTTTAAATTGTTTTTTGTTCAACATATTTTATAATTAGTTTGCAGATATGGAAGGAACAGAATATTCAACAGAGGACAGGTCCCATCATAATGAAGGAAATAATAATTATCAAGAACACATTAATGTAGAAAATAAATTTGTCGAATTAAACGATAATTCATCTGAATTATTGAGAACAACTAGGGACTTAAAAAATGAGATAGGAACTGTTAAAGAAGAGAATGAACGAATATTAAAAGCGCAAGAAGAACTAAATCATATTTTATTGGAGAAGTTTCATAATAATGGAAAAGATAAAAGAACAGAAGTAAATTCTGAATCTGGAACCATGTCTTACCAACATAAGGGTAAGAAACTAAATTTTTCTAATTATGGAAGTAGCTCTTCTTCGAAAATTAATGTAAAATCACACAGTAAAAAGCACAAGTATTCCAACGATAGTAGTGAAAGTGACTACTATACTAAAAATAAGAACTACAAACCTTACGAAGAGATTTCTGGGGAATTTAAGAAGATAAAACCCCCAACTTTTAATGGAGAAACTGAAAAAGGAGAGGAAGCCGAAGCATGGTTGTTCGGTATGAAGAAATATTTTCAGATTTACAACTATTAACGTCAGTTAAAAGCTAAAATGGCAATCTATAATCTGACGGGAAAAGCCGACATTTGGTGGCAAGATTTAAAACGAGTAAAAAGTATAAATGAAAAGCGCATGAATTGGCACACTTTTAAGAAGTACTTTAAAAATAAATTCCTGTCGGAACAATACTTTGAGGAATGAGCTAAAGAGTTCTGCGATTTAAGGTTAGGAACCATGAGCATGAAGGAATTAAGCAACAAGTATTTAAGTTTATTAAGATATGTGCCTTACATAACTGAGGAAAAACCCAAGGTACATAGATTTTTGAGTTGCCTACCTTCTCATATAAGGGACAGAATTGAATATGACGATCCCAAGACCCTTGGGGAAGCCATGAGAAAGAAAAATTTATGTTATGAACAAAACAGAAGAAGGGAAAGCATACCTAGATGGAAGGCTAAAAGGCCCAATAATTTTGAACAAAGAAATGACATTTTTACTTTTAATTGAAATTTTGGAAATAATAACTCACATAATTTCCCTAATAGAAAATTTCAAGGAAATAATCAAAGAAGTAATACACAACAAAAATTCACAACTGTAAGAAACAAAGATCTGCCCAATAATCAAGTTAAGAACAATGAATAGAAAGAACCTGTTAAATGTTGGGACTTCCAGGGACCTCACTATGCAACAAACTGTCCACTCAGGAAGAGGACTGTCAACAACATACATGTAGTGCAGGAGGAGGCTACTGTGGTGACTTAGCACGAGAAATGCCCATGATCAATGCAGCCTTGGAAAACAGACAGGCGGATCATCAAACTTCAATGGTTGAAGTGGAAGGTATGCTGAAAGATAAACCCATTTCTATTTTAATTGATCCATGAGAAAGTCTTAGCTACGTGTCACCTAATTTAGTACAATGTTGCAATTTGAAAATAGACAAGTTTGAAAAGTCATGGCTGGTTCAATTAGCTACTAGAACTAAAAGAATAGTAACTGATTATGTAAAGGATTGTGAATTATTGATGAATAAGTTTAGGACTCGTGTTAAGCTAAATGTATTACCATTAGGTTCTTACAATGTTCTGATTGGAATGGATTGGATGGAAAAGCATAGGGTAGTGTTAAATTGTTTTGAAAAGACATTTACTTGTTTTAATGATAAATATGAAACTGTAACAGTAAAAGGAATTCCTAGGAAAACTTCAGTTAGACAGATTTATGCTTTGCAAGTTAAAAAGGTTGTTCATAAAGGGTGTAAGTTGTTTGTTGTAAACGTAATTAATGACGAACATTCAACTGAGGAAGATAAGTTAAAACTAGAAGACATACCAATTCTAAAAGAATTTTCTAATGTATTCCTAGAAGAAATTCCAGGACTACCTTCGAAAAGGCAATTAGATTTCACCATTGAGTTAGTACCGGGAGCGGTACCAAACTCAAAGGCTCCTTACAGAATGAACATTCTGGAACTTAATGAACTTAAATCACAGTTAAAGGAACTAATTAATAAAATTTTTGTAAGGACAAGTGTGTCTCCTTGGGGAGCATCTGTTATTTTTGCTAAAAAGAAGGACGGTACCTTGCGTCTATGCATAGATTACCGTCAGTTAAATAAAATAACCATTAAGAACAGATATCCCTTGCCCCGCATTGACGATCTGCTTGATCAACTACGCGGTGCAACGATATTTTCCAAGATATACTTGAGGTCAGGGTACCATCAAGTCAGAATTAAAGATGATGACATCTTTAACACTGCTTTCAGAACCCGCTACGGGCATTACGAGTTTGTGGTTATGCCTTTTGGGATAACCAATGCTCCAACAATTTTCATGTGTCTAATGAATAATGTTTTACATAATTACTTAGACAAATTTGTAGTGGTATTTATTGATGGCATCTTAATTTATTCTAAGACTAAAGAAGAACACGATGAACACTTACGAATAATTTTACAAGTCTTAAGGGAACATCAACTGTATGCTAAATTTAGTAAGTGTGACTTTTATAAAGATAAAATACAGTATCTAGGGCATGTGACATCCAAGGATGGAATCACAGTAGACCCGGACAAGATAAAAGCAATTAATGAATGGCCTGCCCCTAAAGACATAACTGGTGTACGATCTTTTATGGGAATTATAGGTTACTATCGGAAGTTTATTGAAGGATTCTCACGAATAGCGAATCCTATAACCTCTTTAAAAAAGAAGGGTAAGAAATTTGTTTGGGATAAAAAATGTGAAGAAATTTTAAAGAAATTAAAAGAACTGTTAACAACTGCACCTATTCTAAAAATTGTGGATCCAAACAAGGATTTCATTATTTGCACTAATGCATGCAATGATGGACTTGGCGGTGTCTTAACACAAGAAGGTCATGTAATTGCCTATGAGTCCGGAAAGTTAAAAATTCATGAGGAGAATTATGCAACTTACAACTTAGAGTTGGCTGTTGTGATACATGTTTTAAAAATGTGGCGCCAACACTTAATCGGAAGGAAGTTTACACTAATGACTAGTAATAAAGGCTTAAAATATTTGTTGGATCAACCAAATCTTAACGTAAGGCAAGCTAGGTGGTTAGCTTTCCTTAGCGAGTATGATTTCGAGATTCAACACATTAAAGGTAAAGAAAATAAAGTTGCTTATGCCTTAAGCATAAATGCGAATTTAAATTTCGTGGCAGCAATCAGCTCTTATAAAATAGATTTGGAAAATCAGCTTGAAAAAGGAATAAAACTGGATGGAAATTACCTTAAATTACAGCAAAGGGTTGCTGAAAATAATGCTGAAAATTTAATAACAGATTACAGTTTAAATGAAAAAGGCTTAATGCTATATAAAAATAGACTTTATGTGCCTAATATACCTGAAATTAAGTTGCTGATTTTAAATGAATTACATAAAAGTCCTTATTCAGGACACCCTGGTTACCAAAAGATGATAACAATGTTAAGAAAGGAGTACTTTTGGTCGAATATGAAGAATGAAGTGGCTGAATATATATCTAGGTGCATTGAATGTCAGCAAGTTAAAACTGAACATCAACACCCAGCTGGTTTATTACAACCATTTCCAATTCCAGTTTGGAAGTGGGAAATAATTAACATTGACTTTATAACTGGTTTACCTAAAAATCAAAAGCAGAATGATTCTATAATGGTAGTAGTGGACAAGCTTAGTAAAGCAACCCATTTCATACCTGTTAAAACAACTTACAAGGCTTCTAACATAATTGCTGAGATTTTTATGAAACAAATCTTTCGTTTACATGGAGTCCCTAAAGTTATATTTTCTGATAGAGACTCTAAATTTACGAGAAATTTTTGGAAGTCATTGCTTAAAAGTTTTGATACTACTTTAAATTTCAGTACATCTTTTCATTCAAAAACTGATGGACAGACAGAAAGAGTAAATCAGATTCTTGAAGATATGTTAAGTATGTATGTTAGTGATCAACCAAGTAAATGGGAGGATTATCTGCACTTAGTTGAATTCGCTTATAATAATCATTATCAAGCTTCAACTAAACTTAGTCCATTTGAAATTCTATATGGAAGAAAGTGTAAAACTCTTATTTCATGGAGTAATCCAGTTGACAGGTTATTGTTAGGACCTGATTTGTTAAAAGAGATGGAACTAACAGTGAAACAGGTACAAGGCAATATGAAAATTGCACAAGATAGGCAGAAAAGTCATGCATATCTCAAAATAACTCAGAAAGAATTTCAAGTTGGTGAGCATGTTTTCATCAAGGTAAAACCCAAAAAGATCTCTTTAAAGTTGGGGAGCTGTGCTAAGTTAGCACCAAGGTATTGTGGACCCTTTGAAATACTGTCAATGGTTGGACCAGTGGCATATCAGTTGGCATTTCCACTAAATCTTAAAGTACATAATGTCTTTCACATTTCTATTTTGAAAAAGTATGTACATGATGCTACTCATGTGATCAATTGGAATGATGTACAGGTGGAACCCGAAGGAGATTTTCTGGTGGAACCGGATTGTATCCTCGACAAGAGGAAAGTTATACTTCGGAATCGCACTATCGGATAGGTAAAGGTGCAATGGAAGCACCTTAGTCTAGATGAAGAAACCTGAGAATTGGAGAGTCATATGCGGGAGGCATATCCAATTTTGTTCCAGTAGGAATCAGAAGATGATGAATAAAGCAACATCGAGGACGATGTTGAACTTAAGAGGGGGTGTATGTCACATACCCAAATTCTGAACATTTTATTTGTGAGAAAAACACTATGTTATAAATTATTGTAAAGTCTTTTATGATTATTGACTAAGTGGGGTCAAGGATGACTGTAATTAAATACTCTAATATTTTTATTTTTAATAATTAAAAGAGGAGACAAATATCCAAAGGAGACTGTTAAAGAGTGTTCATTGACCCACTAGGTGGAATGAATTGGGGTGGAGAGCAAATGGACAAGTGGCAGCTTCTTCATTCACTTCTAGTTGTTGCAGGTGGCAACCTCCCTATTTTTTTGTGTTCATGTTTCCCAATAAAGTGGAACACAGCAGGTGGCTCAATTATTACTGAAAAAATGACCAAAGACCTAGGTACTCTATACATCCATCGAATTGAGCAGGTGGATCATTATTCATTTTTCATTATTCAGTATTCCATTTCTTTTCCTTGTGACATTCTGAGTTTTCAAGAGAAAAGGTGGGAGTGCACAAGAGATTCAATGAGGGGAAGGCTAGGGTGAATGCTAGAGTAATACTATAGCTGAAAGGATATTGCTGAGTGCAACTATTATATTGCTAAAGCAACAAGTCAAGAGTACTGCTGATTGCATAAGTTTTACTGCTGAGTACAGAAATCATTATTACTGATTTTGCAAAAAGTTAAGCTTGCATCCACACAGTATATTCATCCTGGTGGTTCAGTGAACAGGCTTGAGAGTCCTAAGGAAAGTATCATCAATTGTCTTCAGGAACGGTTGAGTGGAACGGGATCCTTTGGGTGTCCCCCCCCCCTACATTATTAGGTTCTACTTGCATTATTTCATTTGATTGCTGCTAACCTATTTATGAATGAATGTGTGTATTTGTATTAAATGTTTTCCATTATGTCATAGATATCTACAAAAGGTTCTAAATGAATGATTTACTGTATTGATTATACAATTTGGATAAATGGATAGATAAAATAGATTGATGAATGAAATCCTTCACTGTATTTTTCCAATCGCCATTAAGCAACATACTCTAGTACATGAAGTTTTGCTTAAGTAGGTAGATTTAATTGATCTTAGATAGATAGTTTGGAAATGAAATTTGAATTACCTTTAGATTTATTTATTTAGATGAATGCATACTGTTCAAAACCTTTAGAACGTATCTCTTCCTATATAGAAGCTTTGAATAAGTAGTTTTCCCTATTCAGTACGAAATAGTTTTTATAACAGAAAGATGTTTTCATTCAGGATAATTTAGGATTCCAATAGTGATAACCTAAATGGAACTTTACATTATTTTCATCATGGATCTGTATACAGAAAATAAATAAACCAAGAATCCTCTATTTTTAATACTATTAAGTTATGCAATAACCATTTCATCCACACTATACGAATATGTAAAAGAACCAAAATTATTTCCTCACAAGCTAGTCATAATAGTTATAAAATAAACTGAAAAAATATACAGAGTCCAAGTCTCCATGTTAGAAGTATGGTGGACTAGATGATCCATACAAGTATTGTATTTTATAATTATTGCATAGCATAAAAATTAAACAGAGTTTCAGATAGATCACTTCCATAACTAACACACTTCTGATGAATCTTTAATATTGTCGAGATGCTTTCTAAATAACCATATTGCAAGCTTAACAAATATTTAGGGTTTAACCCAATAACTAATTTCCAGACTTTAAATAAAATTCTTGAGTTAGGGTCGAAATTCTGTAAACACAACTCGTTATAAAATCTTCAAACATTAACTCTGTAACGAGTCCTTTTCAAACAAGTATTCAACAATGGTGATGTATCACATTACAGTAACAATTGTAATTATTTATTAATGATAATTATAAAATAAACACATCTTTAATAGAGTACGATGTCACCCAGCGAGGTTTTTGATACCTTACACATCAATTAACAAAGAAATGGTTACGGGTTTGAGTTTCTTAAATGAGCTCGCCCAGCCATCAAACATTTACAAAATAATTGACAGACATGGTTTAGGGTTGGGAAAACCAACTTAAAAAGCTAAACAAGTATTTAAAACATCCTTCTGTAAGTTACGAGCATTAGGGATTTTCCCTCCGTTCACTTCTAGCACCGAGCTTGTAAAAATTTAGGCATTATGCCCAAATCTTCCTTTGCATACAATAAATTTTGAAAACTATAATTTTTCAGGTCCCCACCCATCATACCAGTGCAATGGAGAGGATTGTTATGCTAAAACTGGGCAATTAGCCCTATAATCACTAATTAAAAACATCCACATAACATAAAAGACAGGCATGTAGATGTGGAAATCTAAGAAAACAAAGCGGAATTAAAGTTATGTTACTATCTAGCATACACTTAGCATTTCATGACATCCATTAAATATAGACATTGCAGAAATAACAAATGAGAGTACTTATCTTACAACAAGTAGTCCCTGGGCAACCGGCTATGCTTCTGCAACGTTCCACCCAACCATAGGACAGTGTGCTCTTCAATCTCTCAGCTCCACTGCCACCCCCAAGCTGGGAATGATCTCCACAAGGAAAAAGGGAAACAACAGGCTCTCACATAGCCAAAGATACACTAGAATCAGCCAAGCCAATCAGCAGTTGGGTTTTTCAGGATGCTAGGATATGGACAGAGGGTGAATTGCTAGACTAGTGGCTCAACCATTGAGCTATGGATACCTCATTGGGCTCATCAAGCCAACTTTGTCCTCTTCCACTCCTAAATCTCCTACTCACAGGTTCCCACCAAAACAGGGATGGACATAACAACCATAAATACAAGTGCTGGGCATTTTTACAGTGGGATGCCCAAAGATGGGGTTTCAACCAGCTCAGAAAAATGTGGGCAACCAAAATGAAATGGATAAAAGGAAAGTCAATTCCAGGAGAGTGGATTCATTTTCAGAAAACGCTCATGGGAATTTCATGGGAAGAAACAGCCTCTATAACCCCAGAAATCGTGGTTCTCCTTTCCCAGCTGCTGTACAATGTAAAAACGAGCTCCCAGGCATGGAAAAATGCAGGAAATGGTGAAAACGTGAAGGATAAAACCCTAGCAAGCTCAAACTGCGTGAGAAGATGAATGCCATGGGTGAAGAATGGCTTTGGGCACCATTTTGTGGGTGTTTTCTTTCCCAGCAATCCAAAATTTGATTTCCCAGGTTGATGGCTTGCCCATACACGAAAATTGACTGCCATACCTCTCCAATCCCTAGGCATTATCTGCCTCAACCAATTCTTGGAAGAATTAAATGATTGGGTGCATGAGACAAAATGGGTAGTTGGGATTTATGGGTTTTCTCAATGAAATGGATTAACATCATGGCTCAAGGGTTTGAACAATCCCCCCCCCTATTCCTTGTAAAGATCATGCCCCCATATTTTGTCGTGTTGCATAGCTGGTTGTGGGTTTTTCATTAAAATTGCATATTTACATGATGTCCGAATTTACATTGTGCATGGCCAACACAATTACCATAGGCATCTATTTTAATTGTCGATACATGGAACGCTAAATCAATGGTGGGGCCTTGGCCTTGAGCTCCTCACCATGATTTAATAACGGTATTTACATCATTTACAATCTTAATGCAATAGGGTCAAAATCGGGATATTACATTCCCCCCCCCTTGGAATAACACTGTCCTCGGTGTTCCAATACCTAGGAATACATACACGCTATATACATGTCCAAAATTCACATAATGTGGCAGGTCTGTCCTGCATCTCACCCTTTACTTGGGTTTTCAGGACCAACTCCTTTGGCCTTCACAAACTGTTCCTGCTGGCTGGGACCCTCTAGCTCTGCATGAGGGCATTGTTCCAAAAAAATCCCTTCCCTTTCTTTACCTTCCAGCTGGTCCACAATCCTGGAAAATTTGCGGCTGCTACCCTCTTGATGTTCTCTTGTTAGGCAGTTGCGGAGGAAATGGTTTTCTCCACATCCCCAACATTTCATTGGCGGCTTTACCTTTTCCTACTCAGATTCCTTTGAGTCTTCCCACCTGGAACATTTCTTAATCGGCCGATTGGATGAATGCTTCTTCACTGATCCACTTTCCTTTCCCTTATTGATTGCTCCCAGAATGCTTTTTACCTCTTTTTGTAGATGAATAGAGTCGTGTAGAACCTCGCGGTTCATCTCATTCTGTTGCCTCTGTAGCTTGAGCATCTCCCCAAGATTTTCTTGGGTCTTTGCAATTGTTTGAAGAAGAATTTCAGCCAACTCTAATAGCCCTTGGTCTGCCGCCATGGTCAATGTGTACAGCTGACCACACTTTACTCACTAGCAACACCTGCTTGTGTCGGCTGCAACCAATTGTTTCAATTTCTCCTTGTGAAATTTATAATGGAAACTCTTTGTTAGGACAAGCATAATATAAACATTAAAATTAGTCAATTATTTCCCAATTGACATGGAACGTCCATGCTTCACTCATGCGACTTCCAAATTTTTCATGCTTTCCCAACATACACATGATTTCTTTCATGTTCATCCTTTCACAGTGAAATAACTATTTTAGCATTCACAATTTAATTCAAGCAAATAAACACATTCTTCTTCTAGTCATAACATGCATTCAACAATTCTTTGTTTTATATTTGCATCAATAAAAAGGAAAGAGGAGATTAAGAGCTTTCTCCCTCTTAGTCTTGTTTTATTACGGAGCTATGCCATCACTGTGGTTTCATGCTCCTTAGTCTCTTTCACTTTAATGTGAATGCTTGAATTGCCCTTTATTGGCTATGACACTTAGTGTCTAATGTCTGTTTAAAGATTTTCAACTTGGGTACCCATTCCCATTATGCTTACAGAACCTCTGGTTGCTAGGACCCACTCATGTTCACTAGCACCATTTTTATTACCGCTCATATTGAGCTCTTTAGTACGGTCATATGTCCATAGGCATCCCTATGATGCCTTCCTGGTCTTTGCTTCCAACAATACCTACACTCAAACATTGAATCAATTCACATGTTTAGTTTATTTCATAAGGTTTTTCTCTAAACAAGAGTTTGAGAAATCATAACCAAATCATATACACACGTATATTCATAAGCAAGAAGCTGCAAGATAACCAAATACTTATCTGTATTGGATGTCTTCACTTTATTCCACGGGATCCTTCCTTGCTTTACGATCCTTGGATTTCCGTGGACATAATTATGAATGTTGGGCAAGCACGTAGGCTACTCCACAATCATTTGAATAGGCAATGACAGGCCAGTACGCTGACTGGTTTTATCAATTGTTTAAGGGGGTATTGGGCCAGCATACACACTGTTTCACAATATTAAGTAGTGAATGCCCAACCAGTTACTCTCTGGATTTATCAAAAATTTCATATCGCCTACTCATTTCATCTCTGGATTTACTAGTAATTTTATAGCGCTTCCAGGGTCTTGCCTTCCTGCAATGACCAAGGTTTCCAACAAAAAAACAATAGTGTATCAGCTTAGCTGTTAAAAGATTTATACCTGAAATCTTCATTATTCCAAACAAGACATAAATGAAAATGAATACTTATCTGCATTGTGCGTTTCCCCTCTGGTCCACAGGATCCTGCTTCGCTTTGCAAGCCTTGGGATCGCCTATGGAATTGGATGTAGTTAATGCTTCACCAGTACACCTTTACGCCGACTGAATTTATCAAGCATTTGGTGGTGCCCAACCAGTTCCATACCTAGTTGGCCCTCTCCATTGCCGAGCCAGTACATTCATCTGGGTCATCGACCAATGGAAGGAAACTGCGCCACCTGACCATTATAGGTGTCACGTCCCCTCCCATCATACCAGTGCGATGGAGAGGATCGTGATGCTAAACCGGGGCACCTAGCCCCATGAGATTTTAAATAAGCATTCACATAATATAAAAGAACATATGAAATGTATAATTATAAGAAAAACACAGCGGAAATAATTTCGGTAACACATCCATCATACATTCAAGATAATCATCAAATAAATAAATGCAAAGTTAACACAAGAGAGTACTTATCTTATAACAAAGTAGTCCCAAGCAACTGGCTATGCAACTGCAACGTTCCACCCAACCATAGGCCAGTTGTGCTTATCAACCTCTTGATACAACTGCTACCCCCGAGATGGGCACGATCTCTACAAGGAATCAGGGAAAAACAGACTCACACATAGCCAAGCATACACCAAGATTAGCCAATCCAATCTACAATTGGGTTTATCAGGCTACTAGGGAATGGAAAGGAAGAGTGGCTAAGCTAGTGAGCTCAAGCACAGAGCCAGGGGTAACCTTACAAGATCTATCTAGATTGGCACCCACAATACCTACACACCCAGCACAAGGAAGTATTCTTTTCACTGCTGTACAGTCCCTCAAGCCATACCTTCCCCATCTAGTGCTCTCAGGGTGTGCATAGAAGAGTAGCCAAAGCCCTCTTGATCTTCTTGAGAGGTTATCTCCCCCACTAGGTTTACCAAGCCCTCTCTGTCCACTACCACTCCAATCTCTTGCTTATAGTCTCCAAATCAAACAGGGATGCAAATAATCAGCTAACTGCAATGGTTGGACAGGAGAAAAACGTTTGTACAGTGATAAGCATGAAAATGATTCCTTGAGCTTCAGAAAAATGTGGGAAGGCTAAAAATGAACAATGGAGGTTTGGGAAAACCCCAGGAAGTAGAAATCGTTTTTAGGAAAAATGCCCATGGCAATTCTGGGACAAAACGACCTCCATACGGTCCCAAATCGCAGCCCCTTCTTCCCAGCTGCTATCCAAAACCAAAAATGAGTTTCTGGGCAAGGAAAACCCTGTGTTTTTGATGAAAAACGTGAATGTAACCTCCAGCAATCTCAATCTGTGCGAGAGAGGAAAAAATATCTCTTCAGAATGGCTTTGGGCACCATTTCATGGGTGTTTTCTTGCCCAAGAAACAAAAATACGAATTCCCAGGTTGATGGCTTGCCCCTGCACGAAATTGGCTGCCATACCTCTTCATTCCCAAGGCATTAACTACCTCAACCAATTTCTGGAAGAATTAAATGATTGGGTCCATAACCCAAAATGGGTAGTTGGTGGTTTATGGGTTTTCTCATTGACACATGGATTAACACCATTGGCTCAAGGGTTTGAATAATTTCCCTCCCTATTCCTTGTAGAATCATGCCCCCATCTCTTTGTTGCATTGCATAGCTAGTTGTGGGTTTTTCATTAAAATTCATATTTACATGATGTCTTAATTTACATTGTGCCTATCTAGCACAAGAACCATAGGCATTTATTTTTAATTGCCGATACATAAAACGCTAAATCAATGGTGGGGCCTTGGCCTTGAGCTCCTCACCATGATCAAATAACAATATTTACATCATTTACGATTTAATGAAAAAGGGGGTCAAAATGGGGACGTGACATTCCCCTCCCCTTACATTAGCACTGTCCTCAGTGCTCATCAAAATTGAACAAAAATGGGTATGCCACCCTCATGGCATCCTCTAGGTCCCATGTAGCCTCATCGGGACCGTAGTGCTTCCATTGCACCTTTACCTGTCTGATGGCTCGGTTCCGGAGCAATGTTACCTTCTTGTCTAGGATGCGCAATGGATCGGTTTGGAACTCTCCCTCGGGTTCCACCTGGATCACATCCCAATTAATCACATGGTTAGGATCATGTACATATTTCTTAAGTAAAGAGACATGAAAAACATTATGAGCTTTAGTTCTAGCAGGAAATGCAAGTCTATATGCAACTGGCCCTATTCTTTCAAGTACTTCAAATGGACCACAATATCTAGGTGATAGCTTGGCACAAATCCCAAGCTTCAAGGAACCCTTCCTTGGACTCACTCTAAGATACACATGATCCCCAACACTGAATTCCCTATGCACTCTATGCTAATCTGCATAGCTTTTGTGTCTATCCTGGGCTGCTTTTAAATTATGTCTGATCTTTGCAACCTCTTGTTCCATTTCCTTAAGCAATTCTGGTCCAAGTACAATTCTGTTCACTGAGTTGTCCCAAGTCACTGGTGTCCTACACCTTTTGCCGTACAAAGCCTCATATGGACTCATTCCCAGTGATTCTTGCTGCCCATTATTATATGCAAACTCTACCAGGTGTAGATAATCCTCCCACTTGGATGGCTTGTCCTTTACATACATGCGAAGCATGTCTTCAAGCACCTGATTTACTCTTTATGTTTGCTCATCTGTTTGAGGATGGTACGCGGTGCTAAATTTCAACTGTGTACCCAAATCTGCAAAGAGACCTTTCCAAAAATTGGAAGTGAACTTGGTATCCCTGTCAGAAATTATTGCCTTAGGCAACCCATGTAATCTGAAAATTTCCTTCATGAAATATTTGCAATGGCATCGGCTTTATGTGTGGACTTAATTGGTATGAAATGTGCTGCCTTTGTTAACTTGTCCACCACAACCATGATGGAATCATGTTGTCTCACAGTCATTGGCAATCTTGTAATAAAATCCATGGAAATTATTTCCCATTTCCATTCTGGAATTGGCACTGGGTGCAATAAACCTGCGGGGTGTTGGTGTTCAACCTTCACCTGCTGAAATTTCATACACTTAGAAATGTATTTAGCGACATCCTTTTTCATCCCTGGCCAGAAATAATATTTTCTTGCTGTAGCAATTGTTTTCTGATATCTTGGGTGACCAGAGTATGGAGCTTTATGGATTTCATCCATAACAATTCTCCTCAAATATGCCGCATTTGGAATATAGACTCTATTCTTATAAGTAAGAAGTCTGCCTTCTTCCAAATGATAGCCTTCATACTTCTTGCCAAGGTCTTGCTGCTGCAATTTGTCCTTTATCTGCACGTACACTTCATCCTCAACAATATGGTTAACAATTTGCTGCCTCAAATCTGGTTGGCAAGTACTAAGTGCTGCCACATACATTTCATGTACCTTCCTGCTGAGTGCATCAGCCACCTTGTTTTCTTTCCCTTTTATGTGTTTGATTTCAAAATCAAATTCACACAAAAATTCCAACCATCTAGCTTGCCTAGCATTTAAAGTTGGCTGATCAAACAAGTATTTCAGACCACAATGGTTTGTCCTTAACTCAAATTTTCTTCCCATTAAGTAATGCCTCCACATCTTTAAAGCATGTACTATGGCTGCAAGTTCTATATCATGAGTAGCATAGTTCTTCTCATGCTCCTTCAACTTTCTTGACTCATAGCATATCACGTGGTTGTCTTGCATAAGAAATCCTCCAAGTCCTTGATTGCATGCATCGGTACATACCACAAAGTCTTTTTCCGGGTCTACAATCTTCAGAATAGGTGCACTTGTAAGAAGATTCTTCTACCGTTGAAAACTTTCCTCACATCTTGGTGACCATTGAAACTTTATCCCCTTCTTTTGCAAAGAAGTGATCGGGTTTGCAACCTTGGAGAATCCTTCGATAAACCTCCTGTAGTAACCAGCAAGGCCCATAAAAGATCTCACATCAGTCACATTCCTTGGAGTTGGCCAATTCATAATGGTTTCAATCTTCTCAGGGTCTACAGATATTCCTTTGTCGGAGATGATGTGACCCAAATAATGAATTCTATCTTTATAAAAGTAACATTTGCTCAACTTTGCATACAACTTATGCTCCCTTAGTAATTGCATTGTCATTCTCAAATGTTCTTCATGCTCTTCTTCATTCTTAGAATAGATGAGAATGTTGTCTAGGAATACAAGAACAAACTTGTCCAAATACTTGCTAAAAACATTATTCATGAGACACATGAATGTAGCTGGTGCATTTGTGAGACCGAATGGTACCACTACAAACTCATAGTGTCCATACCTTGTTCTAAAGGCGGTCTTATGAATATATTCTTCTTTGATTCTTACCTGATGGTAACCAGACCTCAAGTCAATCTTTGAAAATACCTTTGCTCCTCTCATTTGGTCAAAAAGGTCATCAATTCGGGGCAATGGTTATTTGTTCTTCACAGTGACTTTGTTCAACTGCCTGTAGTCAATACATAACCTGAGTGTTCCATATTTCTTTTTCACAAATAGAACAGGTGCTCCCCACGAGGACACACTTGGCCTAATATATTTCTTTTCCAACAACTCTTGTAATTGCATTTTCAATTCTAGCAATTCTGGTGTACTCATCCTGTAGGGTGTCTTAAACACTGGTGCTGCTCTTGGCACAAGTTCAATTGTAAAGTCAATGTCTCTCTTTGGAGGAAGTCCTAGAATCTCATCAGGAAAAACATCCCTGAATTCTTGCAATACAAGATAGTCCTCCAATTTAAGAGTTTCATTCTCTGCTGCCTCTAAAATGTGGGCTGCATACAATTGACATCCCTTCCTACAGAACTTCTTCAGATGCATGGTTGAAACCTGTCTAACAGAAGTCACCTTTGGAATGCTTTTTACAACCCTCGGGTTTCCTTCTTTGTCCATGCACTCAAATGTCTTATTGTAGCAGTCAAGTTTAACCCTGTGTGCTTCTAACCAATCCATTCCAATGAGAATATCATAGGAACCCAGTGGTAAAATATTCAGATCTGCATAAGTGAATAGCCTATCCATCTCTAATGAACATTTCTCTACTATTTCACTAACTTTTCTCTTGGTTCCAGTGGCTAGTTGAACTAACCATGATTTACTATGCTTTAATTTCTTAAAAGCATAAATCTCAACAATTCTAGGAGTGACATAACTGTGAATAGATCCAAGATCAATCAAAATAGAAACAGATTGCTTAGCAATCTTACCTTCAACTTCAACCACAGTTGATTGATGATCTGCCTGGCGGTCGTCTAGAGCTACATAGATTATAGGGATTGTCCTTGCAACTTGATCCACAGTTTCAGCTCCTTGGATGTTGTGAACTTGATTTGGATTCCCATTCCGATGTGGACAGTTCCTAAGCATGTGCTCCCCTCCACAACCCTAACATTGAAGTGGTTCTCTTGGCTCCTTTGGATCTCTTGGCTTGTCTCCCATCATCCTAGTTGGCTTAGTCACAACCTGTGATGGTTGCCTTTGCTAATTCCGGAATTGAGGAGGCTTGAACCCCTTCTTCCTTTGATCAAACTTTTAATTTTTCTTGTCCTTCCATGCCTTATGGAATTCTGGTTTGCTTCTGTTTTGATCAAAGCAATACTTGGCCTTTCTTATGGCCTCCTCTAGAGTTCGAGGTTCATCAAACTCAATTCTATCTTTATATGACTGGGGCAGTCCACTTAGGAAATGCTGAATTTTCACCTTATCATCTTGAATATACCTGACATACCTTAGCAGCTCCAAGAACTTGTTTGCATATTCTTCCATGGTCAATTGTCCCAATCTCAGCTCATGGAACTCTTTGATATTATCATCATAGTACCTGTCAGAGAGGTATTTCTGCTTGAAGTATTTCTTGAATTGCTTCCACACAATATTCCTTTCATTGATATTCTTCACTTGCCTGATGTGTTCCCACCATATAGATGCTCTTCCATTCAAGTTGAAGATGGCTACCCTTGCCTTCATATTCCCAGAGTAGTCTTGGACTTGGAAATATTTTCTCATCCCAAGAAGCCAAGCTTCAGCTTCTTGACTAGACCTTACTGTTGGAGCCAAGGCCGCAGCTATGGTAAAAGCTGCGAATTTTGAGGAAAAAGCACAAGTATGGAAGAGAAAGTGCTAAGTTTTGAATAAACGCCAATTTTGGGACAGAAGCAGACGGTGCGCAATACGGTGCCAGATGGATAATCTCAGCGTAGATTACGGACCGGAAATCGCGGAGCTCGCGCGCACGTCAGAAGAAAATGAAGGTAGCTGAGTGGAAAGCCCAGCTACCACAATGAATGAAGCAATGGAGTAGAGGGCTCAGCTACCCTCATTAAGGCTGAATACAGAAGTTATGGTTGCTTGGACCAAGGAGGAGCAACGGACTAAAGCATTGAAGGCGAAGGACAAGGCGCCCATACCCGTAAGCTGCGCCGGAAATCATGGAGCCTGCAGGAAGCGGCGACATGACTGCAAGCGGCGCCTACAGTACACCTAGCCATGTCTGGTTAGGGTTTTTGGGGATTACTGCTGGGAAAGGCCCACAGTTTTGTAAAGGTGCGACCGCCATGGCCACCTATATATATGTATAATTGTAAAGGGTAGATGTTAGCTAGCTAGTTAGTGAGCTGGTTAATTAGTGAGTCAGTTAGCTAAGCCTGTGAGTGAGCTAGCTAAAATAGTAGATACTAGATGTAAGAAGGATTGATCGAGTTGATCATCCTCTGTTACGATCTTGCTGATTGTTTTCTACCGTGTTGCTAGAAAACATGAGTTAGAACTGGTTAGCAGTGAAGCTAATCCTTGAGTTGCAGACAGTCGGAGTCGACGTCTGAAATATTGTAATCTCTGAAGAGGAAGAGACTAGATTGAGAGAAGGGCTCCCAGCTGTGTGCGTGGAGTTTCCTGGAAAGATCTAAGGCTGCAGCTGTGTGCGCAGCATGGTGTATAATTCTATCATTTTCTGGTTAATATAAGATACTCCCGTGGACATAGTTTTCCCCGTGGAGGTGGATTTCATATTTCTCGCCATTGTGATGTTGTGATTGAAGTGATTGCCTGTTTTAGTTTACTAACAGCGTACGCAGGAATATTGCATTATCTTTATGAGTGTGTTGAGTAAGTTCTTGGAGCTTCCTTGGGGACTATAATCGTTAAGGGTCGAAGGAATCGGTAAGGCAACGTCGCCGCAGCGATAGGAGATCGTGTTGCTGCGACGGGCGCGCTAGCAAGACGACGCATAGAATATCGATGCAGAGGATAATTGGTCCTAGCGCAGGAGTGGAAGTGCCGCGCAGCTAAGCTGAGCAGGGGCTTGAGAGATGTTGCGCTCATGAGTCTGAAGAGGGGTCAGATATTCACCTTAGAGGAATCGTCGAGGAGGAAAGAGCAGTCTCCGCGTCGCCTAGGTTAAGGAAACCTGATTCCTTAGCCCCCCCATAGCCACTTCGGGTGAGACCTCGAGCTGCTGCGCAGCTCGTTGCCGAGAGGGCCAGTGCGCCAAGGGGTTTTGTTGCTGCGCTTCATCAAAAACCCGGGTCTGTCCAAAAAGCAGCCAACACTTACCTCTCCATCAAATGTAGGAGGTTTTGCCTTCTTAAATTCCCCATGTGAATTGTTCTTGTAGTGCTTCTTCCTCTTACTCCTGCGAGATGAAGAGCTTGAACCCTCAATGGATTCTTCAGAGTCAGATGATTCATTAGAAGAGATTTCTGGAGTATATGTTCGGTCTGTAGAAACTCTTCTTGAGCTACTAGCCCTCTTACGGGAATTCCTTCTAGAGCTACTCCCACCCCTTTTTGGATTTGATTTCTGATGCCCAGAGTTTATTTGCCTTTGGATGTTTGTTAAAATATGCAGCATGGCTGCATTCAGCTGATTTTGTTCTTCCTGAGCTTTAATCATCCTTTCATTATCTTCTCTAGAGATTTGCAACTCCACCCTTAGGCTTCTCATGGTGGCTGCAATACTTGGAGGAGTCTCTTGATTTCTTCTCCCATTAGATTCGGTTTCAACATTTTCAACATGTATGTTCTCCCCCATGGCATCTGTCTCAGGCTCATAGGGATCCTGTGCATCATCCATGATGTTCATTTTCTTGGCCCAACCAAGATCCAAAACTTTCCAACTGTACTATCTAGAGTGCTGCCCTGGTGTAACTGTGATTCTGCAAAATGTGTTCATCAACACAATTGCTAGCTGCATTATATTCTCAGAAATTCATAAATTACTTTCATGCACGTGGGAAAATGTTATATTGACAATTTGTCAAATCATAGAATTTTCTCACAATCAACGACATATGAGGGGGGCCGACGGGGGTCAAGGGGGCTTTCCCCCTTGTGGCTTCTGCATGGCGGGTCGAGGGCAGCGCCCTTGTTTTTTCTTTTCATTTTTTTTTTTTGTAAATCCTTCCATTTCACGCAATCTGGCACATAAGTTCCATGGCAATTTTTTCATTTTCGGCACCTGAAAATCTCCCTGAAAAATGGCTGAAATTCCATGTTTCGGAGCAACTTGTGGAGTTCTTCCGCAACTTTGGAAGAGAATTGGAAATTCCTTCCGCAGTTTCGGAAGACATTCCGAAATTCTTTCCGCAGTTTCAGAAGACATTCCGGAATTCTTTCCGCAGTTGCGGGGCGGTTTGTCGAATGCTTCCGCAATTGCGGGGCGATTTTTCGAGTGCTTCCGCAATTGCGGGATGATTCGCGGAACTCTTCTGCAGTTGCGGGATGATTTGCCGAGTCCTTCCGCATTGCGGAACAACTCACGGAATCCTTCCGCAGTTTTGGGGCGACTTCCCGAACACTTACGCGTTGCGGAACAACTCGTGGAATCCTTCCGCAGTTTCGGGGCGACTTCCCGAATTCTTCCGCGTTGCGGAACAATTCACAGAATCCTTCCGTAGTTTCGGGGTGACTTCTCGAATTCTTGTGCGTTGCGGAACAACTTCATGAAATCCTTCCGCAGTTTCGGGGCGACTTCCCAAATTCTTCCGCAATTTCGGAACGATTCGCCAAACTCTTCCGCAATTTCAGAATGATTCACCGAACTCTTCCGCAATTGCGGGACGATTCACCGAACTCTTTCGCAATTTCGTAACGATTCGTCGAACTCTTCCGTAATTGCGGGATGATTCGCTGAACTCTTCCGCAATTGCGGAACAATTCGTGGAATCCTTCCGCAGTTTCGGGCCAACTTTCCGAATTCTTCCCGAAACAGACTTAAACAAATTTTTTCCAAAAACTCTTAAAACAATTTCGGATTCTTCTTTCCTTCTTCCTGTGATGACTATTGCTCAGTAGGAGGTAACTTTACCTCTACAATTTTATTTGACTTAGCCAGTTTAGGCCCGATGCTGATACCCGTGGTGATCAGGAAGGGACCTTCCCATGTAACTGTAATTGAATTTGGCCCATAGAGGTCCAATGCTGCAACCAGCAGCTATGATACCATTCTTTCATGTCCCCTCCCATCATACCAGTGCGATGGAGAGGATCGTGATGCTAAACCGGGGCACCTAGCCCCATGAACTTTTAAATAAGCATTCAGATAATATAAAAGAACAAATGAAATGTATAATTATAAGAAAAACACAGCGGAAATAATTTCGGTAACACATCCATCATACATTCAAGATAATCATCAAATAAATAAATGCAAAGTTAACACAAGAGAGTACTTATCTTATAAAAAAGTAGTCCCAAGCAACTGGCTATGCAACTGCAACGTTCCACCCAACCATAGGCCAGTTGTGCTTATCAACCTCTTGATACAACTGCCACCCCCGAGCTGGGCATGATCTCTACAAGGAATCAGGGGACAACAAACTCACACATAACCAAGCATACACCAAGATGAGCCAAGCCAATCTACAATTGGGTTTATCAGGCTGCTAGGGAATGGAAAGGAAGAGTGGCTAAGCTAGTGAGCTCACGCACAGAGCCAGGGGTAACCTTACAAGATCTATCTAGCTTGGAACTGACAATACCTACACACCTAGCACAAGGAAGTATTCGTTTCATTGCTGTACAGTCCCTCTTGATCTTCCCCATCTAGTGCTCTCAGGGTGTGCATAGAAGAGTAGCCAAAGCCCTCTTGATCTTCTTGAGAGGTTATCTCCCCCACTAGGTTTACCAAGCCCTCTCTATCCACTACCACTCCAATATCTCGCTTACAGTCTCCAAATCAAACAGGGATGCAGATAATCAGCTAACTGCAATGGCTGGACAGGAGAAAAACGTTTGTACAGTGATAAGCATGAAAATGATTCCCTGAGCTTCAGAAAAACGTGGGAAGGCTAAAAATGAACAATGGAGGTTTGCGAAAACCCCAGGAAGCAGAAATCGTTTTTAGGAAAAATTCCCATGGCAATTCTGGGACAAAACGACCTCCATACGGTCCCAAATAGCAGCCCCTTCTTCTCAGCTGCTATCCAAAACCAAAAACAAGTTTCTGGGCAAGGAAAACCCTACGTTTTTGATGAAAAATGTGAATGTAACCTCCAGCAATCTCAATCTGCGTGAGAGAGGAAAAACTATCCCTTTAGAATGGCTTTGGGCACCATTTCATGGGTGTTTTCTTGCCCAAGAAGCAAAAATACGAATTCCCAGGTTGATGGCTTGCCCCTGCACGAAATTGGCTGCCATACCTCTTCATTCCCAAGGCATTAACTACCTCAACCAATTTCTGGAAGAATTAAATGATTGGGTCCATAACCCAAAATGGGTAGTTGGTGGTTTATGGGTTTTCTCATTGACACATGGATTAACACCATTGGCTCAAGGGTTTGAATAATTTCCCTCCCTATTCCTTGTAGAATCATGCCCCCATCTCTTTGTTGCATTGCATAGCTAGTTGTGGGTTTTTCATTAAAATTCGTATTTACATGATGTCTTAATTTACATTGTGCCTATCTAGCACAAGAACCATAGGCATCTATTTTTAATTGCCGATACATAAAACACTAAATCAATGGTGGGGCCTTGGCCTTGAGCTCCTCACCATGATTAAATAATAATATTTACATCATTTACGATTTAATGAAAAAGGGGGTCAAAATGGGGACGTGACAATAGGTCAAGGCTCTACAATGGAGCCATAGGAATCTTAGGGTTTTTAGTCAGTCTTCGGCGCCCGCCCTCCCACTGTTGTCCCAATAGAGATTTTATGCCTTTACCAATGTCACCACACCTTCCTGTACCACCTGACCATTGTAGGTCAAGGCTCTACTATGGATCCATAGGTATCTCAAGGTTTCCAGTCAGTCTTCGGTGCTCGCCCTCCCACTGCTGTCCCAATAGATATTTTATGCCTTTACCAATGTCACCACACCTTCTTGCACTATAACCCTTCACACACATCAAATCTTCATTCATACAAGGACGCCACTCCTTCTCTTGTGCAAATCGGTGGTTCCTTTTTGGAACTTTATAGGTGACTTCCTTGACTGCAAATTAGCATGACCCCACTCACACAAGGATGATGCCTCTTCTTATTACACAGCTCTTCGGGCCTGTCCATCCCTTCTGGTAATATTTCGCGTGATCATAGAAAGGTTGCCAATTCCTATACAGTCCTTTTGCGTACCCTTCTTTACTTTGCCTCTTTAATGTGCAGTATCAATCTGCATCTGTGTAGGCTGACAACACAAGAAGGATAAGCAAGCTCATCAGTATTGCTGTTCAAATTTTGTAACCATAATCCATATCATTCACTATCAAGTATTGAAAAACTAGGAATGCGTCCATTCCCTTAGAGTGTAGTCAATATTGAAAACCCTATCATGACCCAGCACCAGAAAATGTGTGCACCCCCTTTCTAATGTGCGCCATGTAGGCCTTAATCATACTTAAGCATTCTGCAAGGATATAAATAAGATAGAGCATGCTCTGCATATTAACCCTAATAATTTAGACATGCATGTTCTTGTCTAGGGTCACAGAATACTCATTCATTTTGTAGATGTGTCTCACATGCCTTATGGGCATAGCTTTACCATCTCACTTTCATGGTTTACCGACATGCGGTTTGGCTGAGACATTATCAATGGCGTTTCACCCGAAACCCATTTCCAAAGCATGGGGTCTTTCCCATCTAGTTTGGCTTTTGCAGGCCATCACTCCTGGTCTTCCTGCAATGTGTCTTCCTGGCACATTTATCAAGTAGCCAAACAGTTAGCAGCATTTAACCATAGAATTCAAATCTGATTTCTCTAATCAGTCAATGGCATTAATAATTAAATTCAGGTATGAATTTGCAATTCTGTCCTCTACAGAAATTGATTTGCTTAGCCATGAGTCTGTTCTCATATCGTTTGGCTCTTGCTCATGGTAGATTCCAATCTTCGTCATGGACTTACCCATATTTTCCATGCCCAAAACAATCTACCTGAATTCTGAAAATTCAATCAGCCAAACATGTTGTGAGTATCTATTCATATAATCCTTCCATTGCTACAACAGTCATTGAAGTGATCTCAGAATTATAACCCTCAATAATTCAAACACCTTCGGCCGTCAACATTTGAAATGAAATGAAATATATGTATATATCTATATATGCATTGTTATCATAATGAAATTGCAAGACACAATCACATCATTTATGCAATTTAAACGAAGCTTTAGATACTCATTACTTCGTATCCATACAAATCCGTCCTTTCAACAGGGCACTCTTGGTAGCCCATCAACATGTCTACCTTCTTCATGAAATTAGTCTCTTGTATTCATAGTAGCTCATGAAATGGTATCAGGATTAACATTGGTTCACCATTTCATAGATTATCTAATTGCATCGAACATATATCACAATCATGCATTCACACAATGCATCTCAACATGTGCACTTACACATATGCATGCACATTCACAACATTTACATAATATAATCACAAGATTGTACTTAATATTTTAATGCACATCTCCTCAATGCAACCCTGCATTAATTTATGAGTACTTATGCATTCAAACATATTATGGCCTAATCATGCATCTCTCATATGGAATGCATTATAACAGGACCATAAGTCATCACTTGCTTGGGTTGTTAAACTTCACAACCAACATCCACAAATGGCATGGTACGATTTCATATGAATGCATTGAGATTTCTAAGCAATTATAGGGTGTGAGGCTCACTGCCTTCACTTACCCACATCTCACCATACTTGGTAGGTTGACATTCACATTCAGGCACTCAATACCACATGCAAACCAAATCAACATAGTTTAATCATAGTTGAAGGGATCTTACCAAATCCTCTTTCAGCATCCATGCACTTTAAGCACAAATAACCATTACCTGCATGGTTGTCATTAACATCGCTTGATGTTACCTGATCAGTTGGCCTCTTACCAAGGCTACACAGTCCTTTTTCCAACATCATGATCATAGGTTTGTTGCACCATCCTTTCCTCATAAGGTTGTTGGTCATATGCAAAAATCATCACCCACATATTCAGCCATGCTTTGGTTGTATTTGATCCTACAACCAATGCGAACACAACTACTTATTAGCAGCTACAATGATTATCTCAAGGTGCTCATTGCATATGTAAAACCTCACTATTTTACCAAGATGCAATATCATATATACATAAACATTTTCACATGCATTGTGCAATGGAAATTAGTATTCCAACTAATGCATTTTCACTTCGTCAATCTATTTTTCTTGCATTTTCAATCATGCTTTTATGGTCTGATTCACACAACCATTATCAACAACATTAAATACCATTAATGAGCTATTGCATGTGCAACTTCACTATTTTATCAATATGAAACATCATGCTCATGCATAAGCAATTCACATGCATTATGCAATGACTCTCTAATCATGCCCACTAATTCATATGCATTATTCTCTTGTATTTCCAGCATCCCTATGCCATAATTTCTAGTATATAAATATAATAGCAAGAGAGGAGTTAAGGAATTATTCCCAATTCCTCATTCTGACATGGAGTTCCTCATCCACATCATAGCTAATCCTTTCCTTGGCTTCCCTACCAAGCATACAAGCAATCATTAGCTATGATATTATCATGAATTAGCAATTCAACATATACATATGTATAATCATTCATTCTTGCTATTTTCCAAATATGCAATTCTTATGCTACAACCATAATTAGTTTTAGGGTGAGGAATTTCCTTTTCATCCTCTATAATGGATATTACAACCCATTACTCTTGCTGAGAATTCCACAACCCTTTATGCAATCTGTGCTCCTCATCCCAAGAGTGCATTCCACACTTTCAATGACTGTCTCCGGGGGACGACGGGGGTCAAGGGGGCTTGCCCCTAGCCACTTTTTTTTTTTTGGCACTTGAAAATCTCACTGAGAAACTGCAGAAAAAGCCCCTGTTTCGGCGGAATTATTGATTTTCTTCCGACCATTGCGGACGAACTCACTAAGTTTTTCCACCGTGCGGACAAGTTCGCCGAGTTTCTCTGCCATGCGGATGAGTTCGCCGAGTTTCTCCGCTGAAAACTCAGCTTTTCCCCATTCCGACAACTTCGGCACCATTCGTCAATTCTTTCCGCCGATTTGGCGGAAACTCACCAACTCTTTCCGCTGTTGCGGATGAACTTGCTGAGTTCTTCCGGCACTACGGGGCAACTCTCCCATTCTCCTCCGGCACTGCGGAGCAACTCGCTAATTCCTTCCGACGCTGCGGCACAGACATGCTGATCCCTTCCGCCGTTGCGGAGCAACTCATCCATCTTTTCCGAAACTTCCTTCTTGACGCTGAAACTTCGTTGGCTCATTTGGCTCCACTCCGCCAACTTCGCCGGCCTCCTCCGTCATTACGGATGAATTCGTCAAGTTCTTCCAGCGTTGTGGCGGAGACTCACCAAATCCTTCCACGAATTCGGACCGACTTACCAAGTTTTTGCCGCCATTTCAGACTTGGACAAAATTTTTCGGGCGATCCGTTGCAGAGAAATTTCGCCAAGTCTTTCCGCAGTTTCAGCGGACTTCATGGTCCTCTTCCGACCCGTTGAGGACGAACTCACCGAGTTTCACCATCGCTGCGGACAGACTCGCCAAAATTTTCCCTGTTTCAGCAAATACTCACAAGTTCCTTCCGCCTTGCGGATGAACTCGCTGAGTCTCGCCGCCGATACAGACTTAGCAAAAAGCTAAAAATACTTAGAAAAATTTCAATTTTTCAAATTTTTCTGAATTTTCTTAAGGATCAGTTTGAGCAGGAGGAGTGCTTACCTCTGCCACTGTGATAGGCAGCCCATGAAGGCCCAATGCTGCAACCAGCAGCTCTGATACCAAACTTTCAGGTCCCCACCCATCATACTAGTGCAATGGAGAGGATCGTGATGCTAAAACTGGGCAATTAGCCCTATAATCACTAATTAAAAATGTCCACATAACATAAAAGACAGGCATGCAAATGTGGAAATCTAAGAAAACATAGTGGAATTAAAGTCATGTTACTATCTAGCATGCACTTAGCATTTCATGACAACCATTAAACATAGACATTGCAGAAATAACAAATGAGAGTACTTATCTTAAAACAAGTAGTCCCTGGGAAACCAGCTATGCTTCTGCAACATTCCACCCAACCATAGGCCAGTGTTCTCTTCAATCTCTCAGCTCCACTGCCACCCCCGAGCTGGGCATGATCTCCACAAGGAAAAAGGGAAACAACAGGCTCTCACATAGCCAAAGGTACACTAGAATCAGCCAAGCCAATCAGCAGTTGGGTTTCTCAGGCTACTAGGAGATGGACAGAGGGTGAATTGCTAGACTAGTGGCTCAATCATTGAGCTATGGATACCTCACTGGGCTCATCAAGCCAACTCTGTCCTCTTCCACTCATAAATCTCCTACTCACAGGTTCCCACCAAAACAGGGATGCACATAACAGCCATAAATACGAGTGATGGGCATTTTTACAGTGGGATGCCCAAAGATGGGGTTTCAACTAGCTCAGAAAAATGTGGGCAACCAAAATGAAATGGAGAAAAGGAAAGTCAATTCCAGGAAGTAGAATCGTTTTCAGAAAACGCTCATGGGAATTTCGTGGGCAGAAACGACCTCTATAACCCTAGAAATCATGGCTCTCCTTTCCCAGTTGCTGTACAATGTAAAAGCGAGCTCCCAGGCATGGAAAAATGCAGGAAATGGTGAAAACGTGAAGGATAAAACCCCAACAAGCTAAGACTGCATGAGAGGATGAATGCCATGGGTGAAGAATGGATTTGGACACCATTTCGTGGGTGTTTTCTTGCCCAGCAAGCCAAAATTCAATTTCCCAGGTTGATGGCTTGCCCATACATGAAAATTGACTGCCATACCTCTCCAATCCCAAGGCATTAACTGCCTCAACCAATTCTTGGAAGAATTAAATGATTGGGTGCAGGAGATAAAATGGGTAGTTGGGATTTATGGGTTTTCTCAATGAAATGGATTAACATCATGGCTCAAGGGTTTGAACAATTCCCACCCCCCTATTCCTTGTAAAGATCATGCCCCCATCTTTTGTTGCGTTGCATAGCTGGTTGTGGGTTTTTCATTAAAATTGCATATTTACATGATGTCCGAATTTACATTGTGCATGGCTAGCACAAGTACCATAGGCATCTATTTTAATTGCCGATACATGGAATGCTAAATCGATGGCGGGGCCTTGGCCTTGATCTCCTCGCCATGATTTAATAACAATATTTACATCATTTACAATCTTAATGCAATAGGGTCAAAATCGGGATATTACATAATTTATACATCAACTTAGATTATTACGCAGTGACAAATTAAAAACGCAGACAAAATCTAAACTACAGAGATTATTGTATAAGCTAGGGTAATGCCCAGAAAACGAATACGAATAACTAATTCATGTATCTTTAATATTTACATAAAACACATCTTATTTAGTCTAGAGCCGTAGCTTGGGAATCACTGTCAACTATCTTTTAAAATCCATACACACGGCCTTTTAAAACTAAGCAGAATTTTCCATTTAAACGTTGAGAAGCCAACGCGAGCCAAAGGCCCGAGGGCTCAACACCCTGTTCCTTACAAAACGTTTAGAAGCCAACGTGGGCCAAAGGCCCGAGGGCTCAAGGCCATACGACTTACCATCTTTAAATACAAAACAACGAAACTCAATACGGTGGTTACAGTGGAGCCACACAACCGACCTTCATGCAAAACACAAGTTTGAACACACAAAACCTAACCATGTTTCAGAGTATTCTGAGAACCGCCGAGGCTTACCAGGGCCCATTTTAAAACCATGAAGTTTCCCAGGTGACAGCCATGAGCTCGGCCATAAGGCTACCCTATCACGCAGTGTTCAATGCCAAAGAGGAAGATGAGGTTAGCAACTGTTTAAAATAAGTTGATAGAATAAATGAACTACACCATGCTGCAAAATAATAGTTTACCCATTGGCAGGTGTCGAGCAGTTAAGCTTCCATCTGTATTAAAGAAGATCCACCATCAAAACCCTGAAACACTGCGTGAATATTTCAAACCCTAAACCACCGGAAGCCTGTCGGCCTCCCCTACCACCAAAAAATGACAAAGTGAACGCATGGATTTGTGTTTGATCAAGGGTATTCAATGCATGGCTAGGGATTTGGGTCAAAACCCTACGCCATTCACGTGGGCTTTCCAACGTGTAACCCACCATCATTTAAACCTCTTAATCACGACTATAGTCAAGACTTGATATAATTTCCAAATTAATTTAATCATTTAAAGTTTCTACGTTAAAACCATAGTATAATACACATTTTGGCATACATTAAATAAGATCATTACAACAGTCACGTGGACTATGCCATGATGGTGTTGACACTCGGATATCCACTAATTTCAAATAAAAATGAATTTATATATAGTATTCAAATCGGTCGATTTTCCAACAAGAAGCAATGGCATTGTAATGCCAAATGTTTAATACATATATAAGTTGGCGTTATGTCTTAAGTCTTGCACCAAAATACCTTGGCATATAGTTTAGCAATACATTATGAAAACCATAAAAGAACTATATTTTTTAATATGGTAATAATACCCTTAATAGATAGCATAGTATCAATAATCATACACATTTGGAATTATAAATGGAATAGTGATACTTCAAAGCATAGTGTAAACAAACTCATTTGTTGCAGTGATGGCTAGGATGTGTATCCTAGACCCCAACAGTAGTTATGTGCATGGCAGGATGTAAATCCCAGCCCTAGTATATCATTGACACATTCACGATTTCTATGTAATCTCCAAACATCAATATCTTTAAGGTCTGGTATCAAATCTCTTACCTGCGATCGGTACATGAAGAGTAAGAGCGTTAGTTAAATAATAGATAAGTAAGCCTTGGGGTACTCAAGGGACCCCTTCATCAAAAAGAAGAACAAACCAGTTAGTATCTAGGATCATAATCTTATTACGGTAAAAGATAACATAACTGTCAACTTGTACATTAAACAAGTAACCATAAAATAATCTTACAACGAAGTTAATAGTTATGTATTTCAATAAAATATTACAGCATTGAATTCAGATAAAGAATGACCGATGCATAGTGTCATTACGGCTCATTACATATGTAGCGATAAACTAAATAGCATAATTATCCAGACAATTGCATATATTTGAATTGAGTACATCACAAGATTTATAATTACATCATCATGTTGTTACGACACCTTAAAAACAATTCATAAATGTTGGTGTCATATTTCTTAACATACAGCTGATCTGTTACTAAAAGGGATTAAAACTGTCAGTGAATACTTCCGCATTATTAATATTAGCATTTATTACTGTACGGAAAAAATTTAAATTTTTGTGAAATTTTGGGATGTTACACAATCCTCCTAGCCTGTGAGGTGCATTCTATTATATGAATCCAAGAGATAGTAATCCATTCACATATAGAAGGTAGAGGGGGAAGCCACGAAGAATATTCGATCAAAGTTCAGAGAAGGGAAGGTTGAAGAAGAAGAGGAATTGTTTGAGGAAGAAGAGGAACAATTAATATCAGAGGAAGAAGGAGATATGGGTGACATGAATAATCCATTGGGGGGTAATGGGAACGAATCAAGTAGATATTCTGATAGAGAAGACATCCTAGTAGGAAGTCCAATGAACATTTTGAATGATTTGGCTAAAGGGAAGCAACAACTGATCAAATTCCTAACTAATAATGTGGAAAGGGGACAAGAGCAGTTGATTGACATCACGACTCAACTACTCGTGAACAACAAGACAAACAATAATGATGGGGGAAACAATGGAACCAATGGTCAAAATGGAAATCATGTGGAAGGAAGCAACACCAATATTACAATTCAACCAAACACACGAGCTTCTAGCTCACGGACACCAAGACCTCTCATGCCCAAATTCACAGATGAGCAGCCGGTGGGTCAATCGGGACAACTATTACCCAGATATTTCTTTATAGATTATTTGAGGGAGTACTAGGACCTTGGGGATGAGTTCCATGCAGCCATGCCTTTCCAAGAATTCTGTAATATCAAGTACATAAACATGCCCAAATACTTCAACAGAGGACCTCAGAACTATGATTTGCAATGGAAGGTTGGGAATCTCCCTCTTCCTACCTTCGATGGGTCCAACAAATCCATAGTGAGGGATTGGATTCAAAATTTGGATACTTATTTCCAACTCAACCCAATGAAAGAGGCATAAGCCATTAAATACACCACATTACACCTAGAGGGAGAGGCCCACGAGTGGTGGCATCATGGTTTGGTTGCGTTGGGCCATACCGACGCCATCACATCATATATGGATTTCATGTAGATTTTGATGGACATATTTAACATGAAGGATCCGGAGCTGCACTTACTAGAAACGGAATAGGTCATACAGACATGTACTGCATATGTATATATTACAGAGTTCTAGATATTGGCAATGATGGTGACATACATCTCATAGTCCTAACTTATTATGCTATTCATAGAGGGATTTCCTAAACCATTACGTGGTTGGGTCAGGGCCTTCAATACTGATGCCTTATAGGATTCCATCTCTAGAGTACGAGACACATAAGATGCTGCCTCTAAGAAAAAAAACCCGTACAAATCTTTCATTTCCTAGAAAGGCGGACCCGAGAAGAAAAAAATGGATGATGAGACCATGAATGAATTGAGGAGAAAGACGTTGTGCTTTAGTTGCAAGGAACCTTGGGAGATGGGGCATAAATGAATGGGAAAAGTCCAGGTTCATTATATTGATATGGTGTTCGATACCGATGAGGAGGATGATGATGTGGATGATCAGGTGTCGGGTGATAAGAAGGATAGTGGGATAGGGAAAAAGCCACAGGTACATGGACCACATCCACCATAGACACGAGTATAGGGACCACAGTCACAATAGTTGTAGGTAGATCCGCAAAAGGGGACTAGTCCACTTTATCAGCTACTTCCAGGTTTAACACCTTCCAGGTCAGGGGTGTTATATAGGGACAAAGAGTCATGATCCTGATAGATGGTGGGGAAACCCATATATTCATAGATTCCTCCCTAGTATCCAGGAGAGGCTTCCATGCCAAGCAGTTTGAGGGTTTTGGTGTGGAGGTGGGCGACTATTGAGTGATGCCTTGTTTATTCAAGCCCCCGTTGGTTGACAATGACGATGGGGAATTACAATTTGACAGATGATTTCTATATTGTCAATTTGGAATATACCAATGTGGTATTGGGTGTTCAGTGGCTCATCACTTTGGGACCTATCATGATTAAATAAAAAACCATGGAGATGGGGTTCAATGCACTGGATGGAACTAGGGTCATTTTGAGGGGCTATCCAATGAGGCCCTAAGATTTGTCTCGGCCAAGAGGATGGAGACACTATTCAGACATGGGGATGTAGCTTGTGCAGCAGAGTTCCTGATCACCACCCAGAAGACATCTCATGACAACCAATAGTACCATGTTGACATACGATCTTTATTTGGGAATCATGACAAGGTGCTCGGAGATATTCCACTAGGTAGGCCACCAGACATAGGCTTTGAACACAATCTAGAGGAGGAGGGGGTGAATCCATTGATCACTACCGCCTATCAGAACCTAAAGAAATTTAAAGATGAGACCGAGAAAGTGATAAAAGTGCTGCTTGCTATGGGACATATCATACCCAACTTCATTCCATTCACATATTCAATTGTGTTGGTAAAAAAAAAGGATGGCATGATGTGGATGTGCATTGATTATAGGGACTTGAACAAGACGACTATAAAAAACACATATCCCATTCCTAGGATTGATGAGTTGCTGGATGAGCTGCACAGAGCAGTATATTTTTACCAGATTGATCTCAGGTCAGACTACCACCAGATTAGGGTCCGTGAGCAGGATGTGCACAAAACAACATTCAAGTGCCATTACAAGTTGTTGGTTATGCCATTTAGGTTGACCAATGCACCATCCACCTTCCAGTCTTGTATGAACCATATTTTCCAGAAGCAGTTGAGGAAATTTTTGTTGGCATTCTTCGATGATCTCCTCATATTAAGTCGGACATGGGAGGAGCACATGAGGCTTCTAGATGAGATATTGGGTATTATGGGAGAGAAATACTTGTACACCAAAGATTCCGAACGTGAGCTTGGATCGCATAGATATTATAATTGGGCCATGTGATTAGTGCACAAGGTGTGCAGGTTCATTAGAAGAAGGTCCATGCTATTTTGGATTGGCCTACACCTAGGTCCCTCACTAAGTTGCGAGGATTATTTTCACTGTGGCAATGTTATAGATGATTTGTGAAGGGGTTTTCATAGTTGGCCACACTCCTCACCTATATTACAAATAAATGATCATTCAAATGGACAGAATAGTCTTTGTGGGATTTTGATAGGATCAAGGAGGTGATGCTTCATCTAGCCTTTCACACTGGAATGCGATGCTTCAAGCATTGGAATTGGGGTGGTTTTGAAGTAGAACATACACTCAATAGCCTTTGAAAGTAGGAAAATCAGGGAACCGGAAAGGCTCTACTCTATAGATGACAAAGAGATGCTTTCCATCATGCATGCATTGGCGAAGTTCAGACAGTACTTGGTGGGAAACATGTTTGTGGTGAGGATAGACCACACCATTTGAAATATTTCCTAGAGAAAAAAGACCTGAAAGAGAGGAAATATAAGTGGTTATGTAGGATACATTCATATTAATTTTATATAGAGTATGTAAAGGGGAAGAAATTTTTTTTTGCTAATGCACTCTCCAGGAAACCAACTGCATGTTCTTTGATGGATATTTCAACCGATTAGAAATCTCACCTTTTGGTAGAGTGTTCCAAAACTAAATTTTCTTGTGAACTGATGGATTTATTTATGAATGATGATAGATACCAGGCGGTTGATGATGTTATTTTATATAAAGATCGGATATATTTGCTTCCAAATTTCAAACTAAAGGAAAAGATTTTGCCGGCTGCACATGACGCCCCTACAACAAGACACTAGGTGTTCTTCAAAATATACCGATAGGTTCTTTTGGAAGGGATTCAATGCTGATGTGTTGCGACACGTGAGAGAATGCATGTTCTGTCAGTAGAAAAAGACCGAACAGATCCATCCAGCAGGTCTTCTGCATCCATTTCCTAATCCAGAACAGAAATGGGAGAGTGTCTCCATAGACTTCATCATAGATAGACTGAGATTGTGAACAAGTGGGTTGAGGGGTAAATACGGAAATGTGTATGGGTAGAAGAGAGCATGGATCAGGTGGCTACACTTGGGTGAGAAATTCTATAACACCACCTGCCACATGTCGATCGGGATTACTCAATTCAGATCTGTATATAGATATGATGCTCCGTCATTTGTTTATATGGCCTTCGGGGATAACAGGGCACCCAAGTAGAAGGAGTGGATACAAGAGAGTCATGAAATCCTCCGATTCCTTCAGGAAAAATT
Source organism: Larix kaempferi (assembly GCA_027924585.1). Lineage (NCBI taxonomy): Eukaryota > Viridiplantae > Streptophyta > Pinopsida > Pinales > Pinaceae > Larix > Larix kaempferi. Next base: position 3,503,072 of record BSBM01000233.1, on the reverse strand, counting down.
ATAGGTGGCTCAAAATCAACAGAAGGTATATGTAGACAGGAACCAGACAGAGCACAAATTTGAGGTGGGAGACTTGGTATCTCTGAGACTACAACCTTATTGCCAGTCCTCACTGAAGAAAAGTGGTGCAAAGAAATTGAATCCTTGCTTCTACGAACCTTACATAGTGTTTAGGAGGGTTGGATAGGTGTCATATGAGTTGGATCTTCCATAGGGGAGCAATATTCATAATGTATTCCATGTATCGTGTCTTAAGAAGGTATTGGGACAACATGTCACAACCTCTACAGAGTTACCCCCATTGGATGAGGAGGGGAAATTGATATTAGACCCAGGGGAGATTTTGGATGTGCGAGAGAGAAGACTAATAAACATGGTGATTTGGGAGTACTTGGTCAGGTGGAGACATATTCCAATAGAGGATTCCACTTGGGAGAGTGAACATATCATATAGCACAACAACTTACCGTTGCTTGAGGATAAGCAATCTCGGGAAGGGAGGAATGCCATGTCCCTTTCTGGATGACCACCATGAGGTGACTTACTAGCCTATCTAGTTCTCGTAGGGTATAGTCTATAGGATAGGGAATTAATTAATTATTTAATGTCACATAGGATCAAAAGTACTTTATAAAGTGACATTAATAATTAATTTAATAAGGCGACTTTATAAAAGTCACTTAAATAATAAAGTGAGTGGAAATGGTAAAGCAGGGACCAAAGGGGGTCAAGATGAAATTAAAAGATGGAAAATAGATCATGTTCTCACTAAATTAATTTTTTAATATTAAAAAGTGATAAAGTGTCAAGGGAAGTCGAAAATTCACAGGAGGGGAAAAATGAAATTATAAAAAGGAGATGAGAGCTCATTCTCTCCATTCTTGTCTATTTTCATTTTTGAAATTGAGAGCTCATGAGATTTAGCTTCTCTTGGACGAAACCCTAGGAGGAGGTTCATAATTTCAGTAGTGCAACAAATCTACCATAGCTATCAAATGAGGAGGAATCATTCATATTGCTCTGTGGTGCTTCATTTCCATGAATAAGACTTGAATATTAGCTTCAAATCTGAGTTTTAGAGTGGAAATTTCAGTGGATATTGGATTTTGTTGAGGGTGCACTTGAGAAAAAAGGATCCACTCACTGTAGAGGGTGCATCTGTTGGCCATAGTGTAAATAAGTAGGGCACACCTATTAGAGGAAGTAAACGCACGGGTGGCTGGTTATTTCTTAAAGGGAGGGGGCACCAAAGATACACTCCAGGAGGGTGCGCTCAAGGAATCAGGGACTGTCAAATATGATCATTGAAGTCATTTTCCTTCAGTCATTGTTGGGTATTCACATTCATCTTTATCCTAGGCATACAACTTCCATAAAGAGGGAACATCTATCCTTGTGTAGTTCCATTGAGGAACTTGTTTCTTTGACTGTGTATAAACATCATTGGAGAGGGCAAAAACTTCATGGAGTAATAGTAGTTGTGTCTGTAAAGTATAAGCTTTACTTTTTCAATATATTAATGTGAGTATATATATCACCATTGGAGGCTCACTACCACAGTGAACAAAGGACAAGTAAAGGTTGTTATAATACATTTTCCATATGTTATACATTGGGGAAAGATACAACACTATTTACATTTGCTAGGAATCGTTCATCTTGACTGGTGTATTCATTACCTTGAGCATTAGGTGGATTATTTGTGGGGATAATATAATGTGTACCATATTTTCTCACAGCCTGTACATTTGGATTGTCTCAGTCCCAGTTCAAAGTTGGAGGATCTGTCTCATTAGCCAACTCATTGCTGCCACGGATTTACTGTTCTTAGGGTGATATGCAAAACTGGGAAAAAGGTACCAATTCTATTGTTTCGATATATTAATGTGTCATTTCTAAACTAATATGCCACCTACAAGACCGTCCTTTGATTTGCAATCAGATCTAAGTTTTTCTTAAATGATCTTTGTGCACCTGAGTATTATACAAACTGTGGTATAAGTGAATGAAATTATTGTTAATGGGAATCATGCATATGATCATAATATATGTGGAATGAACAATGAAACACAATAAACAAGTAAAAATCAGACGCATAGTACTCAAGACACCTACAAGAAACACTAGGTAGAAAGCAAACAAAGTGTTTGACGAAAGTCCATAATCAAGCTACAAAATTGTTGGAATTCAATTTTTTTTTTCAAATAAATACTTCAATCCAATGTGATGTGTTATAAACTCAAATTTTATACCTATTAGATAATGTCTCCACATATTCAATGAATGTACAATGGCATTAAGATTCAAGTCATGTGTGACATATTCATTCTCATGATCACTAAGCTTTCTATACTCATACAAAATCACATGACAATTTTTTGTAAGGAACCCAACAATTCCTTCTTTGCAAGCATTTTTACATACCACAAAATATTCATTTGGATTTGTAAACTTAAGAATGCCTATACTAGTGAGCAATTTACTTAACTATTGGAAACTTTCCTCACTATGTAGTATCCATTCCAATTTGACTCCTTTATTCTATAATGATGTAATTGGATGTGCATTTTTTTTTGGATCCTTCTATAAATATTATGTAGTATCCAACAAGTCCCATGAATGACCTTACTTCTGATACATTTATTGGTGTATGCCATTCCATAATAGCTAGAATCTTCTATGGATCTACTGCTATTTGTTATTTAGAAATGATGTGTCCCAAATAATGAATTTGTCTCTAATAGTAGGAACATTTACTTAACTTAGTGTAAATATGATCCTAACCCAATGGTAACCTGATCTCAAATCTAATTTTTAGAATATTTTTTCTCCTCTTAGTTGATGAAAGAACTCATCAATTCTAGTAGAGGATATTTATTCCTCATGATGACCTTGTTTATTTGTATGACTTAAATCCATAATCTCAAAGTTTCATCCTTCTTCTTCACAAAAAGTATCAGGTCTCCCCAAGGAAACACATGTGGGCATGTGTACCCTTTATTCAATAATTATCCCAACTACATATGTAACTCTTTCAAAATAGGTGTACTCATTCTACATGAAAAATTGTAAATTACGGCACCTCTAGGCACCAAATCAATAGAAAAATTGATGTTTATTTTAAGTGGAAATCCTAGTATTCATTCAAACACATCTAAAAAATATTGAAATACTAGAAAGTCTTCAATAATTAGAATTTTACACTTTGTTGTCTCTTCCACATGAGATTCATACAATTGGGATAATTTTCTAAAAAAGCTTTTCAACTGTAAAGATGAAATCTCTCTTATAGAATAGGCCTTGGAATAACTTTCACTATATTTTGTTCTCCTTCTTCATCAAGAGAAGTAAGAGAATTGTTATAGAAATCTAATACAACATGGTGTGCATATAACCAATCCATCCCAATAATAACATTATAGGATCCAAGTGGAATTATGTTCACCATGATATGCAAAGTACTAAGTCCATTCATATCTAAAGGACAATCCCTTACTAAATCATTAATCTTCCTTTTTGTTCATATGGCCAAGTGAACCATCCATGATTTATCATTCTTACATCTCTTGAGATGAAATATTTCATCCAAGTTAACATCAATATAACTATGACTTGCTCCAGGATAAATTAAAATGGCAATAGGTTGATTAACAATATTACCTTCAACCTCCATCATGTTTGACTGATGATTCACCTATTAATTGTACTAGGCTTCATATATTATTGGAATGTCTCTTGAAACATATTCCATTCTAGTTTCTTCTTCAATGTTGTGCACAGTCCTCATTTAGTATTCCCTTCAAGGACAATGATTATACAAATGCTCACCTTCTCATACCCATAATTTTATTGGTTTCCTTGTCCTTTTTCCTAAAGACTCTGCCACCTTGGGTCCATTCTGAACTTGATCAATCGGTTGATATGAGTTAGTAATGTTCATAAATAAATGAGGTTTAAATCCTTTCTTCCTTTTATTTTGGTTCTATCCTTTTATCTCTCCAAGACTGCTGAAAATATGCTCTACCTTTGTTTTGATCATTCATGAATTTGGCCTTCCTAATTGTCTCTTCAAGAGCTTTGGGATCATCAAACTGAATTTTATCTCTGTAGAAAGAAGGAACACTATAAGGAAAAGTCCATGTAGCGGAGGTTATAGCGGTTGCCCCTCTAAAAGGATCCCAAATGTCCAGTTATAGTGGAGGTCACTAGCAAAGGAAAACATGCGGAGGTTTTAGTGGATGTTTTTCATCAATGCTTTTATACATACAAAACACATTGGTGCGGATCAAACATGAACGCACTGGTGCAAACATAAATCATGTGGCATTGTGGTAAAAAACACCATCAAGCAAAAAAAAATGTATAATTTTACAACCGGTGCGTTCAACTTACACAAGAGCATTGGTGCGTAACCGATTTGATAGCATTGAAGTAAGGTAGACATATAGTGGAGGGAAACTAATTAGATTAATTTATTATATTTAATTTTCATTTTCGGTGCAGTCATTCTTGATAATTGTACTGGGGAATTTGAGTTTAGGGCACACCATAAAAAGGTTAAATAAAAAAATTAGCGAATTAAAAAGCCACGTATTAGATTAATTCCTTATTTGTAATTTTAACTTTTGGTGCGATCGTTCTCACTAATTGCACCAAGGCATTTAAATTTCGATCGCACTGTAATAGGGTTAAATAAAAAATTATCAAATAAAAAAGCCATGTATTAAATTAAATTTTTATTTTTAATTTTCATTTTCAGTGCGGCCATTCAATATAACCGCACTGGGGTGTTTGAGTTTCAAGTGCATCGTAACAAGGTTGAATAAAAATAAATTATTGAATTAAAAAAACCATTTTTACTATCTATGAAGTGTTCTTGACCACCTGAGAACCACTTTCATACCTTTGTTGCTTAGAGGCCCTGCCATCGGTGCTCCACGTGGTGTCATTGCTCGCTTTTGTTGTTTGTTGAGTGGATTTTATTTTTTCCAAACGGTGGGCCAAATTTGAAATTGGTGTACATCACAACCATACCTCCCTGACACAGAAGTGACCAAATAAACTCTTTGTTACTTTGTAATTTGAATTTTTAGCAAACTGGAAATTAAAATTTAGCTTTCTTTGCCTTTTTTTTTTAAAATTGAAAAATCTATGTGGTGCGTTCAAGCTATCCGTCTCGCACACCTACACAGTGTATCCTGTAAATTTACAATGTGCACCTTGAACGGTGCATTTCAATGTATAGTGCAGTGCATTCACGGTGTGCTATAATTTTCATAATGCATTGCCATAATTTTAAATAATTTTTTTCTTACCAGCAATAGTCGGTGCGTTTACAAAACAATAGAACACCGTAACGATGCTTTATATTATTGTAATCCATCGATCCTGGTAAACACATGCAAAACCATTTTGCGGTGTTTGACATATTTTCAAATGCACTACTAAAATAGATTTAAAAAAAAATCATAACGTTAACCATGCGCTTTGTAAACTCAGATGCATCAACAAGCCGATTCCCTGACGTTTACTAGGCGCACTGTGGTCTTGATAAAAAATAATTATAAAACTTAGAAATAGAAGATCCTACTAAGGTGCTCTCTAGAAATATTTGTGCACCGTTTATGATGCGATTACTTGTCCGCACTGCACTGGTGATTCCTATTGATGGAAGCATCATTTATAATATTTTTAAAATATTTCTGGTGTACTTTTGTAGAACACAAGCATCGGTGTTGGTAAACACATAGAGCACTAGTTGGAGGTTCTTCAGATAATATTAGATGTATTGCCACACTAAGTATATTAAAAAAACTCACCACAATAACTGGTGCACTTTGTTAACATGTACACATAGACTATTTGATGTGCTGGAATTTAACAACCGCACCATTATGCCGATAAAAAATAATTATAAAACTCAAAAATAGGTACTCCTATTACGGTGCATTTTAAAAAGGTTTGAGAACCGTTTACATTGCACAAACGCGTCAACACTGCACTGGTGCTTCCTATTGATGGAAGCACTGTTTTTAATATTTATGTTGGAATATTCTCACAATATTATCTTGGTTTTGCATGATTTTCATGCATGCATGCATTCCATGCATCCGTGCATTGGAAATTGAGTCTCCTAGCACCTAGTCCTTACTCCCCCCTAGAGATTCTTATTGGACATCATTAGCCCTCCTATCGACTCAGAGCGCCTTGTTTACATCACTGGAGTTTCAATGTTCCACAATATTATCTTGGTTTTGCATGATTTTCATGCATGCATGCATTCCATGCATCCGTGCATTGGAAATTGAGTCTCCTAGCACCTAGTCCTTACTCCCCCCTAGAGATTCTTATTGGACATCATTAGCCCTCCTATCGACTCAGAGCGCCTTGTTTACATCACTGGAGTTTCAATGTTCCCTCATGCATGATTTTAGGAGTCTACACAGTCAGTTCAATGATTTGGGGCGCCTTGTCCCCTTGATTTCTCATTTAACTGATTGCCGTAGCTAGTTTGACTGCTACTGAGTATAGGATTTCCCTTTTTGACCAGTGAAAGTTAGTTATGTGCCCCCTTGGAGTCTCCTTCCCTATTTTGGTGCCCACATGACTCGGTCATGCTCAATTCTACGTCATTTAACTAATCATTCATCATCGGTAGACACTAAACCTTATCGAGAGATGGTTCCAATGCAAACTAAGCCCAGACTTGAGGTGAATTTGAATCCCATCAGAGGCTATTGAATTCATTCTATTGTAACATCTTTTGATTTCCATATTATTACTGATTAATGTATCAACAACAGTTTTTCATTTGCTTTTCAATTTTATGAGTGAATTGATTAATGTTTCTTTCTAATTCTTCTCAGTAATAACATCGTGAAATTGTGAGGTTTGTTCAAGCTCAGTTATATATCCCTTTATAATTTCACATGGTATTAGATCTTATGAGAGCTTAAGTTGAGCAGGTGCTTTCAATAGTGCACCAGAAACCTCTGGATTTCCACATCAAATACTGGTGCCATGGCATTGAATTCATTTGTAGAAATCCTTTGAGGTCTAGCCAGGTGTGAAGGATCCAGATAAAAGTGCCTATTGTCCTAAATCAATTCTCGATAGATTCAGTAACATTCCTCCATATATTTTCCATTGTTTTTGCAGGTTATTCCATCATAAGAAGTGCATTTAGTCATCTACTATGGATCTAAATTAGATTCCCAAGCTTAATCCATTCAATTTATTTGAATTGAAGGAGAAAATGGAGATCTTCATGCGCAACAGAGGTCTCTATAGGGTGCTAAAGGGAATTGAGGTTGAAACAAATGGTGCTATAGATAAGGCCAAGTATCCAAGCAATCTTGATGAAGCATATGGATTGTTGTGTCTTAGCATTTCCAAAGATATAATATTTCATATCTCTGGTCTAAAACTCCCAAGGAGGTTTGGAAAAATATCGAATACTTATTTGGAAAACATGATGATTTGTGAGGACATCAACTGGAAAATGAGCTAATCTCTCTGAGCCCCAGCAACTTCGAATCCATCATAGATTTCTTCACAAGATTAAATAACTTGGTTGTGCAACTAAAACAATGTGGAATTGAGAAGGAAGTAAAGCATCTTATTCTTTCTATTCTTTCAAAACTAGGATCAAACTATTCTATGTTTGTATCTACCTTCCAAACACAAGGCTATCCATCCCAAATTGGAAAATTCCCAGTCTAGATGCATTCATCCTATCTCTCACAAATGAGTAGGACAAATTGGTGCAGATGGGAGTAATAAAACCATCAAGGGATCATGTTCTTGTTGTTGGAGAAGGAAAGAATGTGAATGGAAAAGGAAATCACAAGGGAAAGGAGATGAAATAACATGAGCATAATTCAAAGGAGTCTCCAAAATAGTCAAAGGGGACCTCGAATCCAAAGAGAGGCAAGAAAAACTAGAAGGAGAAGACCAAATGCCCATACTACAATAGAGTTTTTCACCCATAAAGTGCTTGCATGAAGAAGACCATTGATCTCATGGCCCAGCTTCTAGAGAAAAAAAACCTTCCAGTACTTGCAGGTGCCAAAAGGAAATAAGATGATCCTAAATCATAGGATAAAGAGAGGTGTCATGCACTCATGGCCGGTACTTCGAATGCATCCTCCTTCATCATAGATTCTAGAGCTTCCAGACACATGTTTGCATCCAAGGATCTATTCTCTGAATTCGAACCAACTGTTGGTCCTTCTATCCTAATGGGAGATGATTCTGAATTTCGTTCAAAAGGAATTGGAAGGATCAATATGGATGATGGATACTTCAATGATGTGCTCTATGTGCCTACCCAGGAAGCTAACCTCCTTTCAATTTATCAAATGACCCATACAAGATTTCCAAATAAAGTAATTTTTACTCCTAATGTGATTGAAATTCAAGAGATATCTTCTAGGAATATCATTGCACAAGGCATTGCAGATCACTATTCCAAACACTATAAGTTCTCTCATTTATTTCCTTACTCAAAACAAATTGCACTTTTTACTCATGCAAATAAAGTGAGCAGACTTTGGCATGAAAGGTTTGGGAACCTCAACTACAAATATTCGTAAGATATGCACAATTAGAAAATGGTTGAAGGCCTACCAAACATCAGATTTGATAAGGGCACATGTAAAGGCTGCTTGATTGGTAAGCATATAGATCACAAGTTTGAAAAGGGAAAGGAAAAGAGAGCCTCATCTCCTCTTGATTTTATTCATAGATGATTATTCAAGATTCAGTTGGGTATATTTTCTAAAGTTGAAATCATAAGTATTTGAATATTTCAAAAAATTTAAAGCTTCTGTAGAAAAATTCACTGACAAGAAGATCAAGGTCCTTTGTACTAACAATGGAATTGAGTATGTGAAGAATGAGTTTCATTTATTTTGTGCAGATGAAGGTATTGAAATGCAACACACTGTTCCTTACAAACCATAGCAGAATGGTGTAGCTGAGAGAAAGAAAAAAGTTTTGAAAGATATGGATAAATGCATGCTTGAGTCTAAATCATTGACTCCTAGACTTTGGGAAGAAGCTGTCAATTGTGCTGCATACCTCCAGGATAGAGTTCCGCACAAAGGCCTAAAAGTTAAAACTCCTTTTGAAGCATGGATGGGATACAAGCCATATGTGTCTCAACTAAGTGTTGATGTATATGTAACTTCGGAATGTATTTCCTATATATTTATTGTACCCTTATAAGAGATGTGTTATTCCTCTATAAGGAAGTGTCGTCATGTGGATTGACAAGTGTCGCAAGGGTGTGTACTTGCCGATGGGTTATTAGACCACCATGTGTGGGGTCGGCCCTGAAATATATATTATATTATGGATGTATCTAGATAGACAAGTCGTCCCCATAGTGTAATTGGGCAAACAGGTTAAGTATAAATAGAGATCGGGAGATCTCTATTTGGATCATTCGGAAAGACACACTTCTCTCACTCAGAAAGTGGCGCACTAGTGAGGACAAGGATCATCTGCTCTAGGAGACTATCTCAAGTGTATTTTGGTTGTACTTTGGTTGAGCCATTGCTCTCTCTATCTCTGAGGAAGTTGTGGGGTTTTTTCACCTTAGGGTTTTCCCCACGGAAACTCTATGTCTCTTGTCTCTCATGCTTTTGATTCTTGTGATGCTTGTCATGCTTATTGTGATTGTTATGCATTGATATATTGTATATGTTATTCTCTCAGCAAAGATCCAAGAGTATTGTGAATTAATGCTCAAAATTTAACATGATATCAGAGCTAACCTAAGAAGAAGACATTTTGCAGTGACGAAAACTTGAGTTTCTTGTTTATTGGGTTTCTCTCCATAGTTTTTGGAAAAGTAGTATAGTAGATTGACTCTACTCATCAAGGAGAATCTATCTGTACAATCAGAATTCAATTCTGAGCATTTTCAGATTTGGCCCTAAACATTAGGGTTTCCACAAAAATAGGAACTTCTGAAATCTGAAGACATAGCTGGAAGCTCCTTGCAAAAATCGAAGTTTAGAGCTTTGGATCGAGATTTTTGGCTGGGTATATCTCTGGGAAACTCAAACCCTAATTCAGGGCTCTCCCTAGTGAACTCGGGAGGACAAAAAGGCAAATCTGAAGGGTAAAGCTTTGTTGATCTCAAATTCTGAATACACTAGGCTGATCAGCTCATCAAGGCGCATCTTTCTATCCTTTCATAAATTTGAAATTCACATTTTGATTTTTTAGGGTTTTTCCGACAAACCCTAATCCGGGACCAGATCCAGTTTTTAGCATTTCAAGTGGTAAGACCTAAATCTTTTCTATTTCCATTTGAAGTACTCTTTAAGATGTATCACCACACCAAGCTTGAGGATAATCTTGAAGGGGCTGATAACTTCCGATCTTGGAAGTATAGGATTGGGTTAATCCTGGAAGAGAATGAGTTGGACTCATATATAAAAGAAGACATCCCTATCCCAGAGGATGAAGAGGCTAAGGTATTGCATAATAAGAACTTGGTCAAGGCAAAGAGAATCGTTGCTGATTCTATCAAAGACCATCTCATACCCCATGTGTCTTCTCTAAAGACACCCAAGGCTATGTTTGACTCTTTGACCAAGCTATTTGAAGGAAAGAACATAAATCAGAAGATGACCCTGCGGAATCAATTGAAAGGGGTCAAGATGTCGAATGGAGAAACCATTCAATCCTATTTCTCCAAGGTCTCTCAGATCAAGGAACAACTTGAAGCTGTAGATGAAATGGTGGAGAATGGTGAAATTGTTATGACTACTTTGAATGGCCTACCTAGGTCATGGGACTCTTTTATCCAGGGTATCTGTGCCAGAAAGAAGTTAATCTCCTTCAACAGATTATGGGAGGACTGTTCTCAAGAAGAAGCAAGGCTTGTGGCAAGAGAAGAGAAGATGGGAAATGAAGATCAAGCTCTCACAGCTCACACTAAGAAGGGCAAGTTCAAGAGGGAGCCATCCCATCACAAGAAGAAATCTTCTCATCATTTTCACAAAGACAAGAAAGATCTAAGGTGTTTCACTTGTAATGAGAAGGGTCACTTTGCGTCAGAATGTCCCAAGAACAAAAGGGACAACCACAACAACAACAACTCCAGCAAGAAGAAGAAGGGTAATCAGTCCTCAGATATCCGATATTGCTATGTAGTATGTAATCAGTCCTCAGATATCCGATAGGTTGAGCTGTGTGCTCGTAATCAGTCCTGGGATGACGTATTACTACGGAGACATGTAATCAGTCCTGGAGATCCGAGAGGTTGAGCTGCGTGCTCGTAATTAGTCCTGGGATGCTCTTTAAAGATCTTGTCGGTCGTGCTGCAGCATATAAATGTTCCTGGGATGCTCTTTAAAGGTTTTTTCTATCCACATGTAATCAGTCCTGGAGATCCGAGAGGTTGAGCTGTATGCTGGTAATAAGTCCTGGGATGCTCTTTAGAGATCTTGCCGGTTGTGCTGCGGCACATAAATGTTCCTGGGATGCTCTTTACGAGTATTGTGGAGGAGATGCATGTAATCAGTCCTAGGAGATCTTGCCAGTTGTTCTTAGGCACATAAATGTTCCTAGGATACTCTTTTCGGTATTGCATCCGCACATAAAATTAGTCCTGAGAGGCCACCTCTATCAGACCATTCGCATAGATGATGAAGACCTGCAGGTGGTGGGCCTACATCTAGTATGAAAAAGGAATGGCTCTGTAGAACTTCCTATGACGAGTAGAGTCATAGATTGGTTGAGATAGCAGTAGCAGCGATGATGATGATGATGATGCATCAATGACGATGATCCCGAGAAGAAGACTTGTCTAGCAGAACTGTGTCGAGAAATACCTTCCTAGTTAAGAGGGAGTGTTGATGTATATGTAACTTCGAAATGTATTTCATCTATGTATTTCCTATATATTTATTGTACCCTTATAAGAGATGTGTTATTCCTCTATAAGGAAGTGTCGTCATGTGGATTGACAAGTGTCGCAAGGGTGTGTACCTGCCGATGGGTTATTAGACCACCATGTGTGGGGTCGGCCCTGAAATATATATTATATTATGGATGTATCTAGATAGACAAGTTGGCCCCATAGTGTAATTGGGAAAACAGGTTAAGTATAAATAGAGATTGGGATATTTCTATTTGGATCATTCGGAAAGACACACTTCTCTCACTCAGAAAGTGGCGCACTAGTGAGGAGGAGGATCATCTTCTCTAGGAGACTATCTCAAGTGTATTTTGGTTGTACTTTGGTTGAGCCATTTCTCTCTCTATTTCTGAGGAAGTTGTGGGGTTTTTTCACCTTAGGGTTTTCCCCACGAAAACTCTGTGTCTCTTGTCTCTCATGCTTTTGATTCTTGTGATGCTTGTGATGCTTGTTGTGATTGTTATGCATTGATATACTGTATATGTTATTCTCTCAGTAAAGATCCAAGAGTATTGTGAATTAATGCTCAAAATTTAACACTAAGACTCTTGGTTCCAATCTTGGGAAAGGATTCCTTCAGAGAAGAGGATAGCCTTAGAGCCTCAAAGCAAAGAGTGCATATTGGTTGGTTATGCACAAAATGCAAAATCCTATAAAATGCAAGATTTTTCTACCATGCATATCTTCCTTGAAAGAAGTGTCTAGTTTGAAGAATGGCCATTGCATGATTCCCACAATGTCAAAGAAAACAAATTACCAACTACTCCCCCACAAAATGTTGAACAAGATAGCGAATCCTCCTCTCATGAAATTTCAAATTCTAACTCAGAAAGTGAAGATGAGCGAATTCTAGGTCCAGATCAACAAGATCCTGAATATCTAGCACCAAAAGAACCACCACCACTTCCAAGATGGGATTCCAAGACCATTGAATCTGCTAGTGACCTTGTTGGAGATCCACAAGATCCAAGAAGAACCACATAGGAGTTTCAAAATGCAAGTTTTTTCACTCTCTCATACAGATCATTTTCTTCCTGATAGATGATTTTGGATGGTTGGATCAGATCCAAAACCTTCTTTGAGGCCTCCCAATATCCAAGATGGATATCAAATATGGATGAAGAGTATCAATCTCTTCAAAAGAAGGAGACTTGGGAGCTTGTTTTTCTCCCTCCTGGAAGGAATCTTGTTAGTGGGTATACAAAAAAAAGATGGGCTCAAATGGAGTAATAAGCAAGTAAAAGGCTCGCTTGGTTGCTAAAGGTTTCTCACAAGTTCAAGGGATTGAATATACAGAGACCTACGATCCTGTTGCAAAGATAGACTCCATCCATATTGGTTTGACTCTTGCTACATCCAAGCACTGGGAGGTGCATCACATGGATGTGAAGAGTGCTTTTATTCATGGAGATCTAGAGGAGGATATCTACATGAAGAAACCTTAAGGATACATTGATGATCCTTCATTAGTGTGCATATTGAGGAAGTCCTTATATGGGCTCAAGCAAGATCCACGAGGATGGTATTCTAAGATGGACTCCTTTGAATCTACTATCACAAGTTTTTCAGAGAGGAAAGTCTGATTCAAATGTCTAAATGAGGCATGATGGTAACTCTCTTCTCCTTATTGTTCTATATGTTGATGATTTACTGATTACATGGAGTCTCTCTTCATGCATTAGATCTATCAAAACAACCTTTCACAATTCATTCTCTATGTCATGTATGGGACTGGTAAAGCAGTTTCTTGGTCTTGAAGTCTCTTAGAGTGATTTAGGAATCAATATTGCACAGTCCAAGTATGCATCAGATCTACTTGATAGGTTTCATATGACAAAATGAAAACCAACATCATTTCCTTTTTTTTCAGGTATCAGTCTTGGGAATGGTTCTTCTTCACCTTTGGTGGATAGTACCTTGTATCAGCAACTGATCGAGATTCTTTTGTTTCTTACACATACTTGCCATGATCTATCCTATGCATTGAGTGTTGTCTCCATATACATGCAAGAGACTCATGAGCTTCACTGGAAGGAAACCAAAAGGATCTTTCACTATGTGCAAGGGACGAATACCTATGGTATTCACTATGCAGTTGGGTCTCCATTGAACCTAGTTGGGTACACATATTCAGATTGGGTTGGAGACAGCTCAGATCAGAATTCCACATCAGGTTTTGTCTTCATGATTGGATCTGGTCCTATCTGCTGGTCGATCAAAAAGCAGACTGCTCTTTCCCTTTCATTAGTTGAGGCTGAGTACATAGGTGTAGTGAATGCAACCACACAATGCATCTGGTTGCAATGCATCTTGTCAGAGTTTGGGATTCACTACAGTACTCCACCAGTCATCTACTGTGACAATCAGAGTGCTATCATGATTTCCACATATCTGGTCTAGAGACATAGAACCAAACACATTGAGATACACATGCATTACATCCGAGGATTGGTGCATGATCGTACCATCACACTGCTATATTGTCCTTCAGAAGAGAAGATTGCATATATTTTCATCAAGACTTTTTCAGTGAAAAATTTCACTCATCTTTGATCCCTTCTTGGGGTGAGTGATACCTTGGTTTATTAGTCCTTTTTACAATCTATCTTGAGGGGGAGGTTTGTTTCCACTGGGTTTCCCTCTTTCCTCATTTTTTTTAGATTGTTGTATGGGGTGACCTTTGGTCTCAGTAACCAGGGCCCTAATTTTTCATTTATTTACTTATTGTTTCCACATAGTACGGCTTAAGGGGGGGTGTTGGAATATTCTCACCATATTATCTTTGTTTTGCATGCATTTTTCATGCATGCATGCATTCCATTCAGCACTCCATGCATCCATGCATTGGTAGTTGAGTCTCCTATCACCTAGTCCTTACTTTACCCCACCTAGAGCTTCTTTTTGGAAATAATTAGCCATCCTATCCACTCAGAGTGCCTTGTTTACATCACTGGAGTTCCAATGTGCCCTCATGCATGATTTTAGGAGTCTAGACAGTCAGTTCCATGATTTGGGGAGCACTGTCTCCTTGATTGCTCAAGTAACTGACTATTGCACCTAGTTTGACTACTACTGAGTATAGGAGCACCCTTTTTTTGTCACTGATAGTTAGTTATGCGCCACCTTGGAGTCTCCTTCCCTATTTTGTTGCCCACATGACTCAGTCATGCTCAGTTCTACATCAATTAACTAATCATTCATCATCGATGGCCACTAATCCTTATCAAGAGATGGTTCCAATGCAAACTAAGCCCAAACTTGAGGTGAATTCGAATCCCATTAGAGGCTATCGAATTCATTCTATTGTAACATCTTTTGATTTCTAGCTTAATTTTTATTAATGTATCAACAAATGTTTTTCATCTGTTTTTCAATTTTATGAGTGAATTGATCAATGCTTCTTTCTAATTCTTCTCAGTAATAACATTGTGAAATTGTGAGGTTCGTTCAAGCTCAGTGATCTATCCTTTTGGAATTTCACAATTACAAAATATTATCTGTGCATCTTAAAAGAAAACACGCAATGATGCATTATCTGTAAAAGCACACCACCAAATTAAATACATTTAAAACAAATCACCACGTTAAATAGTGCACTTTATTAACGTGTATGCACTGATTATTCGGTGTGATAATGTGTGTTAGGAACCCGTGTCAACCCTTCTCTTTACTTTGTTAGTATATTGTTGTTGGATGCATATGCTTATATGTCGTCCCGTATTATTATATGTCCCATGGTATTGACCCATAGTATTGGGCATAGACTTAGTATATAAGTGTGTGTTGAGGACAATGAAGGTACCGTGAAGTTATTGTATTGAGCTTGCTCAATGGAGGTTCCCCCCTCGATGTGGCTTGCGATCAATAAAGTGATTTTGAGTTATGTTATTTCTACTATATCGTGTATTTTCATTAATTAATTGTTGCAGTTTTTTCACATCTGGTATCAGAGCACTTTCTTGGGCTCATTGGGTGAAATTTCTACCAAATTTTTTTTCCGCATCTGTTGCAGGTTTGGATATGGGAATAATCCCTATCCACTTAACTATGGGAAGTACTTGGGCATAAGCCCTAAAAATCATTGTGAGGAGTACCACAGGAACCCCAAAGTAGATAGCCTATTGAGAGGACCTTCCAGTGAAAAGGGCAACGACCCCTACCTGATTGACTAGTTTCCACTTGTGAGGTAAACCAAGAGCTGTTGTTTGTGGCAAAGTAGTTATGAGTTTTACCTGAGCCGTTGAGTGAGGGGTACTTCCCTAATACGCAAGCCATCGTACAACATTGGCGGTCGAGTGAATCTCCTGAACCGTTAGGAAGCCAAGCATACGGGGTCCATATCTATTTTCAGCTGATAAATCACAGATTTCCTCTGTCCAGAACTGTCTCCGATCACTTCCGCGCCGTTTCAGATCTATCTGTTGCCGATCCCTTCCGTACTGTTTCTGATCCATCTGTTGCTGATCCTTTCTGCGCCGTTGCAGATCCATTTGTTCTGATCCCTTCCGTGCCATTGCAGATCCTTTCACCATATCTCCCTTGTTTTAACTCTGTTTCCCTTGAAACTTCCCTGACACCCTTACAATCCCATTTTGCATATTTCATTCTTGAGGACCATATCCCAAATTCCACTTCCCAAAGCCAGATATCCCACATTTGTCTATTTTTAGGGTTTGCCATAACTTCTTCAATTTTCACCCACCCGCCTTCAAATTTTACCACAGTGTTCATTTCCTATTTCTGCTTCTTTGTCCCTCTTTGCCAAATTTTCTCATTCTTTCACCCTGCTTCTGAAATCCCCATTTTTTGCTTCCCTGTCTATCAAAAAGTGTCCAAAACCTAGTCAAACCCAAATTACCCATCCGAGTTTTTCCCAAATCCAAATTTTCCTTTACTAAAATAGTTTTTGTTTTTGTTTATCTACCCACTCAAAAAAAAAAAAAACTCCTGGTTATGGTTGTCACCCATGCAGGAGCACAAATCATGGAGGAAGAACTTACAACCCTCAAAACCAAACTCCAAGATCTGGATGAAAAATTTCTCAACTTCCATCTTCAGCATTCATCCATGAACCATAATCGACAGCCAAAATCTTCTGCAGCCACTGGGTTCTCTTCTTCCAACAATTTTTGTGGGCCGAAGCTTGAATTTTCTCGCTTCAATGGTACTAATCCGACTAGATGGATATACCAGGAAGATCAATATTTCAGTCCGCATAATAGTTTTGATGTCCACAAAGTTCCACTTGCATCCTTTCATTTGGAACATGAAGCCCTTCAATGGTACCATTGGTACATCAGAGCTCATCACGAGCCAAATTGGACAGATATTTGCCAACTCCTTTTGCAATGATTTGGTTGTAGTGCTTTTGATGACTTCACAAGAGCACTCACTAAACTTCGCCAAATTGGCACTGTGAGAGAGTATCGGAGAGAATTTGAGAAATTGGCCAATCAGACAGAAGGATTGTATGATGAATTCTACCGGAGTTGTTTTATTAGTGGTCTCAAGGATGAAACCCGCTCAGAGGTAAAAATGTTCTGTCTCAACACAATGATGGAAGTCCTAGGGTTGTCTAAGTTGGTAGAGTACAAGATCCAACAACACTCCAAAACCACCTTTGTTCCCTTCAGAAATATGGGTTCCCAACGACCTCCCATCACGCCAGCTGCTCGACCAAATCCTATCAAGCATTTGTCGGAAGTAGAGATGCGGACACGTCGAGAAAAAGGGATTTGTTATAATTGTGCTGAGAACTTCACTCGGGGGCATAGATATCTTGAGAAAAATCTCTATCTCTTGGATGTGGATTCTCCGCCTGCCTCTGAACTTTGTGAAGATGCTCCAGATACAATAGATGATCAGGTCGACATTCAGCAGCCGCCTGTTGACCCCCCATATCTGGACGACCAACCAGAGATATCTCTCCATGATTTATCTGGCATCACCACCCCCCAAACAATGCAGGTTAGGGGTTACTTCAAGAAGATCCCTCTTACAATACTCATTGATTCTGGTAGCACTCATAATTTCATTGACCATCAGATCGCCAAACAGGCTGATTATTTTGTCCATCCTTGCTCCAACTTTGAAGTCATGATTGCCAATGGGGGCACCTTACCTTGCAAGGGGAAGTGTCACAATGTGCGTATCTCTCTGGAAGATTATAACCTGCGCTCTGACATGTTTTACTTGTCCTTAGACGGATGTGATGTGGTTCTGGGAGTTCAATGGTTATGCACTCTTGGCCCCATCTTATGGGATTTTGCTGAACTTTGGATGCATTTTTCAGTCAATGGGAAACAACACAAATTTACGGGCTTACAACCAGGGTCTCTCCGCATCATCAATTCACATTGCTTGGAAAAGATCCTTAAGAAGAATTCACATGGGGTCATTGCTCAGCTCCATTCAATTCAAATGCACTCATCAATGGTCTCCACTACTTCCTTGGATAGATATGTCGGTGTCTTTGTTGAACCAGTGGGCTTGCTGCCTTCAAGATACCTTTCTGGTAAGAATTTAGCCGCATCTACATCTCAACAGGAAATGATGGCTATTTGGAATGTAGGACAAAAGTGGCAACCATATCTATTAGGGAATTATTTCTGCATCAAGACTAATCTCCAGAGTCTGGAAAATTTCCTGGAACAACGGGTCTCCTCCCTAGCACACCTGAAATGGGTTATCCAACTCATGGGTTATTCCTATGTGATCACTTACAAGAAGGGTAAGGACAATATGGTGGCAGATGCTCCTTCTCGCACATTTGATGACCCAGTTTCTCTTACAGCTATTTCTCTGCTTGTTCCAAATTGGTTGCAATCTGTTCAACAAGGATATCTCTTCTATGAACTCCATGATTCTTCATCGGCGGGGCACTTTGGGTTCCTCAAAACGTTGATCGGGAACAATGTAACTTCTTTTGGAAGGGACTGAAAATGACAATTCAACAGATCGTGGTTGACTGTGATACTTTCCAGGTCAACAAGGGTGAAACGACACTCCTTTCAGGACTGCTTGAACCCTTGCCCATCCCTACATAGATTTGGACAACTATTTCTATGGATTTCCTAGAAGTGATCCAGTGGTACAATACCACATTTAAAAGGACACCATGTGAAGCAGTCTATGGATAGGCACCGTCAGTTCTTATTCCATACACCCTCAACAGCTCCCCAGTTCAGGAAATTGACTCGGTTCTTCGAAACTGCGATCAGATTCTTCTCATTCTACAAGACACTCTTCACATGGCAAGAATTCGACTGAAACAACAAGCCGATCAACATCGTTCTGAGCAAACTTTTCACGCAGCTGATATGGTTCTTCTTCGTCTACATCCTTCCAAGCAATCCTCCTTGAAACTCAAAAGGCGTCAGTGGCCCGGAATGCAACCCGAGGATGTTACAGGGGAACCACTCCTTCAGATTCTGCATCAATTTCCACATCTAAAGCTTTGAGGACAAAGCTTTTTCTAAGGGAGAGGGGATGTTAGGAACCCGTTTCAACCCTTCTCTTTACTTTGTTAGTATATTGTTGTTGGATGCATATGCTTTGTAAGTCGTCCTGTAGTATTTGTTGATCCATAGTTTGTATTAGCCCATGGTATTGACCCGTAGTATTGGACGCATATGCTTTGTAAGTCATCTCGTAGTATTATATGTCCCATGGTATTGACCCATAGTATTGAGCATAGAATTAGTATATAAGTGTGTGTTGAGGCCAATGAAGGTACCATGAAGTTATTTGTATTGAGCTTGCTCAAAGGAGGTTTCCCCCTCGAAGTGGCCTGTGATCAATAAAGCGATTTTGAGTTTCGTTATTTATGCTATCTCGTGTATTTTCATTAATTAATTTTTGCAGGTTCTTTACAATGTGTAACAACCGTTATGCCAATAAAAAATAATTATAAAATTCAGAAATATGTACTCCTATTACGGTATGCTATAAAAAAAATTGAGCATCATTGACAATGCATGGGCATGTCAACACTGCACCAGTGCTTCCTATCGATGGAAGCACCATTTTTAAGATTTAAAAAATATTGTCAATGCATCTAAAAAGAACACATGCACCGGTGCATTAAATGTAAAAGCACAATGTTTTTGTTTTAAACAATAAAGTGGAACATGGTGCATTAGGGACAATGTAGTGCACCGTTCATGGTGCTTCTATCATTGTAATGCATTGGTTGTCCATATGATTTCAATTTTATTTTATTTTACCCAGTGCATTTGATTTATTGCAGCGCACCATTTGCAGTGCTCTTGTGTTACAAGAGCACCGATCACTGTGCGTTACTGTAATTTAGGGGCACCGCTTGTCAAATTGATTTATTTTGAGAAAAAAATATTATTTGATGTTAATAAACAACATACTCATTTAATGAAATATTTAATGTTTTTTTATGTCTATTTATGAGACTGATCAATGTTATATTTGAATCAAATACGCCAGCAACGAGAGGCCAACCAACAACAACTGGTGCAGGTTGACTAGTACACCTTGTACATGAGTGGGAGGTGAGAGAGAGGGAGAGGGATTTGTACCCTTGACCCATTACCGATCAGACATGAGACCTCTTGATGGTTTTCGATGTCTTGAATTTATATCAGGAAGATACATCCCTCAAGGGGAACTTAGCTTTTTTGGAACAATTGATCTGTCATTGGGATCACCATAGATAGTCATTTCGCATTGGTGTCGATCCGTGGTTCCATCCCACTGAGGAGGAAATTTACTTCATCACTAGCCTATCCAGGAGAGGGGAGGATTTTCCCTAATTACTTGATGTTTGAGTTGATGTTGCAGCAGAGAGTTAGATCGCTTACTCTTAGAGATATATCACTAACCTGTCATTGATCCTGCTAATTTTTAGGTGCATGGTGGACAAATACAGATTTATGCTTTTGGTGAAAAGGAGATTAGATTCCTCTCACGGTTGGTGACGACCATCGTTCACCTCACCACGGATGCGAAACACATTAGTTTCCCTCTTTAATTTTATGTATATTCTTTAGTTCAAATACCTATATGCATTAGGTGGTCTGCCATTTTTGTTTTTCTTTGAATAGATGTCGTGCACAGATTGATGGGAGGGTCAAATTCCATTTTGGTTCAGTGCTATTTTGTTTATCTTTTGAGAAGTTTCCAGCTATGAGGCCATCATTTGACCTCCAGTCTCCTAGGATGATGACCCAGGTGCATATGCACATGTAAGGAAATATGATTCCCAAGAGGGGGAAGCTCACGTTCCCAGGAAGGATCACTTCAGAGGTGTTGGGGATGTTAGCCAATGATGAGGACCATACATTGGACCTTTTTCCATATCCGTACGTGGGGTTAGACTGGAGAGCATGTCACAACATATTTTTCACCTAGGTTGAGCCACCAAATGATAGAGGTAATATTAGCATTATGTTTGAATTAATCTATTTTCATTTTATTGTCTTACTTAATGCAAATTAAATATATATATTATAACATTTTTTTATTTTTTTTTATGAATTTGTCTAATTATTGTTTTTTACTATATATTTTGTATACCTTGGCACGTTCGATTGCGGCAGAAAATCTAGGACACGAAATCCATATTAAATAAAAGATATATTATTGAATTGATAAGATGCTTAATGCTTTACAAGAGCTCGCCTTTTATAAGGTTTGAGCATTTCTTAAGAAGGGTTACGTCCCTTCAATTAAACTAATTAATAATTTAATGATTAATTTAATACAATATTTAATATTCATAGCATTGCCACTCCCTTTTAAAGAGCTTTGTCCTCAAAGCAATGGTAATGAGGGATGTAACTGTCGAAATTGTTATGATTCCCATGTTGCATCTTCTTCGGGAAGATTTTTCCATTTTATGAGGTATTCTTTAATGACTCGCGTTCTTAATCTCTTCTCTCTAGTAGCAATGATAGATTCTGGCTTGAATATGATTCTTCCTTCTTCATCTAACAAGGCAAGTATTGTTTGTGCCTTCTGGTGTTGACCTATCATCTTTTTCAAACATGAAACATGAAAGACATTGTGGATGCGACTTGTAGTTGGCAATTCCAATGCATATGCCACCTGACTAATCTTCTTATTGATTTGATATGGGCCATAAAAACGTGGAGCCAATTTATTTTTTCCACCTTGTTTAAGTGATAATTGTTTATAGGGTTGTAGTCTTACATATACCCGATCTCCAATTTCAAATTGTCATTCTGTTCGATGTCGATCTTCTTGTTGTCTCATTCTATTCCTGGCAGTATTCAAATTCTCTTTAAGTACTTGGACAACCTTTTGGTTTTCTTCTAAATGGTCATTTACTGATGCGACCCTTGCTTGGTTGGTGATGAAATCCTTCCATTTTGGGGGTTCATATCCATATAGGGCTTGAAAAGGTGTCATTCTTGCAGATGTATGATAAGTAGAATTATACCACCATTCCGCAAGATGTAGCCATTGGAACCATTTATTTTGCTTATCAGTTACAAAAAAATGGAGGTAGGTTTCTAAGCATTTATTGACAACTTCTGTCTGTCCATCTATTTGGGGATGATAAGCTGAGCTCATGTTAAGAGACATTCCAATTTGCTTGCAAAACTCTCTCCAAAAGTTCCCTTTAAACTTGGCATCCCTATCACTTACTATAATCTTCGGAAAACCATGTAATTTGTAGACATTTTTACAAAAAACTTCAGTTGTTTCTTTTGTCGAATCAGTTTTCTTCACTCCAACAAAATGTGCATATTTGGTTAGCCTGTCTACCACAACTAGTATTTTGTCTTTTCCATCTGATATGGGTAGACCTTCAATGAAATCCATTGAAATTTCCTCCCATTTCTTATTCGGAATATGTAACGGATGGAGTAACCCCGGACTTGAGATATTCTCAGTTTTATTCCGCTGACAAATGTCACAATCTGCAACATACTTGTGAATGTCAGCATACATACCCTTCCAAAAGAATGATTGCCTTGCATTATAGTAGGTTTTAAAAATTCCTACATGACCAGCGGCTGGGCAATCATGTGACTCTTTAAGCACCTTGGTCTTAAAACTGGAATTGGAACTTAAGTAAATACGTCCTTTGTACCATAAGAGTTCATTCTTCCATTCAAACTTCGGATACTGATTTATGTTGTTAATTATGGAGCAAACCTCTAAATTCTTGGCATATTCCTTACGAATTTCGTCCAAAAATTCTGGGATCACCATGGATACGGCGTAGACTTGTATCTCTTCATCTTTCCTTGATAAAGCATCAACTACTATATTGTCCTTCCCTCGTTTATGTAGGATTTCCATATCGAAGGTAGAGATTTTTTCTATCCACTTTTGTTGCTTGGTTTTTAATGTCTTCTGCTGTAACAAGTGTTGTAGACTATTATGATCTGTTCGGATTAGGAATTTACTTCCCAAAAGGTATTGTCGCCATTTAGTTAATGCATGCATGATGGCAAGCATTTCCTTGTTGTATGTAGACTGTAGGTATTCTCTTTTGTTCAACTTCCTGCTTTCAAAAGCGATTGGATGACCTTCTTGCATTAGCACAGCCCCTATCCCAAACCCTGAAGCATCACATTCGATTACGAATGGTTTTGCAAAATCAGGTGTTGCCAAAACGGGAGTTGACGACATAATTTGTTTCAACGTTTCAAAGCATCTTCTTGCTTCATCATCCCATTGAAAAGAATTTCTTTTTAGGAGATTTGTTAGTGGGGCAATGACATGTGCATAGTTCCTGATGAACCTTCGATAGTAACCTGTTAATCCCAAAAATCCTCGCAATTTTGAAACATTCTTTGGTTCGGGCCACTCCTTCATTGCCTGGATCTTCTTTGGGTCCACCTTAACTCCTTCCTTTGAGATTATATGACCGAGATACTCCACTTCTTGCTTCCCAAAGGTGCATTTTGACTTTTTTGCATAGAACTGGTTTTCCTTCAGAAGAGATAGAACCTCTTCTAGATGCGTCAAATGTTCTTTCCATGTCTTGCTATATATAAGGATGTCATCGAAGAATACTAACACAAATTTCCTTAGGTATGGCTGAAATAGTTCATTCATAGTTTCCTGGAATGTGGCAGGGGCATTAGTTAACCCAAAAGGAATTACTTTGAATTCATAATGTCCTTCATGAGTTTGGAAAGCAGTCTTTGCGATATCCTCTAATCTGACCCTGATTTGATAGTACCCTGACCTTAAATCGAGTTTCGAAAAATATTTTGCGTCATGAAGTTCATCCATCATGTCATCGATGAAGGGGATTGGAAACTTGTTCTTAATTGTTATTTTGTTTAATCCTCTATAATCTATACATAATCTAAACAATCCATCCTTCTTCCGTACTAGTACGACTGGAGCTGCATAAGGGCTTCTACTCTTGGTGATGACACCACAATTCAGTAGATCTTGAACCAACCTTTCTATTTCTGTTTTGTGGTGGTGGGGATACCTATATGGTTTAACCTTGACAGGATTTGACCCCGGTTTAATCTCGATTATGTGTTCTATACTCCTTTCTGGTGGTAGCTGCATGGGTAAGTCTTGAAATATGTGTTCATGTTTCTGGAGTAATTTTTGGATTTCCTTTTTGAACTCCTTTGGTTCCTCCTCTTTTCCTTCCAGTTGATGACATTGTATTACGTATGCAGATTCCCCTTTTCGAATGAGTTTTTCCATTTGATGAGATGAAACTACTTGTGTGTTTGGTGGATGAAAACCATATAGCTTAAAATTTTGCCCTTGCCATTTAAACTTGATGAAATGCTTTTGATGATTGGAAGAATATGTTCCCAATGTTTGTAACCATTGGACTCCCAAAACGATGTCTACTCCTCCCAATGGTAAGGTGTAGAGTTCTGATTCCAGTTCGAAGTCTTGTATTTGAAGTCTCACCTTGTGGCACTTTCCAACTTTTTCGATCTTTTTTCCATCTGCAACCATCACCTTCATGTCTGGAACTGGATCTACGAACAACTTGAGTTTTCGTGCCACTCTTATATCAAGAAAGTTGTGAGTGCTTCTAGTGTCTACTAGCACTGTAACATTCTCATTTTTTATATGCCCTTTTAACTTGAGAGTCTGTGGTTGACTAATGCCTGTCATGGCTGCTAGGGAGATTTTGGGGTTCTCATCGTTCCCGGCTGCCATATTTACGGTTTCCTCCTCTTCATCTTCTAGCTCTTCTTCTTCTTCTTCTTCTGATTCACTATTCTCCTCTGCTTCACAAGTATATAATTTCTTTGAGTTGTCCTCGGGGTGACACAAATGTTTAGGGTTCCATTTGTCTCCACATCGTCGACATTTTCCTTCCCTCATACGTTGATTCTCAAGGCTCTTCCTATCGTCCCTTCTAGGCGGAGGGATGTATTTGTTTGTATCATCCTCTGGAGTCGACTGGATGTTTCTTTGTCAGTATGACTTCCCTTTATTTGATTGAAAACTGTCAAATTTGGCCTCGGCTACTTTTGCTTTTCATCTTGCTGTCTCGACATTTGTTATGTCATGCATTTTTAACTCTTTTTGTATGTATGGTTTTAGTCCTCCTAAGTAGGTTTCCAACCGTTGTTTGTCGGATAGCCCAAATACTCTGGTAGCGAGGGATTCCCATTGATGCGTGAATTCTTCGACGCTTCCCTTTTGTTGTAATCTGGTAAGTTTTGAGAAAAATTCATCTTCTGTGATTCCTTGAAACCTTTTTAAGAAATCATTCTTGAATAAGTTCCAAGTGTATGCGAAGTTGTCTCCCTTCCACCACATATACTAGTTGTAGGCATATCCTTCGAGGTGCATTAAAGCATACTTGAACTTTTCTTCGTCCATTGTAATGTTATATATGTCAAAATACTCTTCTACTTTATTCAACCAAGCGACGCATTGGTCTTCTCCTCCATTATATTTCGTCATCTCTATTTTTGCTCTCGGCGGGTACATTACGAATGGTTGGTATTGAGTACCTTTCATCCTGTTGTGTTCTGGTGACTCAGAATCGGAAGATGGGGTAACCGACATATCCGAGCCATGTTGTTTATGATTTTTTTCCTCATCATTCATTTTTTGTAATATCTCCTCAATACCTTTCTGGCTCTCAGTCACTTTTTGATCTAACATTTTTTGTTCCTTGCTTATAATGTTGAACTTGTCGTCTATTTTCTGCTCCATTACCTGAATGACTTCATCCTTAATTTCTTTCTTAAGTGCTTCCTGGCTCTTGGTGATCATTTCCTTGAAGGTTCGAAAATCCTTCTTTATTTTCTCCATTTGGGCTTTTAACTCTGTCGTCATGCTTCTTAAGTGTGGTGGTGAATAATTGGACGCAATTTTGGCTTAGGAGGGGTGGAAAATGAAAATGACTTGGAAAAGTGGGATTACTATAATTTTCGATGTGGTTAAAAAATATATATATATATAATAAATATTATATTAATATATATATATATTTTTTGATTTAAGGATTTTTTTTTTAATAAAAATTAATATTAATTATATAATATTAATTTTTTTTTGAAATTAGGGTTAGGTTTTTTTTTTTTTTGATGAAGGAGTGCTACGTGGAGGCCGAGCGGGGGATGGACGAGAGGTGGATGGGGGAAGGACGCAGAAGAGAGGGAGGAGAGGCGCAGCAGCGGGCGCAGGTGGATGGGGAAGCACGTAGGCGGAGAGGGGAATGGTGGGAAGGTGGATGGGGAGCGGGGGATGAGGAGCGCGGGAGAGAGAAGCATTGCGTGGAGGCGGTGCGGGGCTGGAGGCAGTGGAGGGAGACGTGGAAGGGAGCGTGGAGTGGGGTGGAGTACTGGAGATGCTGGGAAGATGGGCGTGGTCGTGAAGATATCGCAGGTGGATAGCTGGGCGACAGTGGTAGATGTGGTGATTGGGCGGATGAGTGAGGGATGAGGGACGTGTGCGAGTTGGAAAGTATGAGGGCTGGCAAGGTTAGAGAAGAGGGTTGTGTGCAGCGATTTGGGAGGAGGGAGAGATGGATTGGTGAAGAGCCAAGGGGGGAGATGGGTGCGGCAGAGAGAAAGGAAAGCGGTGACAGAAAATGGGTGTGGCGTGAAGCAGTGTGGATGGGCCGAATGGAGAGAAAGGCGGATGGATGCAGTGGGTGGAATCCTGAGATGAGAGTGGAGGACGATCCCAGCTAGAGCTTGGAGCGCAGGAGTTGATGCCGAACGCAGCTCTGATACCAAATGCGGCAGAAAATCTAGGACACGAAATCCATATTAAATAAAAGATATATTATTGAATTGATAAGATGCTTAATGCTTTACAAGAGCTCGCCTTTTATAAGGTTTGAGCATTTCTTAAGAAGGGTTATGTCCCTTCAATTAAACTAATTAATAATTTAATGATTAATTTAATACAATATTTAATATTCATAGCATCGATTGGGAGGGGCATCCACCCATTTAGGATGATGAGGATATGCAGGAGATTAAGGTACCTACGTTGCCTAGACTCGACCTATGACATAGTTCATATGATATTTTTCGATAGGATGTGGAAGATGGGTTGTCCGCATTGTTGGCTCGACAAGGAGTCCATCATGTACGAGCACAGGAGATATTGCGAGACCCTGATCTTATAGAGTTATGGAGGATGGTTCCTTGTGATTGAGGTTTTTTATGTAGTATGTCGTTGGCACATCCATACTTCTAGATGCTTGGAGGTTGGAGGATGATTCTACATATGATGAAGGCGACAATCCTTTTCCTCTTCCTCCTCACCATGACGAGGGAGCGTTGACATCTCATGATCCACCACCTCCTCCTTCTCCTCACCATGAACACCAACCAGTATCTACTCCTCCACACCCAGCCGACCCACCACCATATCTGACTCATGATCCACAGGGCGACCGACTAGCCTCTCCTCCTCATCATGTTAAATTTTCAGAATTTACTTCAATCTAATCTAGGATCTTAACTTAGAGAACAACATGTACAGCAAATATACAGCATATCAATCATGGACACAATAATGCAAGCACACAAGGGACATAGAGTTTACTTGGGGAAAACCATAAAGGTGAAAAACCCCAATAACTTCCTCAGAGATAGATAGAGCAATGATACAACCAGAATACAAGAGATAGTATTCTCCTAGCAGCAGAGCCTCCTCCTCCACAAGTGCACCACTCTCCCAAGTGTGAGTGAGAGAATAGAATGTGTAAAATGAGAGATACACACTCTCTATTTATACACTAACTTGACTTGACCTTTACTCGACTAGGTCGGCCTCAACTTAACCACTTAACATAATGCTGACTGGGCCGACCCACACTAGGGTGGTCTAATAACCCTTTGACCCACATGGCCGACCCCCAATAGGGTGGTCTAATAACCCTTTGACCCACATGACTTATATAGGGCCGACCCCAACAAGGTGGTCTAATAACCCATCAAGTATAAGTTACGACACTTACAATATAAATGACGACACTTCCGTATAGAGGAATAATAACATCTCTATAAGAATACAACCACTTTCGTATAGAGGAATAATAACATCTCTATAGGAATACAATATACATATTTGTGAAATACATTCCGAAGTTACATATACATCAACACATCAAACCAACCATCCACCATCTTCTACTCCACCCATCTCCCAGGCTCCAGATACAATGGCTTTAAGAACGGGTGAGATACATCATCAGGGAGATATCGACTATGCTGCTTGTTTCCTGATAGAGGTAGTAATGCCTCTGTCGTTGTTGGTGCAGGTGTCGATTGATATGGATCTGTTGGAAGAGGTAGTGATGTCTCTGGTTCCATAGGTGGACTAGATAACTTAGAGAAGTTATTGGACTGGAGATGTATATTTGGTATGTATCATGAGTTTGACACGCACACACACACACACACACTACATTTTTCATGTTGATGTTCATGTTGATGGTGATTTGTATGTTAGGTAAGTTTAGATATGTTTTCTAGGTGTGCTTCATAGATGTGTATGTTATATGGTGTTTGTTAGATGTGTGCATGATGGCTATTCTAGATAATGCAACTTGTGTTTTGTTAGATGTTATTGTTAGATTTGTGTGTTAGATGGTGTTTAAATTTGATAAATGTATATGTTAGATGATGGTAGGTAATGTTTACATGTGTATGTTAGGTGATGTTTGATGTGTATGTTAGATTATGTTATCTATTTTCTTATGTGTATGTAAGATGATTCTTATGTTTGCTAGGTGATGATATATGTGTATGTAAGATGATGTTTGTCGTATGTGTGTGATGGTTATGTTAGACGATTTTTATGTTTAGTAGGTGCCCATGATGATGATGATGATGATGGTACGTTACATGATGTTAGGTGATGGTGGTGGTGGCCATTGATTATGATCACATTGTAATATTTTTTATTGTTATGTATATATGAAATTATTTTTTATGAACTCAATGGGTTGTCAAATTATTTTATGATATTTATCTTCATGTGTATGATGTATTTTGTTTATGTCAATGATTATGATTCATGTGTGTGATGCAATTTTATTTATTTATGTATTTATGTCGATGTCTTTTATATTAGCTATAATTATAATTACAAATTGTGCACAATATCAATTATAATTGCAAGTTACAATCTAAGCTATAATTACAATTTACAATCATTATTACAATTTCACAACTACAAATTATAATTACAATTACAATTACAATAAGGAATTACTAATTAGATTTAGAAATTAAAAATAAAAAATTGGACAATTACAACTAGAAATTTACAATTGCAAATTACAATTATAGTTACAATCAAAACTTGCAAATTACAATTACAAATTTGCAATTACGTTTACAAATTAATTTAAAAATTACAAAATAATTTACAAAATTGCAAAATTACAATTAAAAAATACAAACTTGCAAATTTACAAATTTTAGTTTCAATTACAAGTGTACGGTTACACAATACTCTTAAAATTACAATTTTGCAATAACAAGATACATAGGGCAATAAGAAATGGAAATACCAAGTTCATAGTGTTTTTGGTAAGGAGAAAGAGAAACTAATATATAAATCTAAGTAAAGTTTCTAATTACATTATTAAATGTGGGTGATGTGAAAAAAGAAATTATGTTCTCTCTTCACCTCCTGTTTGTCACAAATTTCTCAAAATCAGTCATCCCAATCTATTTTTTTTTGTTAGATTATTGAGTAGTTTCATTATGTAGGTTATGAGTTCAATTGCTTCTATTTTTGACAATATTAATTTTGTTCTTTATGCACATAAAATTGGAAAAATAGTTTTGATCATTAATTTTAGGATTTATAAAATCTTTGTAGTATCCATGTTCCTTTTATTGATCATTTCACTATTGTCCTTCTATTTTAAATGACAATTTAAATTTATGCTTATGTAAGGTGTTACCACCATAGAAAATAAGATGATAATTTTTACTCTTAGGTTTAATTATCGTACTCTTGATTTTATCCATTTT
This sequence comes from Larix kaempferi, assembly GCA_027924585.1. Lineage (NCBI taxonomy): Eukaryota > Viridiplantae > Streptophyta > Pinopsida > Pinales > Pinaceae > Larix > Larix kaempferi. The sequence continues at coordinate 3,472,685 of BSBM01000233.1, read as the reverse complement.
AATGTTAAGTTTATAAAAATCGTAAAATGATTGATAAGGTTGAGTTTATTATTCATGAAGGGATTTAAAAGTTTAAATATAAAAATAATAATGTAATCTATGAAGGATGATAATAAGTCTAGCCATGTTGATTTCAACATAGTCATCCTCTTTTAAACATTTCTCGATTTTGTTAAGATTGTCAAAAAAGGTGCCATAAGTAGGGTACCTTTTCTTAATGCGTTAAATATTACAATTACTACGCGACCACTCATTATTACTTTTAAAATTCTTATGAGGAGTTAATAAGTATACCATTAGTTCAAGAAAATAGTGATGCCATTATGACCAAAGTTTGTTGTGAAAATCATATGAGGAATCCATTGATTTATAAGTAGAATGGAGAGATCACTTAGTCGTTACAAGGATGTATACTCTTATTGGGTACAAGTTTATTATGCATCAAATTGTAAAAAATGCATAGTTTGTAGAGTGCATGTGTTCTTGTGGGGCTAAATGCCAAACACGAATTAAGGTTGATTAGATGAATGAATTTGACTAGATTTTCCATGTAGAAAACTAATAAAGAGTTTTCCTAGGATAGACTATGATATGGGTGTAGATTAGGGTCAAGAATCTAGGTACACACTTCCCTTGAATATGCAAGGAGATTGGTCATGGATATCCCTCATGTCATTCTACATAACTAATCATGCTAGCAACGATGAGTTTGTGAATTTTTATAATAACTTCATTTAGAAAAACCTTAATGTGATTGCATTGTTAGAGTTTGAAAGTGGTTTTGTGATTAGTGAATGCATTAATATTATGTGAATTAATAGAATGAAATCTAATGATAGAGTGTATTAGTGTTACTTAACAAATAAATAAAATGCATTCACACATTATAGATTTTTTTTAAGTGTAATTGATTTGTAAATGAACTATACATTTCTAATTAATATTAAAATTTGTTTATTACTTACTAGTTAATATTAACATAATTAGTATAAAATGACTATTTGCGTATTGTTAGAAATTCATATTAAATATCAACACACATATGATACAAATTGACCTATATTTTTTCAATATCGACATGCCATAATAATGGTTCCACAATCATTCTAATATTTTATACTAAATATGCAATGAGATTCTTTTTTGGTAAGCTAGTACCCACGGAGTTTTGAATCGGTGACCTAACACAAGAAGTGCCTTAATAGTACATCTATTAACTATCTATTCTACACCCAATGGGTCTAAATATGCAATGAGATATAAATATATTCAAGTAAAATAAAATTCCTTTTCAATCAGTCATTCCATACAACCACAAATTAGTTGATAGACAAACAAATTTTGCATTAGATTGATTGTTAACCAACTAAAATTGTTTAAAAACATCCAGTAATCAACTTTCCATTTCCACTGTCATAACATGAAAAATAAAAAAATATAATTAGAGAATTAAAGAATTAAAGATAACAATAATAAAATGATAAATCAACACTATAAATGATGAAATAAAACATGTACATATCACTCTACGTTGCCATCACCCTCATTATCTTCCTCACTTGGCATGATAACACTGTTGTCCTAAAAAATATGTTTATATCTAGAGTCGCGTCTTAATATGAACCACCAATCCCTATCCAACACATCTAGGTAAAACAATGATTGGTTACAGTGTTTTGGGAAAATATAAGGACCTTAGTTTCATCCCACATCTTTCTAGAGTTGATGCATATCATCCCACTATCACTATCTTCCTTTACATTATTCCCGTCGAATGTGTCCCACCACTTTCACCTAAAAATAACACATTGAAAAGACGAGAAGTTCACTTAAATGATCTCTTGTATCTTTTCGACATAACCCAACTTACCCCCTATTAGGTTTTGATCGTGCTGGCTAGCATGGCTAGATTGGTTGAACTCAACTTCCACTTTACAATCTTGTGTAAGACGCCCAACATCGACATCCTCGATCTGAAAATGATGCCCATATGACCACATAAATGGGACCAAATGCACTTGTAAAAAAGTAAACAAATGACGATGTAATATGTAATACATTTTATTGACTACTTGGGAGGAACTAGTACATGTGAAAGGATAAACAACCCAATATTTGTAGCATCTATATTAGACTTGGAAATCATAAAACTAATGACACAAAAGGAGAATTCGGTTCCAAAATCAAGTACAAGTAGAGAAGACGATAGTGCACCATAGAATGTGTGGTTATAACAAGTTTGATATTTACTTTGCAAATTCATGGGAAGAGAGAAGTCATCAACCTTGGTGTGTACTTGGACATTTTTTCTCTCAACTCATGCAACTTTTTGGATCTCCTAGTAGAGATTTTTTGGGTGGCATTGATATCATACTTTGGATCACTAGAACTTTAAGTTGACTGAACATAAGCAAAGAGGTTGTTCAATTTAGGATGAAACATAGTTGTTTTGGATTCCAAAATTTTCCAAAAATGAGCATAGGGATGTGTTTGTACGTGTCTTTTTTATATCACCTATTGGAGTTTTTACTATAGTAGGGGGTATTACACCATCAACATTGGGTAGTTGATCATTAGTACAAGGAATGAGTGTGACACACCAAGGGTTCTCCTTCAACCCTTTACATTTTGAACAACCATATGCTACTAGGGTGTCATAAAAGAGATCCATCTCATGATGAATTACCGTCAATGACATATGATTGTGTCTAAAAGATGGAATGTTAAAATTGGTGGGGTAAAGCGGCTTCCAGTTTCATGTACCAATTGCTTGTGGTATCTTGCTCCTGATAAGAGCTTATGGAATTTTGCAAATGGTGGAATATCTTGTGCATTTGATATTGATCTTGAATTGGGATCCTACAAAATATAATACATTGTTATTCATATTCACATGGATAAGTAACATAAATTCAATTAGATAATCAAAATATAAATAAAATATGAACTTACTGGAGATGGAAAGGGAGAACTTGCTGAAATTTGAATAACATGCAATGAGTTGGAATTTAAAGAATTAGCCATTTGATATTATAACCGTTTCTCCTTGCATTTGAGCCAAATCAACAATCAATACATGTATATAGTCCTAAATGTTAAATGTACAACATCAAAAGAAATTATCCAAACCAATCTTGTGCAACCAAGATTGATCCTACCGTATAGAGGTTAGCACTTTGATTTCCTTCTGTGTAAAGGTTATTCCTCCCGTATAGAGGCAATTGATCAAAGTAATGACATTGTAAAGTCTTGTTGGACAAGGCTCCGGACTTATATATCAAGTCATTATTATCATGTGAACCTTTCCTATAAAGGTATCCATGAGATGGACCTCTCGTATAGAGGTGGACCTTCCGTATAAAGATCATGCTTTACTTGTTAAAAGCATTTAATGTTGTGTGATGTATTATTAACCATGATCACCAGATTGCTATTAAGTCTCCTTTAGATATTGATAACCTCTAAAGTGAATTACTTTAGCATATGATCATTTGGTCTAGAATTATATACTATGATCACAACATCCGATAATTATTCTTGGTATAATGTAATGTGATGGATAATTAAAGTTAGCACATATTGACCATGCAGTAAAAGATAAAGAGATAAAGATAAATGCATAGATACAAAGAGAATTTTAATTGATCAGGAGATGACTAAGTGAACTCGAATTGTCAAGCTTCAGTTAAAGCCACAATGTATGCCTCAGTTAACTAAAGAACTCACAGTGGTCACTACAAGTAAATCAATCAGCATGATTTCAGTTAATAGTAGTTAACTATAGTGTTTTCACTTTAGTTAAAATAAAATACGACACTTCAATAAATCAAGGAGAACTTGAATTGATCACTATAGTGATGTTATCAAGAAAGAACCAGTTAAAGAGAGTTAACTAAGTCACAACAAAGAAGAGATCTATTAACTAAGTGTTATTGCATGACAAAACTTATGTTAAACTAAAAGACTACACTTGAGTTGCAACACTTGCATGGAGACACTTAAGTTATCCACCTAACTAAATGGGAAATATTTCAGTTAAGAGGCGAGTTCATCCTAAGAGACAATTCAGTGAGATAACGCACTACATGATAAGTGGGGTGCACTTGTTCATGCAAGATTGATACCTCCAATTTAAGGGTGTGTTCATCTTGAAGCTAGAAGAAGCTGATGCATGAGAAGAATGTATAAATATGTTATACAGGATTGATGAATTCAACGTGAAGCAAATTCTCTTCTCCATTGAAGGCAAGGCGCTTCTCTTTGTCCAGGTGATTGTTCTTGATTGTTATTGATGTGTTGGGCACATTGGAAAACACATCCGATTGATCTCTCATCTATATTGCTTATGTATCTTCACCAACAGTGTTTGGTGATCTCTTATCTTCCGAAATCAATCTGCTATGTTGTAAAATAAATCATTCTCTACTATCCATTATATTATACTGAGAAGAGTTGTTGGGGTTTTTGTTCTCGTAGTTTTGAGAATTTTCCCCATGGTATATCTTGTGTTATGGTTGTATGAATTTCATGTGATTGAATTGTCTCATTGTTTCAAGTTTCAACATCTAAATGAATTAAAGATCAAAGATCAACCAAATATTAACATGGTATCAGAGCTCAGGGTGCGAAGGAGATGAATTTTGCATGCCATCTAGATCCTACATAGATACTGAGAAGTTGAGCACAATATTTGAAGACTATGGAATCAATACCTGTACAACCAGAAGACCGTCTTGAGGGAACCTCAAACTTCAACACTTGGAAGGATAGGATTCTCAACATCCTAGAGGAACATGACTTGGATAGCTATGTATACACTGTATTGGAGGAGCCTACAACTAATGCAGGGTGCATCAACTTCAAGAGGAATCAAGCTAAGTCCAAACAAGTCATCTATTATTCGGTAAAAGATAATTTGATTCATGTGATCACACTACTGAAGACCGCACAAGAATGTTATGATACATTGAATAATCTATATGAGAAGAAGGCCACAAATAAAAAGAGGGCATTGAAGAACAAGTTATGAAACCTCAATATGGATAAGGATGAGACATTTTCCTCCTTCTTCACTAAGATCTCTCAGGTAAGATATCAACTTGTTAACATTAGAGTTGTAGTGGATGAAGGTGATTTCATCCAAACCGCCATTGATGGTCTCCCATATTCACGAGAGACATTCTTGGATGCTATCAATGGCCGAGAAATGCAACCTGGGTTCAAAATATTGTGGCATGATTGTATCCAAGAGGATAAGTGAATCTATAGAAAAGCTATGTGCACTAAAGAATAAAATATTTACCTCACGACAAGAATGAAGAAAGGAAAGAGACCCTTCTTCCAAAAGAAGTTCTCTCATCCAAAGAAGAAGGATTTCAAAAAAGGCTTTGAAATGTAAAAATATAGATGCTACAATTACAACAAGAAAGGCCATTTCTCAAGAGAGTGCAAAGCAAAGTGGAAAGGAAATTTTCATGCTTCTACCGCCATTGAAGATGAAACCACTCAAAAGAATGCATACGGAGAAAAGGAGACAAGAAGGTATTTTTACCTTCTCTCATCCCTTTTGGGATCCATTATCACAAGTGCAGACACATGGTCATTGACCTAAAGGAGAAAATGTTCACATGCATGGTAGAGTTGGGGGACAACTCAACATATTTTATCCAAGGAGTTGGATCCACCTCATTCCAGCTAAGCACCATTGATATTTTACATGTGGAGGACATTCTATATGTTATAGGATTGAAGAAGAACCTCCTTTTAGTTTCAGTTCTTGAAGAAAAAGGATTCTGAGTTATATTCATGGATAACAAAGAACTTTTATGGCCAAAGAAAAAAATCCTAGAGTCTACTGCTGTGATTGGAGTTTGAGAGGGAGGAACCTACAAGGTACTTGGGAAGTACATTCAAGCTATAATTCACCCCACTATCAGTCCATGCAAGCTATGGAACCAAAGGCTTGGAAACCTACACTACAAAGCTCTACCAAGACTTCAAAAATGGTAAAAGGTATGCGATTTTGAGCGTGATAGTGTATGTAGGGGTTGTAGACTTGGGAAGAATGATAATAAAAAAATTTCCAGCAGTACTACCTGATATAAATGGATTTTAGATTTAATACATTCTGATGTAGGTGGTCCCATGTCATCCACCTCCCTAAGTGGCTTCTTATATTATGTACTCTTCATAGATGATTTTTCTAGGAAGTCATGGATTGATTTCATGAAGGCTAAAAGTGAAACTCTTAGAAAATTTAAAGATTTTAAAGCCCTAGTTGAAAATAAGAAAGAAAATCACATTCGTGCATTAAGGCCTGATAATGGAGGTGAATTTGATTCACATGGATTTAATGATATATGTAGTGACAGAGGAATATGTAGACAGTTAACAGTACCATACAACCCTCAACAAAATGGGGTTTCCGAAAGGAAGAATAGAACAACATGTGAGGCTACAAAATCCATGATGCATGATTAATATATGTCTACCTCATTATGGGAATAATCCACCAGTACAACTGTGTACATCCAGAATAGAATCCCACATGCCATTCTAGATGAGAAGACACCTGAAGAAGTGTTTAATGGTGATAATCCAGACATCTCACACTCAAGGATATTCGGGATCCTAGTATACATTCATGTACCGAAATAAAATAGAACAAAGGTGGAGCCTTATGGAAAAGAAGACACCTTTGTGGGTTATAGCGAGTCATCCAAAGCATAACGAATATAGGTACCTGGTGAGAGACAAATTAAAGTTAGGAAATATGTTACCTTCCATGAGGAAGGTTCTTTCAAAATATAAAAAGAGATTCATTGTGATTCAGAGATGGAGGATCTTGAGTCTGATTCCCCCCCTTTAGAGTTTGAGAGGAAGGAACCAGAATATGCCTCAGATTCGCTAGCTTTTGAAGAACCAATAGAACTAATTGAGAGGCCACCTGATGAACCTATTGCTATAATAATATCTTCTTGCTGTCGAGATATCTTACAAAATGTCGAGAAACATGGAGAACCAATAGGCTCATCCAGAGAGCGCAACAACCTTACATATATTCAGGGTATGTTGCACTGATGAGTCACACCAATGATTCAAAACCATCCTCATATGAAGAAGATGTAAAGTAGCAAGTTTGGAAAGATGCAATGACATAAGAGTACAACTCTATAATGGATAATTATGTTTGGGAGGTTTTTCCCAAACCTAATGGGAATTCCATTGTGACTTCTAGATGGATTTACAAGATAAAGCATGTTGCGGATGGTAGCATTGAGAAGTATAAAGCCATATTCGTTTCCATAGGTTTCTCTCAGAAATAAGGCATCGATTATGATGAGACCTTTTCCCCTGTAGAAAGTTACACCACAATCTGAGCAATGATTTCACTTGCATCTATTCTAGGATGTAAACTTCACCAGATGGATGTGAATACATACTTCCTCAATGGTGAGGTTGAGGAAGAGGTTTATATTCAGTAGCTACCTTGAGAAACAAGGTTTTGTAAGAGTGAAGTTGATCCAAATTTGTACTTCAAAGTAGTAAAGAACCAACCATTGAGATTGGTTATGTATGTTTATGATTTTTTTCTCATTGGAGAGGAAAATATGATTGCTTGGTGTAAGAGGGATCTCGAGATGAAAGACTTAGGTCTGATGCACTACTTTCTTGGCCTTGAGATCTAGCAAATAAAATATGAAATTTTTCTATCTCAAGGGAAGTACACTGTCGATATATTGTGCACATTTGGCATGATAGATTGAAACTCTATGACTACACCGATAGTTTCCAATTTGAGGAAACTTCATGAGTCAGCATCTGGATCAGATCCGTTAGACCCCACTTTGTATAGACAACTTATAGGCTCTCTAATGTACTTAATACATTCGAGTTTTGATGTATTTTATGTCGCGAGAATTCTGAGTCAATTTATGTCTAATTCCAGACACAAACAATGGATAACTTATAAGGATGTGCTTAGGTACCGTCTAGGTACAATTTCATATGGACTCAGATATGCCTCCAGTGGAGTAGTCGTGTTACTTGATTATACATACTCAAACTGGGGAGGAATCTTTGTGGACTGTAATAGTACATCCGACTATTGTTATAACCTAGGATAAACTATGATATATTGGTCCAGCAAGAAGCAGGGCTATGTATCCCATAACACTTCAGAATAATAATACATAACTGCTAGTGTTTCCTACCGAGAAGAAGTGTGGCTCAGAAATCTACTTGCAAGGTTGTTCGGTGAAAAACTTGAGCCTACAATTATTAGGTGTGACAATCAAATTTGCATCAAGCTTTCTGAAAACCAAGTGTTTGATGACAATTCAAAACACACTGAAATGAAGTATCACTTCATCCGAGACATGGTCTAGAAAGGTACATTGAAACTTCAATACATTGCTACTGATGAGAATATTGCAGATGTGTTAACAAAGCCTCTATCATCGAAAAATTTTAGGTACTTCTGAGACAAGCTTGGTTTGGAAGAGAATGCCTCCCCCGCTGAGAGGGAGTGTTAAATGTACAGCATCAGAAGACATTCTCCAAACCAATTTTTGAAACAAAGATTGATCCTCCCATATAGAGGTGAGCACTTTAATTTCCTTCCATGTAAAGGTTATTCCTCCCGTATAGAGGTAATTGATCAAAGTAATGATATTGGAAAAGGCTCTGGACTTGTGTGTCAAGTCATGATTCTCATGTGAACCTTCCGTATAATGGTATCCATGAGATGGACCTCCCGTATAGAGGTGGACCTTCCGTATAAATGTCATTCTTTACTTGTTAAAATCATTAGATGTTGTGTGATGTATTATTAACGATGATCACTAGATTGTTGTTAAGTCTCCTTTAGAGATTGATCACCTCTAAAGTGAATTACTTTAGCATATGATCATTTGGTTTGGAATAATATACTATGATCACAACATCCGATAATTCTTATTAGTATAATGTAATGTGATGGATAATTAAAGTTAGCACATATTAACCATGCAGTAAAAGATAAAGAGATAAACTAGATAAATGCATAGAGAAAAATAGAATTCGAATTGATCAGGAGATGACTAAGTGATCTCGAATTGTCAAGATTCATTTAAAGCCACAATGTATGACTCAGTTAACTAAATAACTCATAGTGGTCACTACAAGTAAATCAATCATCATGATTTCAGTTAATAATAATTAACTAAGTGTTAAATAAGAAGGACTAGTTAACTAAATCGTTTTCACTTTAGTTAAAATAAAAGACGACGCTTCAGGAAATCAAGGAGAACTCGATTTGATCACTACAGTGATGTTATCAAGAAAGAATCAGTTAAAGAGAGTTAACTAAGTGACAACAAATAAGATCTAGTTAACTAAGTGTTATTGTATGACGACACTTGAGTTGCGACACTTGCATGAAGACACTTAAGTTATCCACCTAACTAAGTGGGCAAGCTTTCAGTTAAGAGGTGACTTCATCCTAAGGGAAACTTCAGTTAGATAACGCACTGGATGAGAAGTGGGCCACACTTCTTCATGCAAGATTGATACATCCATTCTGAGGGCAAGTTCATCCTGAAGTTAAAAGAATCTGATGCATGAGAATAATTTATAAATATGTTATATAGGTTTGATGAATTTAATGTGAAGCGAATTATCTTCTCCATTGAAATCAAGGCACTTGTCTTTATGCAGGTTATTGTTCTTGCTTGTTATTGATGTGTTGGGCACATTTGAAAACACATCCGATTGATCTCTCTTCTCTATTATTTATGTATCTTCATCAAGAGTGTTTGGTGATCTCTTATCTTTCGAATATAATTTTCTATGATGTAAAAGAAAGCATTCTTTGTTATCCATTATATTATACTGAGAAGAGTTGTTGGAGTTTTCGTTCTCATAGTTTTGAGGATTTGATCCAAGGTATATCTTGTGTTATGGTTGTATGAATTTCATGTGATTGAATTGTCTCAATATTTCAAGTTTTGACATCTAAAAGAATTAAAGATCAAATATCAACCAAATATTAACACTAAAACAAATATTTAGAACCATATCACAATATAAATTCCAATATGGTTTCAAAACCATTTTGTTAGAATAAGGTGACTTTAAGCAACATATGTATACATTGAATTATTGTGATTGGTGTGGTTGAATCCTAAAAGAACATTTGAGATCAATATATCATTTTAAGTTGAAAAGAAAATTTATATGGATTTTTAATTACTCTGGTGCACCATAATAATACAACAACATGGTATGTCCTCATATGCACTGTATTGGAACATCCACAAAAATACGACAAAAGAAAATATCCGTATGAATTAAAAATATGACAACCACATCGGTGCAATGGGACCACCTGTTGGGTCAAATTTGAAACCCTATCAGCCTTGTCAGTTTTTTTCAATTTTATTAAAAAAACGCTTACACAATTTTCGATGCAGTAGAGTTGTTCAAACAAACCGATGCATTTATAATAAAAGTGCACCAGTTTGATTACCGGTGCTTTATAATAAATATATCACACCAATAAATGCATATATAATTTTTTTTCATTTTGTTTTGGTTAATGGTGTGTTCAAGTATGGTGCACCGATGCATTCAAACATGAGAAGCATCGATGCATTTTGTTTATTGAAACACACCAAAATGGAAGATTAATTTTTTATGTTGAAGTTATGTAATTTATTTGTATAATATACTTATTAGCTTCTCTATTTAATGGTCCATGTTGTTTATTGATAAAAAAATACATGATACAATTTCAATGAACAATAATTCTAGTCGACATGATCAGAGCACATCCAAAATTTTGAAGAAGGAAAGTTCTTTGTAATTTCAGTATTAAATTAATATGTTTGCATTATTTTAACTTTATATAATATGTATTGGTTAATTTGTGACATGCATAGCCAAAAAATGAGGAAGATCGATAAGATTCTTTTCAATATAAGTGCATAAGACCATAAAAATTTGATGGAAAAGTTGCAGAGGGATGAATAAGGTGAATAAAAAAGAAATCAACATGAATTTTTTCTTGAGTTTTGAGTAATTTTGTACTTAATAATATTTGTTAATATGTTTCAAACAATCTAATTCACATATGTTGAATGTTATGCAGGGATTGAAAACAACAAAAGGGAATTCCATCATAAGAAAAAAAAAACTATGGAAGATGTAAATGATAATGAATTGGTCCTAAGCTCATCTGGAGTGGCTTTGGAAGTTAATGAAAGGGGATTTTTTTTTATAAAAATATGAGGGATATAGTGGAAAGAACGTATTGACGTACTTTTCACTTACAGTACATAAATCAATCCAATGATTGTAAGAATCAGGTTATATCTAAATACAAGAGGCGTTTCCAGAGCAATGGTCAATGAGACCTATTAGACTTGCAATAGAAAAAACATACAACAACTAAAAATAATTATTCAAAAAGTAATATTCATAAACATGTTTTTATAGAATATGTATCTACTACTACAAAGCATTCCTTTATTAATATTAATTATTCTATATTTGTTTTCTATATCAGCATAAAAATAGTGTAATGTCATTTTACATTTTTAGGAAGATGAAAATCCCAAAGGATGAACGAGAAGATATACGAAATATGCCAGTAGGTATGTTCAAAAAAGTGTACAATGAGATGATCAAGGAAATGGATATAATTGTATCATAGGAGGATCCATCTCAATAGTGTTGAATATTGTAACTTCTAAGAATATTATATTTGTACTTTATTATTCCGGAGATGTTTCATCCCTCCGAGGTGATTCTATTATGTATTCGGAGATGTTTATTCCTCTGATGGTTTGTGGTAACCAGGGTTATTAGACCCACCATGTGGGGGTCGACCTTGAGTTTATTATTTAGGGGTTATTAGACTTCACTCGAAGAGGTCGGCCCCATTAGGGATTTTAGTCAGTCGGGAACTAGTATAAGTAGAGGAGGTGAGCTCCTCATTTGACACACTTGCTCAACTCAGAAAGTAGCGCACTTGTGTTTGGGAGGTCTGCATAGGAGGTAGAGAAGGAGGTCAAGTCTTGGAGCACATCTTGTATTTTGGTTGATCATCTTATTGAGGAAAGCTTTGTTGGGTTTTCTACCCCATGAGGGTTTCCCAGGGTAATATCTTTGTCTATCTTGTGATTATGTTTATTTCAGTGATCTTTCTAGTCAAATTAGAATAAAATTAACATGGTATCAGAGCTATCCTGAATAGAACATCTTTCACAAGGTGAAATTATCTTTCTCTCTCTCTCTCCCAAAATTAGGGTTTCTGCAAAAGTTAGTATCTTTTAGTTTCTAGTTGCATGACTGAATAGACCTTCTCAAAATCAATCTTTTGAGCCCTAGATCGAAGTTTTTGGTTGGGTAGAACTCCGGGAAAGTCAAACCCTAGTTTGACCAAAAGTGCGATAAACTAGAAATTCTGTTGCAAATCTGGAAAAGTGAAAAGGTAAAGTTTCCCGGTAAGTAATACTCTATCTCTTATCTCTTGGAATCCCCCAAGAGAAGATGGCTCCAAGCACTAAGCTTGAACACAAGCTTGAAGGTATAGAGAATTTTCGGGCATGGAAATACAGAATTGGTCTCATTCTTGAAGAGAATGATCTTGCTCAATATATCAAGGATGAAGTTGCAGAACCTGAAGGAGATGAAGCCAAAGAGAAGCATAGGAAGGATTTGATTAGGGAAAAGAGAATCATAGCTGATTCTATTAAAGACCACTTGATTCCCCAAGTGGCATCCAAGAAGACTCCAAAGGAAATGTATGATGCCCTAGGAAGAATGTATGAAGGAAAGAACATCAATAGGAAGATGAATCTAAGAACTCAGTTGAAGAGTACCAAGATGCACAAAGGAGAATCCATTCAAGACTGCTTCTCAAGAGTCTCCCAAATCAAGGAACAACTAGATGCCATTGGTGATACTCTTGATGAATATGAACTTGTGATGACTGTTCTAAATGGTCTCACTAGACCTTGGGAGTCATTTATACAAACTATGTGTGCCAGAAAAGAAAGTATGAAGTTTGATGTACTATGGGAGGATTGTGTTCAAGAAGAAGCTAGGGTAGCCAACAGAGAAGCCCTTCTCAAGGAGGATGATCAAGCCTTGTCTACACACACTAAGAGAAGGAGAAATCAGTCTCACTTCAAAAGGGATAATCACAAGGAATCTCCATCTCCACAAAGATTTCAGAAGAAAGGAAGAAGAAAATTCTCCTCTTTCCAATGCTTCAATTGTCATAAAGAAGGACACATTGCTAGATTTTTTCCCTCAAGGAAGAAGGAAAATCCTCACCATAAAAGACATCAAGCACATCTTGCAGAAGATGAAAGTGAAGAAGAAGAAGAAGAAGAGGAAGTAAGGCCTCATAGGAAAAGATCTAAAAGAGATGATGAAGAAGAAGAAAGGCCCCTCCCCAAGAAAAGATCCAGAAGGTATGAAGAAGAAGATGCAGAAGAGTATGTCCTATTCTCTGCACTCTCAAGATCTATAACACCTGGAGAAGATACATGGCTTATTGATAGTGGTGCTTCAAAGCACATGACTGGACATAAGAAAACTCTTTCAAAATTGGAAGAGAAGTCTTCTCCACAGAAGGTATCATTAGGAGATGACTATCAATATCCCATCAAGGGAATTGGTGAAGCAAGTTACAAACTTGATTCTGGAACATCATTGAAAATGAAAGATATATTATATGTCCCAGGATTAAAGAAGAAATTACTCTCTATCTCAGCTCTAGATAAGAAAGGTTATGGGGTTGCATTTGTAGATGGACAAGTACTCATGTGGCCCAAAGGAAAATCATTTAAGGATGCAATTGTTATTGGTGAAGAGGAAGGAGGTTTATACAAACTCAGAGGACATCCAGAAGCTGCCCTTGTTCATGAAGCCACTAGTCCTAATGAACTATGGCATAGAAGGCTTGCTCATATTAACTACAAAGCACTACCTCATGTGAGTAAAGTTGTCATAGGATTACCAGATTTGAAGATTGATCATGATGGTACATGCAAGGGGTGTGCCAAAGGAAAGAATATCAAGAACCCTTTCCAAAAGAATGAAACAAAGACCAAGAATACTTTAGATTTAATACATTCATATGTATGTGGACCAATGCCCACCACATCCCTAAGTGGGTTTGAATACTATCTCTCATTCATTGATGACTATTCAAGAAAGACTTGGATATACTTTCTAAAAGGAAAGAATGAAGTTTTTGGAAAATTCAAAGAGTTCAAGGCCTTAATAGAAAATCTCTCAGTAAATAAAATCAAGATTCTCAGAATAGATAATGGCGGAGAATATACCTCAAAGGACTTTGAATATTTTTGTAAGGAAGCTGGAATCAAGAGGGAACTAACCACTCCCTACAATCTCCAACAAAATGGGGTTGCTGAAAGAAAGAATAGAACTATCATGGAAGTTGTAAAGACAATGATACATGACCAAGATCTGCCCATGTATCTATGGGATGAAGCAGCTAGGATAGTAGTCTATGTATAGAATAGAATCTCCCATAGTGCTCTTGAATTCAAGACTCTAGAAGAAGTGTTCACAGGAAAGAAGCCTGAGGTAAGTCATCTCAAAATATTTGGATGTCCAGTGTACATTCACATTCCAAAAGAAAAGAGAACAAAGTTGGACCCTTCTGGTAAGAAAGGAATATTTGTTGGATATTGTGAATCATCCAAAGCTTTCAGAATTTACATACCTGGTTTTCATCATATGGAAATAAGTAGAGATGTAACTTTTGATGAAGAAGCAGCTCTTAAGAAATCTAGGAAGTGCCAACTTGAAGAAGTCTATGAAGAAGATACTCCTCCTAGAATCTCAGAAGCTGTGCCCATCCCTGAAGATGATACACCAGAGGACCATGACATGATGGAACCACAAGAACCCCCTATTACAAACTTATCTAAGAAAAGAAGGCTAGCATGGGCTAGAGACATTATTCAAGGAGCTGAAAAATATGGAGCTCCTGAAGGCTCCACAAGAGAAAGAAAGAAACCAAAGCTAGTATCAAACTATGTGGCCTTGATGTGTGATCTTGTGGATCAACAACCTACTAGCTATGAAGAGGTAGCTCAAAAGAAGGAGTGGGTAGAAGCAATGACAGAAGAATACCAGTCAATAATGAAAAATGATGTTTGGGATATAGTTCCCAAACCAAAAGATAAAAGTGTGGTTTCTTCCAAATGGATATTCAAAATAAAACATGCTGCAGATGGTAGCATTTAAAAATATAAGGCAAGATTTGTAGCCAGAGGTTTCTCTCAAAAGGAGGGAATTGACTATGAAGAAACATTCGCACCAGTTGCTAGGTACACTTCAATTAGAACTATCATGGCACTTGCATCTATGATGAAGTGGAAATTACACCAAATGGATGTTAAGATAGCTTTCCTTAATGGTGTAATTGAAGAAGAAGTGTACATAGAACAACCTCAAGGATTTGAGGTTAAAGATAGAAGAACACATGTATGCAAGCTGAAAAAGGCTTTGTATGGATTGAAGCAAGCTCCCAGAGCTTGGTACGGAAGGATTGACAGTTTCTTAACAAGCATGGGCTTTACCAAGAGTAAAGTTGATCCAAATCTTTACCTCAAGGTTATGGATGATGAACCTATTATATTACTGTTGTATGTAGATGATCTATTTCTAAGAGGAAATGAGAATCAAATTGTCAAATATAAGAATAAGCTTTCTTCAGAATTTTAAATGAAGGATCTCGGATTAATGCACTATTTCTTAGGTCTAGAAGTATGGCAAGAACCAAAAGGAATCTTTTTAAATCAAGGTAAGTATGCTGTGGGGATTTTGAAAAGATTTGATATGTTGGAGTGTAAAGCCATGGCCACTCCCATGGAGTCCAACTTGAAGTTATTAGTTAATGACTCATCAGAATTAGTGGATGTAACTCTATATAGACAAATCATTGGATCATTGATGTATTTAACAAATACCAGACCAGATATATGCTTTGCTGTAAATACCCTGAGTCAGTATCTAGTAGAACCTAGAAAGGTTCACTTAATAGCTGCAAAGCATGTAATGAGGTATCTAAAGTGTACATTAGATTTTGGTCTATACTATCTTGGAAATCATGAAATCATATTACATGGTTACTCAGATTCTGATTGGGCAGGAAGTGTTTCAGACAGAAATAGTACATCAGGTGGATGTTATGGTCTTGGATCTGCCATGATCTCATGGTTAAGCAAGAAACAATCTAGTGTGGCTCTCAGTACTGCTGAAGCAGAATATATAGCTGCCTGCTCTACTAGTTGTGAAGCAGTATGGCTTCAGAAATTATTATCTGGAATGTTTGACTTAGAAATGGATCCTACTGTGATCATGTGTGACAATCAAAGTTGTATTAAGATGACAGAAAATCCAGTTTTCCACGATAAGTCAAAACACATAGAGATCTGATATTTTTATATACGAGATATGGTGCAAAGGGGAACTATTAAGCTCGAGTATGTGAGCACTGAGGAACAAATTGCTGATATATTGACCAAACCTCTATCTCGAGTAAAATTTGAGTATTTTCGAGACAAGCTTGGTGTGGTTCAAAAGGACCCTCCTCGAAAGGGGGAGTGATATAGTCACTGATGATGAGATTTCCCACATCGACAGCAAAGTCGATGATGAGGATACCTGTTTATTACACCTAGATACTTATATGTATGCTTAGGATTCTTATATATGTATATTTAGAATACTTATATCACTTATATTTCTGACATTTTTTATATTGATGTATTGATGAAGATACATGCTTATATTGATGTATTGATGAGGATACATGCTTATATTGATGTATTGATGAGGATAACTGCTTATATTGATGTATTGATGAGGATACATGTTTATATTGATGTATTGATGAGGATGCATGCTTTGATATATATACATGTATTGATGAGGATACATGTTTTGATGATATGGATACTTGTATTGATGAGGATACTTGTATGTACTTCTACTAGTGATGTACTAATGATATCTGTATTGATGAGGATACATGTGGGGATTGGATCATCCCTGGACTTCAGTCCTAAAGTGATTCGTAGACACATGTCTCCAAGAATGAAGTCCTTAGTGGACATGTGGGGATTGGATCATCCCTGGACTTCAGTCCTAAAGTGAGCTATAGACATGTGTCTCTGAAAATGAAGTCCCTAGTGGACATGATAGGATTAGATCGTCCCTGGACCTCGGTTCAAAAGGTACATGTATGGATTAATCATCCTTAGACCGTAAATCCCGTAATTCCAAAAGGAATTATTGTCTTAAAAGAGATTGAGTATGGATTAATCATCCTTAGACCGTAAATCCCATAATTCCGAAAGGAAGTATTGTCTTAAAAGAGATTGAGTATGGATTAATCATCCTTAGACCATAAATCCCGTAATTCCGAAAGGAAGGATTGTCTTAAAAGAGATTGAGTATGGATTAATCATCCTTAGACTGTAAATCCCGTAATTCTGAAAGGAAGGATTGTCTTAAAAGAGATTGAGTATGGATTAATCATCCTTAGACCGTAAATCCCGTAATTCTGAAAGGAAGGATTGTCTTAAAAGAGATTGAGTATGGATTAATTATCCTTAGACCATAAATCCTGTAATTTCGAAAGGAAGGATTGTCTTAAAAGAGATTGAGTATGGATTAATCATCCTTAGATTGTAAATCCCGTAATTCCGAAAGGAAGGGTAGTCTTAAACATGATTGTGATGAGATTGATCCTGTAATTCCGAAAGGAAGGATCATGTGTTTTGATGACAATGCTGATGATCGTGTGATGACGATGCTGATGATCGTGTGATGACGATGTTGATGATCGTACGATGACGATGTTGATGATCGTGTGATGACAATGTTGATGATCGTGTGATGACGATGTTGATGATCGTGTGATGACGATGTTGATGATCGTGTGATGACGATGCTGATGATCATGCGATGACGATGCTGATGATCGTGTGATGACGATGTTGATCGTATGATGATGATACTGATGATTGTGCGATAATGATGATGATTGATTTTCTAGTAACTGGTTGAGTTACTGATGATGATGTATTGAAGAAAGCTTCCGATGATTTATAGATGTATCATGTATGATGTAGTCGATGACTCCTTTCTCCTGTAGATGTTGTTATAATATCCTTCTCGTTAAGGGTGAGTGTTGAATATTGTAACTTCTAAGAATATTATATTTGTACTTTATTATTCCGCGGATGTTTGATCCCTTCGAGGTGATTCTATTATGTATCCGGATATGTTTATTCCTCCGATGGTTTGTGGTAACCAGGGTTATTAGACCCACCATGTGGGGGTCGGCCCTGAGTTTATTATTTAGGGGTTATTAGACTTCACTAAGAGAGGTCGGCCCCATTAGGGATTTTAGTCAGTCGGGAACTAATATAAATAGAGGAGGTGAGCTCCTCATTTGACACACTTGCTCAACTCTGAAAGTAGCGCACTTGTGTTTGGGAGGTCTGCATAGGAGGTAGAGAAGGAGGTCAAGTCTTGGAGCACATCTTGTATTTTGGTTGATCATCTTATTGAGGAAAGCTTTGTTGGGTTTTCTACCCCATGAGGGTTTCCCAGGGTAATATCTTTGTCTATCTTGTGATTATGTTTCTTTCAGTGATCTTGCTAGTCAAATTAGAATAAACTTAACAAATAGCAAAGTGCTTCAAATGTATGAAATCATTGAATTTTTCTATTATGTACATCTAATTGTTTACTTTATCAATAAATATTAATTTTCAATTGTTTTCTTGCATAAAATAAAATAAAATGAAACCCATACATAAGACATGATGACAAGTAAAAAGGGGGTTGATAGCAAAGGTTGTGAGTAGTTGTGATTTCCTTATAATAGTTTAAGATTTCATATTGGTTTTGATACACACACACACACACACACACACACACACATGCACACACTAACCATCCTTGGATGTCTTCAAACAAGTGTTAACATACAAATAAGAGCCATCAGAAGAATTGATTGAAATTGGGTTAAGTAAGGGTTGTGAGTATATGTTGGCATATCAAAAATTAATTGTGGAATTTGTAAGTATTTATGTTTTTTTGCTTCTCTCATTTTATATTGAATGGAACAACAAAAATCCTTTATATTAAATCTATGATTTGTTACAAGATATAAATTTGTAGGAAACAAAGTATGGAGTGGAGCCAATAGAGGAGTTGTTGAGAGAAGGCAAGAGATTTGGTTTTGAAATACTGTGAATTATTCTTGACTCAATTATTTCTTTGGTACATTCATGCATATTATGTATTTAATTTTAATTATTCCCAACAATTTAGATACACTCATTACACTTTTTTTTTATGTTTGTAGATGGAAGCTAAAGAAGAGGAAAATAATCGATGTAATCAACAAAACATTCGACCAAATAATCCAAGTCATGCAAGTGGATTTAGCATTGAAAACAATTCCAACGAAGAGTGATGATTCATATATTTTGGATATTAATGCAAGCTACCTTATATTTGAAATAATTGTTCGCGAAAATCATACATTTTGTATAATGTATTGGATATAGTGTCCCAGTTGAAAGAAAACGGGTTACTAATAAGTGTAACAATTACATGAATGTTGACATTTTGATTATTGTGGACTTCATGTTGTTCCATTTTGTATGACAAAGGGCCTCTTTTCGATATATAATAAAATAAAGTTTTTTATTCTATTGCTTTCTCCATTGTCGTTGTCAAAAATGTTACATTGTTAATTAAATATATGGATGATTAAATATTACAATAGATGCAGAAATTTATGATATAACAAATTAATCCAAACATCATATTCAAACACAATAATTCAAATTCAAATGAATACTACTATAAAAAATATTTCAATTTTTTATGAATAATGGAATTAAACAAAATACAAATAAAATATAGATATTCTAGTGCAATGTCATAGAAAATTATCATTGGTGCTTCTGATCGTTTTAATCGCACTGGTGCATTTGAGACAATGTAGCATCGATGCGCTTAAAACAACAGAGGATGGATGCAATATAATACTTGTTGCATGCCCCAGTGCGCTATTGTATATTAACCACACCATTAAATTTTAAAAATATAGCGATATTTAATGTCTTAGTCAACTTTACCGATGTGTTTCCATTCACTTGTCGCACCGGTGCTTTGTAATAGTTAGTAAGCATCAGTTCTTTTGAATAGTTCCTAAGAATTGGTGCTACCTTTAATATAAAGAACATGTACATATATTGTAATAAAGCACCAGTTTCATTTAAAATTTTGGTGCGCACTAGTGCTATATGTATTATCAATCACTGACATGTATAATGTTTTCAAATTGTGTACGCACTGGTGCATATATTTCTTTTAAAAGAACCGGTTCATTTTGCATTTGTTAGCACTGGTATGTTTGTTCCAATAAAGAACACTAATAAAAAAACCTCCTCTAAAGCATCCGATTGCCGAGCTTTTTTAAGTTATAATAACTTTCCATTCAAACCTACGCCAAAAAATCTGGTACCATTGGCGGAGGTTGTAACATAGGTTTTTTTGAGAATTTTGACCAATCTTATAACATTAAAAACCTTCACTATAACCTCTTCTACAAGGCCTTTTCCTTTTAGTGTAAATACGCATAGTAATATTTATATTTATCCTTTTCATATTTGATAAAACCAACATATCTCAAATAGTGTAAAAAATCTCTCATATTCTTCCATGATCATATTCCCCAACTTGATTTCAAAGAACTCATCTATCTTCTTGTCATAGTAATGTTTAGAGAGGGACTTCTACTAAATTTTTTTTTGAATTGCCTCTATGATATCCTCTTTTCATTGATGTGTTTCACTTGAGTCAGTTGGTCCCACTAGATCGAGGCCTTTCCTTCCATATTGTAAATATCAACTTTGGATCCCATGTTAGCTTAGTAGTTATGCAATTTGAGATACATCCTCATCCCCAATAACTAGCCTTCGACATCTTAACCCTTCTTATTTTCACCATCAAAAGTAGTGTCTTAATATTTATAATCTCCCCTTGTAACTCTTCTTGTACATGTTTTATTTTATGATGTATGATTCAAGACACTTCTAGACTACTCCTTGATTCTTCAAACATGTATGACTTCCTAGCCACATGAGGTGGTAAGTAGTGATGTTTATGACTCCTGGTAGAAATTTTGGAGTGCCTGGATATTTCAGGGGATCTCCTCCTTGAATATCATTTACCTTCTTTATCCTGAAATGAACCTGATCCAATCGAAATTTACCTCTAAAACATATTTAAGCTTTGCATTAGTTGAGTCTTCAATTGATTTTTCTACTTCTAATCCCTTAGTATCTACAACTCTACGCTTCCATATTCGAACTCTTCATTATTCACACTAGATCCAATGGTTCAATACTTCCTCTATGCCCATTATATTATATTTCTCCATTTCCCCCGCTAATATTTAGACCTTTAACTTCTTGTTCATGGTTGTATGGATTTTTCCCTTCTTCCATTTTCCCTCTTCTATATTGATCTGGATACTTTGGCCTTTAATTATCCTTGATGTAACTATATATATGCAAAGCACTATTACAATTCATTTGTTATATATACTTCAATTCCATAATTTTATAAAAAGTTCTTATATATATATATATATATATATATTATGGAAGGTAGTTTTATGTTAAATCAGGGCTATGTGCCCCTTTTATATCCAAATCTAGACATATTTGAAATTCAACTTTGAGATATAATTATTTGTCTTTATTCACCTATTGATTATTTTTCCAATGACTATAATCATATTCAATTCTCGGCTTAAAGCTGAAAATTACAACCCTCCAAAGTTACCAATTTTGCCCAATTTATGCACTTATTATGTATATTACTTAACCTCACAGGTGAACTTCTACCATCTATAGAAGAAAATATGGAAATAAACAAGAATTGTTTTGTATCAAGCACTGATAATAAATATTATTGTGAGCACCTAGAATCTTCCATACCATTGATTCGATGCTCAGGCCAATTTCTACATAATTTTGGAATTCTCTACTTCGTCCTTCTTGTACATCTTCCAGGCTTTGATTTTTTGGTGAAAAATGCTATATCACAAATGAAGTAAAAATGGAAAAACTTCACTAGACCAAAACATTTTAGATTATTGAGAAGGTAAAATGTTGCATAAATAAAATTTTCCAATTTGGAGATTCAGGGTCACTTTTCCTTCCTCTAAGATTCTCAAAATCACCAATGTTGGGCGAGGCCCAAGTTGGCGCAATTTTGGTGAAGCGAAGTTCAAGGTTAGCACAGTTTTGTTGAAGCGTAGCATTTTTGAGGTAGAAGTATGAACTTGGTGAGGCTGAGTACTGGCTTATTTTGGGGAGAAGCGACTTCGCGATTCTTGGGAAAAGGGTATGGAGCGACGCAAAGATGGAGGATAGGGGCCTTCTTTCTTAGTAAAGGCAGAGGTACAAAGGACGGGCAGGGTATTTGGATCAGTTAAGGAAGAAGCGACGGCCTGACAGCTACAGGAGCAACGTTGATGAGGCGAGAAGTGAAAAGGACACACTAGGGTACAGTCAGCGCCGCGCAGTTAGAGAAAGCGGTTGTCAGAAGGACGTCAGAGCCTAGGAAGCAGCGCAACGGATGACCAAGGACAAGCAAAGTAGCTGAGAAGTTATGGAAAAGCATGGTTAGTGGGGTAACTGCACCGTTTTGGGGGGTTAAGGGTACTATGGGGGTTTTGTCCCATAACTACTGTAAATATGTGACCTTCAGGTACAATATATAAAAGGGGCAATTTTGCATAGGGAAGGGTTATAGATTTTGTGGGTTATGTTGAATATTGTAAGACTCACTCTAGATATGTGCTGATAAATCTAAGAGAGAAAGGATCTGTAGCTGTCTAGGCAAAGACCTATTGTAGAGAAGAGTCTGCAGCTGCGTGCGTAGACTAGAACTATTAACCCTTCCCATTAATAGAAACAACAGTTCTCATGGATGTAGCTCTCATCCGGGGGGTGAACCACGTAAATACATGTGTTGTGTGATTGCATGTGTTTGATTGTTTCATGTTTATGTATGTTCATGATTTTATATGTATTCTCACATGTATGGATGATGAGAACAATATGTTAAGTGTTGGACACATATAACTGAATATTCTAAGTGTTAATGAATGCAATGAATGCATAGTTTCCGAGTTAGAACAACTAAGGACAAACAATAATTCAACGGAGTCTGTATTGTTAGAATAACGAAGTACATAGTCACTTAGCTGCACTGTTACAATATAGTAAATCGCATAGCCTTAGCAAATAAGAAGTAACACTATCCAGCATAGCCCGTAGTGAGTGCGACTTCCCAAAAGCACAGTCCTAGAGTTGCGTTGATGTAGTGCAGTGTGGATAAATATCGCTAGTGCGTAGTTCCAAAGTGCGCTGTGGTATTAGAAGTGGATGTGGAGTAGTTGTGACTCTGCTCAGTGGATCAGTTCCGTAGCTGCGCATCACCGGGTTACAAAAAACTGCTTCTGTAGCCACCCCATAACTTCGCCTCGGGTGAGACCTCAGTCTATTCACAGGCTCTTGCCAAAAGGGACAATGAAAAGGGGGTTTTGTTGGGTCTATGAACTATGCAGAACCCAGGTTATTCTAAGAACAAGTAATATCTCCCAACAAATGGTTCGTTGCCATGCTTGAACTGGTGATGTGCTTTGATAACTGGAATCTTGAGAGGACAGAGATACAGAACTGGGTGACTAAGACAAAAAAGGAGTTTGCGAAGAAAGAAAAAAGACATTCGCACTTATCTACGGAAGAGTGGTTACATAAATACCTATTTTCTAACATACATGAAATATTCTTCACATTTTTCAGTAACGAGCTACAAGAGTGGATATCACGACTTGCAAAGCAGAAAAATTGTTTTCAGGGTGGAGAACCTACAATTTGGACTCCATAACTGATTCAAAGGCTTAAAGAGGTTGATAGCCCAATTTCAAGAGCAGTAGACTTTTGGCTCAATAACGTACTAGAGGGCTATGTTACAGAATTTTTGGTGGACACTCTGAAGTCTTACAGTGCAGCAAAAGGAGATTTCTTCACTTATATATTAAAATGCTATTAGCAGAAAAAGGTGTCTTGAGAATGCAATAAAACTCCTAGGGATTTGATTCTGTAATGTTCAGTAACATAGATAGTGAAACCGAGGAAAATACTTATACGTTGCGAAGTGGAAAAAGATATAAGCCTAGTACTAGAAAGAGGTCTCATGAAGCCAAACCTTGCATACACCTAGAAACCGAGTTAAGAGGTGTTAGACAGTCATACCATGGTGACTCTAATAGTGAAACATAACCTAGAATGACTACCTATCATCCTATCACTCCGCAGAAACCTCCAGTTGATAGAAGGAATACTACTAGTTCGCAGAACAGCAGTAGCAGTAATACCGCAGGGGTTAATACTCAGAATCAGTCAAGTAGTGGTATACCCTCATCATCATAGAATACTACACCTCCTAGAATAATAATGGCATACGATATCAAACTACCCATTTTCAAAGGAACTGGTCTAGAATACCCAGAGCAACATTGGTTTCTTTGTGAAGTCATGTGGAATGTTAAGCAAGTCCATGATGATGCTATAAGACAAGCTCAGCTAGTTATCACATTTAGAGACAAAGCTCTAACATGGTTCATGAAGTATTTTTTTGGGTAGAATAGGACACTAGTAGAGATCAGAACTGCACTAATAAGAGAGTTTAAGAAACCTAAATCAAAATCTCAATGCATTACAGAGCTAAAAGAAATCAAACAAAATCCTAATGAGACTGTATGGGAATTTGATTAGAAATTTAAAGCACTGTTAGATCAAGCAAGTTTCGACATAGCACCGCAACAGCACCAAGAATGGTTCATAGTTGCACTATTTCCCCATATCATATTACCACTCATGCAACAAAAGGTTAATTCGCAAACAGAGGCATTAGAAATTGCGATGAAGCTAGAGGGTTCGCCCATAGGAGAAACTAGCGCAGGGATGGTACAGATACAGACCCAGCTAGCAAACTTGATGTTGCAATTTCAAGATATGAAAAAGGGTAAAGAAACACGATAAGAGGTTTGGTGTAATAAATGAAAAGGAGAAGGAAATTACAAGGAACATTGCCCTGTATTCCTAGATTACATCACTAGTGTAGCACCAAACCCATTGAATCAACAACAAGGACCATGGTATGATATTTTCCGATGTATAGGACATCGCCTAGAAGACTGTTACCTACTTCAGAAATATGTGCAAACACCAAATACCTTTACTGTACATTTTGTACGTCAGTTGGTCATGATGATAGTAACTGTAGAGCATATGATCTCATGATAGAAAGAAAACATGACGTCTACAAAGTTCAAGGAGAAACGCAGAATAATAATGAAAATGCGCAGTATGATCAAGGCACATACAAAGGACGTGGTGGATTCATAGGAAGAGGACGAAACACTATCCAACAAGGAAGAGGAAGAGGTCATATTGTATGCTATAACTGCGCTCAACCAAGACACTTAGCCAGAGATTGTCAGAACCCTTGTACTACCTGTAAATACTGTAAGTCATTTGACCATGTCATTGAGGCATGTCCTATTTTGCAAGCAAAAATGCAAGAGAAAAGACCAGAAGTGCAGAATCAGAACATACAGATGATCGCAGCTGAAGAACGAAACAAATATCACAACATCCATGTTGTGAAATGAAGCGGAGCTACGGCAGGTAGAGACCAGAGAACTGAAGCTTCAACTTTTGAGGACCACACCGTGCAACAGAATCCCACTGAAGGGGCTTGGATAAGAAAAGTGACTGGAAAAATGCATGCCTTCAACCTTAACAAAGAAAAATAAGCCTTCATGGATACCAGGAAATTCTTACAGAGCTCAAAACCTGTGACCCCAAGAGTCTAGTTGAGAAGTGAAACAACGCATGTGGTGGATATGCCAATTTCATATGATGGATCATGAACTGCAACAGAACCCATAAGTCCTGTTGCGTAGTTCCTACAGAGTTGCATGAAGCTGTTAAAGCATGGAAATGCCTTAGCAGAGTTACAAATCATATTCAGTCATTACGAGCAGCATAATTCCATAAGTGAAGCACATAGTGCAGTTCACCATATCAAGATCCATAGAAGAACCGGAAGAGAGATGAGATTAAATGCGCAGATCAAAGATTTTGAAATGGACCAGATCATTCTTGACTCAGGCTCAGAGGTGAATGTCTTGACAAAGAAGACAAGGGAACAGATGGGAAAGCCAAATTTATCATGCTCACCAATACAGTTGAGATTAGCCAATCAGCAAAAGGTTCTACCTTTCAGGAGGTTATCGAATGTCCTTGTTGACATTGATGGAGTGCGAAGTAAAGAAGACTTCGAGGTTATTGAAATCATAGATGATAGCAATCCATATCCTGCACTGTTGGGGATATATTGGGAAATCAATAACTCCGCCATTATCAACTTGAAAAATAAACAGATGATATTTGAATGACCATATATCCGAGTCATCACACCTTTAGACCCTGCACAAGGACCCAAATATATTGAACCAGTATGAGAAGAATGCAGAGCTCAAGATATCGATAACATATACAAGATGACAGTGAATCAAACATATTACATTAATCTTAGGGATTCAATGTAACATTAAGCTGGAGATGCGACAATTCTTGCATAACAGACTCAGATGCAGGAATGGAGAATTGGAAAAGTAGAATGCATGAAGTATCAACAAGACGATGTGCACAGATCACAAAGTCACTACATTGTATTGGAACAGAGGTAATCCCGATCCCTACTTATGATGGTTTAGGAAATATACATGCATTTCTTCATGAATATGTAGTTTCAGTTCCAACAGAACATAAGTTAGCTGCTCTAGATATAGCACTGTGCGCTACACCTACTAGATGGTGGGCTATGCATAAGCAGAATCTGAACACATGGGAAGAATGTAAACACATGATGGAGATCATATTTACATAACAAACTGGGAATGTGCAAGTAAAATATAATGGGCAAACTGATCCTAGAGATCAAATAGAGCTTTGTTTGAAAGCATGGATACATAGGCCGCAAGCATAATGGGTTCATCTTTTTTTTCACACATTGGATCAAATTCCAAAGAATTGGTGCATAGAGGCAGAACTTCGCAGAGGAACGATAGAATGGTCAAGTCTTACAAGGGACTTACAAGCGACTTTTAGTTTTGAGGATGATTGTCCAATTATTCACGAGGCTTTGCAGATAATCTAACATAAGATATTCAATGATGCACTATTACCTATGTATGAACAACCAGAATGGGAGAAACAGTTAGAACATGCCCTGGAATGTTATAACATCGCATTAGATAACGACGAAGATGAAGATATACGCGATGTAAACATATCTGAGTCGGAAGGAGAACGCGATGTTGAAGGGTCTGACTTAGAAATTCCAGAACTCAGTAGTCCTGTCAAGACTAGAAAGATCAATATTCGTATTGAGAAGGAACCGAAGTTCGCTTCTATAGGGGATTACCAGGATGAAGAAACAGTAAGGCAGATAGTAGACCTATTGCACAAATATCAAGATTTATTTCCCACCATTTTTTCTGAAATGAAAGGCATTCTAGGAGACTTGGGAGTTATGAAAATACTTCTCAAGCCAGATGTGAATCCTATTAAGCAGAGACCTTATAGATTGAATCCAAGATACAAAGAAAGAGTAAAAGCGGAGCTTGATAAGATGCTTGACGTAGGAATTATTGAGCCAGTAGAAGAATCAGAATGGATAAGTCCCATGGTTATCCAGGATAAGAAAGCTAAAGGCGAGATCAGGATATGCGTAGATCTCACGAATTTATATGATGCCTCACTGCATGACCCATTTCCTACTCCATTCATAGACGAAGTGCTAGATAATGTTGGAGAAAATGAAGCATACTCCACTAATGGATTTTCTGGATATCACCAGATCAGAATTGCCACAAAATACAAACATAAGACCACCTTTTCTACTAAATGGGGATCATTTTAGTACATAGTTATGCCCTTTGGTTTGAAAAATGTACTTGCTATTTTTTCCAGAGTAGTTGTTGTTGCATTTAAATATTTTATCCACAAATTCTTAGAAGTATATTTTGATGATTGGACAGTATTTGGTTTACTGAAGAACCACTACGCGAACTTAAGATTGATGTTAGCGAAGTGTAGACAACATCGGATTTCCCTGAACCTGAAGAAAAGTATTTTTTGTGTTCCTTATGGCACACTATTGGGCCACATTGTATGTAAACAGGGACTTATGTTTGATCCAGCAAAGATCGCAGTTATAATAAATCTACCAACACCTAGTTCAGTAAAATAGCTACGCACTACATTGGGACATACAAGATACTATAGAAATTTTATCAAAGGATATGCGCAGATCACTGCGCCTATGTAGAAATTACTAAAGAAAGAAGCTCAATATACTTGGATTGAAGACTTCCAAAAATGATTGGATGCACTGAAAGAGAGAATGGTTGTTGTGTCGATTCTAGTTTTTCTAGATTGGAGTAAACCATTCCATGTACATGTAGATGCTTCATCTATAGCACTTGGTATTGTGCTAACTCAACCAGGTGAGGGAGGCATCGATTACCCTATCGCATTTTCAAGCAGGAAGCTATCTTCAGTGGAAAAGAACTATACTACGACAGAAAGAGAAGGCTTAGCTATGGTATACACATTGTAGAAGTTCATACACTATGTGCTTGGTTCACATTTATGTATGTTTACTGACCATTCATCTTTGAAGTACCTGGTCAATAAACTAGTTTTAGGGGGAAGAATATGCATATGGATATTACTCTTTCAGGAGAATGATTTTGAAATCATTGTTAAGGAAGGAAAATTGAATTCAGGACCTGACCATCTCTCCAGAATTGAGTCAGGCGAAGAACCTAGTAAATTGGAAGACAGTTTACCAAATGCATAGTTCTTTTCTATTCATATAGAAGATGACTACTACAAGGATATCATCAAATTCCTTACTACAATCGTAGCGCCTACAGAGTTTACTACGCAATAAAAGAAGCAATTAGTGGTAATATCGGCTGACTTTACCATAATTGCGGGACAGTTGTACAACTTAGGACCGGATGAAGTATTGCGCAGATGTGTACTAGAACATGAGAAACCGTCGATACTTACTGAAGCACATTCAGGGGTATCTGGGGGACACTACGTAGGAAGAACTACTGTGCAGAAATTTTTAAGAGCGGGACTATGGTGGCCTACCTTACAAAAGGATTCAAAGGAACATTGTCGAAGTTGCGATGTTTTCCAAAAGACAGGGAAGCCATATCATAGAGATGAGATGTTGTTGATGCCACATCTGACCTTGCAAGCATTTGATAAGTGGGCCATTGATTTTGTGGGGCCTATTGACCCATCAGTAAAGAAAATTGTTTTGAGATATATTATCACAGCTACAAAGTATCTAACCAGGTGGGAAAAATCACAACCAGTGAAGGACTGTAGTGCAATTATTTATGCGTAGTTCATCTTTGAGAACATCTTGACAAGGTTTGGATGTCCGAGAATCCTAATGAGCGATCAGGGAACTCATTTCTTGAATGGGACCATTGAATATTTGACCAAAGAATTTCATATCTACCATCAGAAGAGCACACCATATCATCCATAAGCTAATGGCATTCTTGAAGTTTTTAACAAAGTATTGGAAAATGCATTGACCAAGGTATGGAATACAAATAGGCATGATTGGGATTTGCAAATACCAGCAGTGTTATGGGAATATAGAAAAAAATTGTAAGAATATGACAGGTCACACAACTTTCATATTAGCATAGGGACAAGAAGTTGTCATGCCCATGGAATACATACTACCAAGCTTGAGAATTGCAGCATTCACGGACATGGTTGACGTTGAGACAATGGAAGAGAGGCTACTACACTTAGTTGGGCTAGAGGAAGATCGCTTCATTGCAGTATTTCACCAACAAGTACAGAAAGGTAGAGAAAAAGCATGGCATGATAGGCAAATCAAGTACAAATTCTTCCAGTTAGCCACACTACTCAGAGAAAATTTGAAAGGACTTGTTAATGGGAGTAAACTAAAGCCTTACAGGGATAGTCCTACCCATACAGACATCATTTAAGCAAAGCAAGAAGATTTTAAGTGTCATGTGTAGTTGAAATTGGACACTAAGAATAACATAATAAAGAGTCTACACACAATTTTGGTAAAATTTGAAGTTTTTACAAAAGTGGAAGCTGTGCTGCGAAGCACACATATCAATCCAAGTTGCAAAGTTAGAGAAGGTTCGCACTACGAAGTAAACATCAAATAAATGGAAGTGCGCAATGAACCTCGCAACTCACATATCCACTAGCAAGAAGAGCACTTGCACTGCGAATTTAAAAGTCAGCAAATAAGAATGCGCAGTGAACCTCGCACTTGACATGACCGCTAGCGAAGTTAAGGAAAACTAGTCGTTAAAATGTCGTTCATAAAAATAGTCGCTATACAGTGTTTCAGGAACCGGTTGGTTCCGCATTTAAGGAAAATTTGGTCATTCATGTACATTCATTGAAGGAAAGGACCAAGATCTCAGTGAGATTTGGCCAATGGATATGGCATTTAATACCTAGATAGCCATTTTTGGGCACACCTTAGGATAGTTGCGCCTATAAATAGGACTAAGCGCATACTTACCGACTTTACCACGATTTTCTATTTTTACTACCCGTAAATTCTGATTTTTTACCAGCAAGAGCACACAGAGTGATTTTCAAGTGAATGTCTGAGCAGTCAACGCTAGACAAGGTTTTGAGAGACTTTAACCAGTCCAAGATCAATGGATTAATGAAAACACCCTCGAAGAAACTTGTTCTAGAAAGGGGTGCCTCATTAAGAAGTTCACCTCGCCACACAATAGACACAAAGTGAAAGGATAAGGGATCGACCGCAGAACCAGAGAAGCCGAAGGCAAAAGGTATGAAGAAGCAACCTCCATAGGAACCAACCCGCGACAGGCCAATCTTCATCACGCCTAAGTACATTCCTCCGCGAAGAGCTGATGCACCACCTATTCGGCTTGTAAGGAATGCCTAGCATGATATTTCGCTGCCGCCAATCTCAAGCCATGTGCGCATCCTTGAGAATCTGCTTGGCAAAATTACATATTGTAAATTTTCAGATCATGATTTTCTAGAGGGAAAGGACCCTTAGGCGCCAAAGTATCCCCAGTTTCAGCCTGACCAGTACATGTGCTGACGGGATGATGAGCGCACAAAGCAACCATCTCTTCATGTACAGGATTGGGTTACGTCGTTAGTGCCATCTGGGTTGTTGAACCTTCTGCGCATCCCACACTTTGACAGAAGTTCTAATCTTATTGTCGTGGTGCGCACTTTACTCTCGTACACGCACCAGGGGTATTTGTGGCTAGACTGCAAGGTTGATATAAACATCGACCTCATCCACCGAATCACGCATCTCAGTAAGTGAGGTGTTGATCCTGCAGTGGAGTTCGTAGGAAAAACAAAGGATAAGGAGCTCGCGAAGCAGATGAAAGAAGAGTTTGGCTTGCATAAGGGAAGCCGTGGGTATGTCACAACTAGGATCAAGGACCTAGCTACGCACTTCACAGTCCAGCTGTTGGTAGGAAAATTTTTGAGAAAGTGCAGGCCAGCAGAGGTGTCGGCCTTTATAGTTTCCTTAGTTGCGAAGGCTAAGGATGGTACTCCATACAATTGGTCCAGTTATTTGTTGAATGAGTTCTTGGACGATGTACGAGAGACTCAGGAAAGTGGAAGCCCTTTCCACTATAGTTGGTTGTTGGTGCTCATTGCATTTGTGGGCTGGAAAGAGCCACTTTACCAGCAGTGTGTTCCAGTTATTATGGGAGATTGCAGAGGAACTAGGTATGCCAACATGTGGAAAATGCGAGGCCAGACAGACAACGGGTGAATAATGAGCAGATGTTCACCTATTATGAGCAGTTGTGTGGTGTGATTCAACACACTCCGCACATTACAAAGGAGGTAACAACTGCACATATCTGCAGGATGATATTTAAAGCTAAAATTCACTTTATATATGTTTATCCAAGGGATGAGAAGTAGAACCCATAATGGTTTGAAGGGTTGTACTAGCTATATTAAGCAAATATTGAGTTGATTATGGAAGTCTGGCCACTGGAGTGGAAGGTTGATTCACCAGTAACGATCAACACAATGTTCAACGAAAGCGAAGCTGGAGATCCACAGAATGGGGAAGAAATGACCAGCACGCAAGCCAAAGAAATAGGCCAAGAAGAAGTTCAGAAAGACACCGTTGACGGGAAATTAGGAGAGAAGAGGAAGGACCCTGACAACACAATGCTGGAAAAAGGGCATAGAAAGAAGCAAAAAAAAAATAATCCACCGAGTGAAGCGCAGTTGCATGCATATGACTATGTAAGCATCGCAACGCGAGTCAACGAGCACTTAGAAGAGGCGCTCACCCTGAAGGAAAGTAAAAGCAAAGAGGTCCAAGTGAACCTCATCCAGAACCTCACAGAGCTAAAAGGCATTGTCACGAAGATAGAACAAGTTCAACAAGACTTGGTGTGTGAATATGACTCTGAAGGCAAGTCAAGCGAGTCAAGCCAAAGGAAGAGAAATACGCCTTCCTTGACAATGAGACCTCGCTTAGTCAGGATTGAGCCAATAAATATCATTTTCCCAAATGATGAACTGGCTGAAGGTGCGAAGCGGTTGGAGCACCTAGATATCAATGTTGGCATGTTACCCCTTGAAGAATTACACAATTTGCACCTGCAGGTTGTGGAATAAATTCGGGATAGAGACATTACTTCTCATAACCAGCACCTACATTTAGAGGAAAACTATAAGGAGTTGAAGGGTGAATCCATGGAGAAGAGAAAAGAGCTAGACAATGCTCAAGAGAAACATCGTAGACTCAAAGAAATGGTCACAACAGTCTACGCGAAGATACCTGAGTGCGAAGAGGAAACTGAGGTAGAAGATACAATAATTAATATTGGTGCCGCAGTTTACAATATTAAGGCAAAGATCGTGGATATGGAGATATCTTATAAAGAGAATATTGCTACTCTAGAGTCACAACAACAAGCTGGCACTCCTTAGGATGACAAAGAAGCCAGAAGTGAAGAGTTGAGGATGTCAACAGAAAACATCATAGCAGAAGTAGCGCGATGTCAGACTTGCTCGACTAAGATACTAGAGTATGCATTACGCTACAGGAAGATCCTGAGTTGCAGAAGATACAAGATGAGTTGCAGCAGTGACAACAAGAGCTGGATTCTGTGAACATGACTATGAAGACTTTGCTGCCAAGGAAAAAAATCCAGAAATTCATAGAAACCAGGGAGTTGCAGAAGGAGATGAAAGCGTTGAGAGAAAAGGAGGATGACACTTCAGCAAAGCTACAACCAATGCAGGAAGAAGTGCTCGCTCTTTTGAAGCATATTGAAGAGAATTTACAAGAACTTTGCACAACGAAGTACACAGTAAAGGAGCATGCTCAAGAAGCCATCTCACAGGAGATGTTGGAGACTGTTAAGGAGTTTGAGTATCAAATAAATTAAACAGTTGCGAGTCTAATCACAACTCTTTAGGACTTCACTGCAAGGTTGAGTACCCCAGCATACACGAAGTCTAAGCCACCCAACAGAAGTGGATTGGGGATGACCCATGAGTGAGTGTTAGGGGCCTGTTAGGAGAGGCCCAAGTTGGTGCAGTTTTGGTGAAGCGAAGTTCAAGGTTAGCGCAGTTTTGTTGAAGCGTACCTCAAGCGCAGTATTTTTGAGGCAGAAGTACAAACTCAGTGAGGCCGGGTACTGGCCTATTTTTGGGAGAAGCAACTTCACGATTCCTAGGAAAAGGGTATGGAGCGACGTGAAGATGGTGGATAGGGGCCTGCTTCCTTGGTAAAGGTAGAGGTACAAAGGACGGTCAGGGTAGTTGGAGTAGTTAAGGAAGAAGCGGTGGCCTGACAGCTATAGGAACAACGTTGATGAGGCGAGAAGTAAAAATGACGCACTAGGGTACAGTTAGCGTCGCGGAGTCAGAGCAAGCGGCTGTCAGAAGGACGTCGGAACTTAGGAAGCAATGCAAAGAATGACCATGGACAAGAAAAGTAGCTGAGAAGTTATGGAAAAGCATGGTTAGCGGGGTAACTGTGTCATTTTGGGGGGTTAAGGGTACTATGGGGGTTTTGGCCCATAACTATTGTAAATATGTGACCTTCAGGCACAATCTATAAAAGGGAAAAATTTTCATAGGGAAGGCTTAGAGATTTTGTGGGTTATGTTGAATATTGTAAGACTCATTATAGATCTATGTTGAGAAATCTAAGAGAGAAAGGCTCTACAGCTGTGTTCGCAGAGACCTATTGTAGAGAAGATTTTGCAGTTGTGTGTGCAGACTAGAACTGTTAACCCTTCCCATTAATAGAAATAATATTTCTCGTTTACGTAGCTCTCATCCGGGGGGTGAACCACATAAATACATGTGTTGTGTCATTACATCTGTGTGATTGTTTCATGTTTTTGTATGTTCATGCTTTTATATGTATTCTCACATGTATGGATGAGGAGAAAAATATGTTAAGTGTTGGACACATATAACTGAATATGCTAATTGTTAATGAATGCAATGAATTCATAGTTTCCGAGTTAGAACAACTAAGGACTATCAGTAATTCCACGGAGTATGTATTGTTAGAATAGCGAAGTACACATTCACTTAGTTGCACTGTTACAATATGGTAAATCGCATAACCTTAAGCAAATAATAAGTAACACTATTCAACGTAGCCCGTAGTGAGTGCGACTGCCCAGAAGCACAGTCCTAGAGTCGCGTTGTTGTAGTGCAGTGTGGATAACTATCGCTAGTGCATAGTTCCGAAGTGCGTTGTGGTATTAGAAATGTATGCAGAGTAGGTGTGACTCCGCTCAATGGATCAGTTCCATAGTTGCGCATCACCGGGTTACAGAAACTTGCTTCTGTAGCCACCCGATAACTTCACCTCGGGTGAGACCTCGGTCTATTCGTAGGCTGTTGTCGAAAGGGCCAATGAAAATGGGGTTTTGTTGGGTCTCTGAACTACGCAGAACCCAGGTTAGTATACAAACGAGTACGAAAGACCAACAACCAAAATGTCTCCTATAATAGTGGATTTTGGCTTATCTCTATCTTATATCCAAACTTATTTGAATTTGAAAAAATGATCCACTAGGTATCTCAGTGCTTCGACACAATCCGCACTTTCCAAATTCCATCCTCAATAGAGTTCCTATCAAAGATAAAAATCTAGGTCTTCAAAAGTCACTAATCATCCATTTCCAAAAAATAGGAGTTGAGCAGGATGAAACCTCTCTCTAGCATAATTGTAGTCCTCATCATTGTCGACTTGCTCCTAAAATTTTGTCAAATTCTGACTACTCTAATCCTATTGTTATCAAAACAATATTTTAGCTCTAATTTTTTTAAAAACTTTTTACTTTTGCAAATGTGGCATGTGGTTGACATAGCATGAAATGTGAATATTGATGTGGTAGTGGAGCTTTACATGTCATCACCACCTCTTCCATGTCATCTACCTTGGCATCCATGTCACCTTACCCTTCCAAAACATCGCGGGATGTTGATTTCATTTCTTGATCCAATCTTGGTTGTTTGTGGCCTTTACTTCTCTTTCCTCTTACCTTTTTAACCCGCCATTATGATGAGATCTAGGTTGTTAATCTCATCTTCCAAAAATATTTGGGTCATTTACGGTAAATGTATCTACCACCTTATACCTTTATCAAGTAATACAAGGGGATCTCCACCGTTAATCTGTTTTTTAAGTTTCACAATTAAATATGTGTCGTTCTCACTGCATCCACTTTTTTGGATCTCTAATGAAACTCAACATGATGAAACATGCACCATTGATATTCATCTCTAGATGAGATATTATATGTTTGCACTATCTTCACATCCGAGACCCTGACAAAATTCCCTAATGCAATGCAATGTAGGTCACGGATCTAAACAAACTAATTCAATTTGGATCATTTGTGGAAAAGCATGGGTTTTTCTCTAATTATGTGGTTTCCACCCATGCATCTGAACTCTGCTTGGCACTTCCATCTGTACAACCGATTCCACATGGACCCTGCATGTCATACCTTCTTGGCACATTAGATTTTCCAAGATCTACATCAAATTTCACCATTATTTTGAATACATATATAAAATTTTAAATTCGATCGACACTTAGCTATATGAAATTTACACATGGACCTTCTTCAAACTGTAATTTTTATTTATTTATTTGTTCTAGCAATTAACTGAATTGTATTTTTTTATTAGTGATTGAAATCCATAACTTATGAATTCATCATAATCTCTCACACCAACTCCCATGCTAGTTCTGAAAACACCACCTGGGCATTCAAAACCATGAATTCCTTAGGGGTATTTTATCAAATATTGAGCTTGCAACTTTATTTTTCCCCAATTTTTCATAGAGCCAAATAAAAATCATGAATTTACTTCAACTACATATCCATAATCTATCCAATTATTCAAATAATAATATACTCTAATTGTAATTGGATCCCTGGATTCAACATTCACAATATTCCACACTATTTTCCCAAGAGATTTCCCATACAGAGTATGTCAAACACTTTGTATGCAAACTCGAATTCTTCCTATATAATTCAATACCATCCCATACAGCCCCAATACTACAACCAATAGCCTTAATACCACTCTTTGATGTACCCAACTTCCTTTTGACATTGTCCTGGATACAAGGTATTAAATTTCACCATAGTTTTTATTTGTAAGTACCCATGGGGACTTGAACTTGTGACCTTCCATTTACAACTTCTCATCTCATGCACTCATTACCAATTGATCTACCCCCCGTGGCTAAATTTCACCATAGATTTATTTAGTTTTATGCACGATTTTATTTTCATTGTCTTGTTATAGAATTTTAATAGTAGAAGATAAACTACAACATACCCATTAATTAAATTTCCATCCTAATACATGTATGTGTTCCTACCATGAATTCATCCATAATTATGAAAATTAAATACATGCACAAACATTTACATAAATTGTAATTAAATAAATACACAATAGAAATATAAATCATGGCATCTCATACACATTTAGAGTACTTATCTTTTTGAGATATAATCCTCCAACTAGGTGCAAATGAAGGACATTCCTCCTAGTTGTAGGATTTATGTCACACATGATCTCTCTATGAAAGAAGCTGCCCCCAAGCTGAGCCTATCATTCCACAAGGGTGAAGTGTAATACCCCAGTTTTGACCCCTTAAAGTAAATTTGTAAATATTGATGTAAAAGGATAGAAGCCAAAAACAAATGGTCCAAGATGACCAAGACTATGTAAATATGTACATTTTTATATTAATATAAAATATCTAATGGTTGAAAATGAAGAAGGACGAAGAAGATATGGGGGGATATGAATCCATGAGTGGGGAAGTGATATTGTGATTTAGCTTATATCCTTAGCCTTAGCCATTTAAACCAAGTTCTTAAACTATGATTAAGAGCCATGCTTTAATTAAAGCATTATTTAATTAGGTTAAAAATGGATTAAGAGGAGAACATGGTCACATGTGGAAATCTAAACCATGCTTATAAAAGTAAGAATGCAAGCTTGGGAGAGGTCCATACCTTCATGCATTTTTCTACCATTCGAATTCATTCATCAACCTTACCATCACCATGGACTTCCATAGCTTAGTACCATAAGAGAGAATGAAGATGCCATTGTTGAATGTGAATTCTTCATGCCATTAACCCTGGTAGACGGGTGTGAGTGAAACTTGGCTTGTAGCCTGTACCCTAGAGTCCCAATTCAAAGACTTCTTGTCTAGCCTGTGTTGGAACACTAGAAGGGAATTGGAGGTTTCCCAAGGGATTGTTAACTTAGAGAAGGGGGTTTGTTCCTGGCATTGTGCAGATTGATGGGGAAGGAGAATTGAGGATTGGGACAACTATGGAGGGGGTTTAGGCACCAATTCATTGCATGAGAGATTCAGTTGTATAGAGTGGGATTGAGGAAGAGATTTTCCCTTGTGGATTTATAGACCCAACGTGGGGGTGTCCTGTGAAAGTAAGACATGGATTGACAATGCTTATGGATGGGAGGAACGTCCTTCACCTACAACCAGTTGGAGAACATTTTATTTAAAAGTAAGTATCTAGTTATATATGAATGCCATGGTGAATTCTGCATTTGCATAATGTTTAATTATTATTTATGACTGTATATGTGAAAATTGCATGGATTGGTGTGTGTTTCGTGCTTATAATGCCTACAATATTTAGCAATTGAATATGTGTATTTGGGCGACCATGTCTATTTATTTTCCATTGTGTAATTAAATAAATTAAAGAAAAACGAAATTGAATATGAATGATAAATTTGGATATGAAATTTGAGTACGTGCTCTCAATGGTTAAAAGAGATGATTGGGTACGTTACATGAAGTCTTTGTGTTCTCGTACTCGTAACTCAACCCATAACCCATAAAATCACCAATGCCAAAAGCCCTCTCTACAGTTATCCTAATCAACCAACAATCTTCCCCCTTACCCTGCACAACACCAAGAACGGGATCCCCTTCTATGCAAGAATCCCTCAAGCAATCATAATTTCCTTCCAGTGCTCTAGCATAGGTTGGCTAGGGAATCTCCCTACTAGGATTCCATGGATTTTCAACCGTAGGCCATATTTCTTCTTACATTGGCACCATAATCATTACAAATAACTCCTTTGGCACTAACATGAACTTCCATGAAAGTACAATCCAACATCATGAAGTAATGAATGAATAAATTTTTCCAAGTTCTAACATTATATTTGCATCATCCTAACTCTCCACGTGGCTCTCATGAGGAACCCACATTTTCTTCTTTTAATCCCATCTTAAGATAATAATAACAAAGGGTTAAATAAATCAACATTAATAATCACGGTTTAAGTGACCTTAGAATATATCACTAGCTAACATTTATAGTCAAGGTCTAAAATATTAGGTTAACAACTCAATAAGATTCACTCCCATTAGTCCCCTTTTAATTTCCCCCACCCGTGGAATCATAGCCCCCAATCTCTTTTTCGTCCTTCTTCATTTGTATCCGTTGGGTTTTTTTATATTATACATAAATGTACACAATTATAATATCGTTAGTCATACTAGACCATATAAGTCTAACTTCTAGACACTTCGTAATTACATACACATTTATATTCTAGGGTAAAAAATAGGGTGATACAAACATGAAGCTAGCCCTCAAAAATTGTTTTATCGATTATAAGTCAGATGTAGTATTGATCCAAGAAACTATGTGTGAGGTTATGAAAGTCATATCCATTTTTTCTTGTATCGAAAAAGAATGGTGTTTCGATTATATAGACTCAAATGGGAGGTCAGGAGGTATTGTAATTGGCTAGAATGTTTATATGAAACTTATTAATTCATCATTATTACATGTTTAATCTAGATTGACTTAATCTAAAGAATTAGGAAAAGAGTTTTCAATGATAAATTTGTATGGACCTTATGGAGATAGGAAATTTTTATGGGAAATTTGAAAATGTTGGGGATGATCAGAAAGGATAATGTAATTATCAGGGGGATTTGAATTTGGACATGAAGGCAAGGGAAATCTAGTGGGTAGGTGCTAGAAAAGATCCTATGGTTGAATTATTCCCTCATAAGTTTTAGGAACTAGCATTATGTGATGTGGAACCTCCAAAGTTGGTTCCAGCCTAGAGAAAAATTAGAAGTGGGAGGGAGGGGGGTGGAAAAATGATTGGACATATTTTTAGTAGCGTAAAAGTTGTTGGAGGAGGAAGATATATTGAGGTCATGGGTAGGGGAAGGAGGGGCCTCAAATCACTTACCTATATTATTGCAATTGGAGAAAGAATATAAAAAACCTCCAGAACCCTTCAAATTCAATCATACATGGTTGGAAGAAGAAAGGATCAAAGAAACCCGTTATTCAAAATTGGAAAACATATGATCCTAACTTCAGTGAATCTCAATGTTTTAGTGTGCAAACAAATTGAAGTAAATTAAAATAATAGTGGTAGTTTGGGATAAGGAAAAATACTAAAAAGAAAAAAAAAAAGGAATAAAACCTGGTAGAGACAAAGGAACAAATCAAATCCATGCGTGATATGAACAAAGAAGGAATATTCACAGAAGAAGAAAAGCCAAATATATAAATTTTAGAAGGGGTGAATTTTTTTTTTGTTGAAACAAGAAGAAGCGTAATGGAGATTGAAGAGTTGGCCTATCTATTTGGTAGAGAGCGATGAAAAAAATAGAACTATACTAATGACAAAATTAATATAAACACAATATGCTAAATAAGACATGTGAAGGTTTTAAGTTCGTAACTTTCAAGGAAATTGCAGAGGAAGGAATAAAACATTTTAGAAACCTATTTAAACAACCATAAAAAAAACTAACATAACATATATTCTAAAGGTAGTATCCTTCTTTCTAATATTGATTGATGAACAACAAAATGAGGACCTAGGAGTTATGGTAACTAAAGAAGAGTTGAAAGCAATCTTACACTCTTTTAAGAAACCAAAGAGTCTAGGTGTAGATGGATGGACAATAGATTTTTACTAAGGGTTATATGAATTATTAAAGGTTATTAAATATTCAAAGTCATCAGGAAAAGTATTGAAGACTTGGAATACTACTTTCATAGCTCTAATCACTAAGAAAAAATTATCCTAAAACCTATAATTATTATAGGCCCATTATTCTATATAACTTCTTGTACATAATGATGACAAAGGTACTGGCCAGCATACAAATAGGCATATTTCATTTATTTCATAAGAATGGTTTGATATCTTGCATAGTAGACAAATCCATGATGCAATGGGAATAATGAAGGAAGGACTACATACTATAAAGTTAAAAAGGATTCAAGTGGTGATGAAATTAAATCTAGAAAAGGTTTATGGTAAATTTAATTGGTTGTACCTGTGATTAGTGATGATTTAGATATGAGTGAGAGTTCAAGTAATGATGAACCAATAGATCGTTTATTTCTGCATTTCTATTTTTCAAAAGAGGTATGAATGAGGCTTTAAAAATTACAAAAGGCACAGGGAAGTGGAATGGGAATGGGGATTCTATCACTCATGGTCTTAAGGATTGGTGTATGGAAAAAAAAAGTGCACAAACATAAGGCTTTACAAAGTACAATTATATGAGCAATTTGTCTTGCTAAGAAATAAATGAACCTTTAGTGAAATAATTAATTCCATTACAAATAAGTCTAGATTTTAGATTTTATATGCAGATGAAGGAATTTGGAAGCCCTATGAGGTAATTAAAGTTTCTTAAATCTTAAAAGTTCCAAAATTTGGTTTCACTAAAGCTTTAGGATATTTTGATGAATCAAACCAAGGCCCTTTAAGTTTCTATGGATCTAGTGGTATACTATTTTTTTAGTGAGAATCGTTACATTTCTTTGAAAGTAGCTTTTGGGCAAGAATCTAACAACAAACCTGAGTTTTGTGCTTTGTGGGTACTCTTAAAAATAGTAGTGTACAAAGGATTAGATAATATTTAAATCGTGGGGATTTAAAGTTGATTATAGGCTGAGGAAAGGGTATCACAAAACCAAAGAATTTACGTCTTATTGTAATCATGTAAATAATTAAATAGGTAAAGAATAGGATTAATTAGGTCTCTTTCACCATGTTTACAAAGATATTAATGAGAAAGCTAAGAAGCTTCAAAATAAACTTTATACTTACAAGAAGGCTTGGTAGTGTTATATGAAATCAATGACAGGGGTCTTCTACTTGAAGAGGTCATGTCTATTTACTAAGAGGACATTGCTTCAATTGCTTCAAGGAAGCCTTTATATAACCTTCTTCCTAAGGGAGAAATTAATATTTATTTTTTATATTATGTTGTTTTGTAAGCTAGCTTTTTAAGCCAAGACTTTTGAAGGAGACTAAATATATATTATACTTCAATGCATAGTTGCAATGATTTCTTAGTTATTTTATGTTTGACATTTGTAACCAAAGTAAAATTGGAAGGTTGTTTTAGTAGTCTATTATGGATAATAGATACGATTTAGTTTTGTCGAGAATAGTAGAGTGATATGATTTTCTAAAATAATTTGAGAAAATGATAAATATATTTTGATCTTTCCTTAAAATATCAAATGCACAATTAAAAAAATCAATTTATAAATAATATAATTATGTTTATAAATTCCGAATCCTTAAAACTCAAAATTGAAATGAACTTAGGTCAGAAAG
The DNA here is from genome assembly GCA_027924585.1 of Larix kaempferi. Taxonomy (NCBI): domain Eukaryota; kingdom Viridiplantae; phylum Streptophyta; class Pinopsida; order Pinales; family Pinaceae; genus Larix; species Larix kaempferi. The sequence continues at coordinate 3,430,212 of BSBM01000233.1, read as the reverse complement.
GAAAATAAATAATAAAAAATAATAAAATCAAACCTCACTTCTTATAAACCATAACACACATGAAACCCATCCTTTCTCCATATGGCATTGAAACATGAATTATCCCTTTTGATAAACACCTGAAAGTAAGACAAGAACAACTTTGTCACTTTTACAAAAATTACAAATCAATAGACCTCCAAAATTTAAATTGGGTCCAATTAAGAAAGGACCCTAAATTTACAAAATAATTTAATAACATCTTATTTGCTATATGCTTTTTCTTATTGGTATAGTAGGCTAATTTAATTGGTGCAAATAAATTATTTTAGGATGGATTTTACCATGATGTTTTTCATTTTAATGTGGTTAAGGTTCGATTTGGTTAAATTCTATTGGGCTATTAGCTATTATTTCAGCTAGTGATTGAATCGTTCTTCATCTAGATATCCTGGAGAAGAGGGGGTGACCTCGTGATATTCCTTTATTAAAAAAATAAGAAAATTCTTCCCTAGTACCCTAATGGTTTTGTTCAATAAGTTTGAATGCATTGTTTCCAAGCATATATCATTACCAGGTCGTTGATTCAAGTCTGTATGAGTCCAATTGTTTCTCTCTATCCAAATATTGCAGAAAAGAAATAACGATTCCACAAAGTATTCCATGAAAATAATATCTTCATTGCCTAATTTATCCATGGTCTCATAAATCCAATAGGTTCGCGAAGCGAGTGAGGGGAATGTTGTTGGAGTCGTTCAATGAGAGATCCAACGGTGCTCCCTCATTCACCTCAGAGAGCCTATTGAGTTTGTCGTGTGTATAAGGCTCATTGTTGCTAAATTGGTGCTTTACATTTAATAATATTCAAAAGAAAAAAGAAATCATTCAAATTGGACATTAAATCATTCAAATTCGACCAAGCTAAGTAGTTGAATTTTATAAGCACAATTAATGATGGGTAGTTGGATTTATTTTTAATTTGATGAGAAAATTTCTATTTATTATTCAAGATTGTTATAAAAATAATTTTACAGCAATGTGTGCTTGTCACATCATGATCTTGGTTTGAAGGATAAGGCATTAGAGTAAGATTTTGAAAGCTGTGGCCTTATGGTAAGATTTGCAATATCTCTCTCCACATTTATATAATAATAATGATATACATGACTTCCACCACAACAATTTAAAATTAGGATTTTCATAATCACTTTAATCCATTGCCAACGTATGAATATTTTAAATTACCATTATATGAGGGTTCCATTGCCATCATATGCCTATTGTTATCATGATGCTTCGCACGTATGACAATGATATTACAAATAAACAACTTGCTTTAAATTATTCACAAGTTCCAATAATTAAGTAACATTGTCCAATAAGTCCAATAATTGAGTAGCACAAATCTTATGAGTCGATTGCAACGTTATTTTGACAATGATATTACAAATAAACAACTGGCCAATAATGAAGGAACATTGTCCACTAATTAAGTAACACAAATCTCATGAGTTGATTGCAACGCTATTTTGACAAAGATATTACAAATAAACAACTAACATAAAATTATTGCTCACAAGTTCCAATAATTAACACAAATCTCATGACTTGATTGCAACGTTATTTTTTTAAAGTAAATTGGTTATATATAATTTACCTACCGAAGAGGTAAATGTTGTCATAATATGCTTTTGAAAAAATGGAATTAAAATAAGTCAAAATATTATACGAATAAAAGTACTATTATATAATATCTAAATTTTGTCTTTTTTAATTCACTACAACAAAGTTTATACGTTAACTTTTTTATTATATTATTATTGGAAACAAACATAATAATATGAAGAAAAAAATTATTATATTATTGGAAACAAACATAATAATATGACAAAATTGTGTATAGCATTTGAAGTTTTTATGTTAAATTTTTTACACAATAATATGATAAAATAATATCTAGCATTTGGTGTTTTATATTTATATAATGGTTCTGGAGTATTGGTTGCTCGCTACATTCACGTAAAACCTTCTTGAAATCTAGAGAATATGGGGAAGCCAAGTATTTCTATAGGATAACCGGTTGTCCTTGATTACAGGGCTTAACATGATGGGGACATTGAGTGAGGCCCTAATACAATCTATACATAGCCACCCGAGGATTTGACCCCAAGACCTCGTGCTTGCAAGAAACAACTCTCAACTACTCGAGCTAGCCCACCGGACTATTTGTTACACACACACACATATAAATCTAAATATATATTTATATTAGTGTATATATGTGTAGTCCATGAGAATGTGACTATTTACCTACATTAGTATAGATATATGTAGATTTAGATGTGTGTGTGTGTGTGTGTGTGTGAGAGAGAGAGAGAGAGAGAGAGATTTGAATTAGGGACATGTTGGCATGGGACTACTCAGATGCCTAATCAACATTATAGGCGAATACCAAGGGGTTAACTTAACTGGTTATCATCGATGTTGTTGGGAGTTTGGCTAGTTCTATACTAGTTTGAATACTCTTAGGTTTGGTGCACTAGCTTATGCTAACAATGTTACTATATTTATATACATGGTCCAAGAGGTTTTCTCAGGTGATTGTTTCCATTGTTTTTTGGCATTTGGCTAGTTTTGTGCCAATATGGATATTGTTCGAATCTCCATCGGTTAGTCACACTAGCCTACATAGATGGGTTTACTAGAGATGCACCCATGAATATGGGTACACATCCCTTGAGTTTCCCTACAAGGTTTTCTTTGGAATGTGTGTGTGTGTATGATACCCATGAATGTGTGGACACATCCCTTGGATTTCCCTACAAGGTTTTCTTTGGTGTGTCTGTGTGTGTACACAAACATAAAACAAGAAAAACCTCATAGGACCACCCCTCTTTCTAGAAATATTCCATAGATAGTCGCTTAACTACTAGCCACAACAATGGTTAATAGCCCCGCGATATCTTATTGAACTCAAATCTTATTTGAACCAACTTCAACTTGAAACAATGTGTTTAAGCTGATTGGACTAACCTGTTAAACTTAATATATGCAAACATATATTTTGTATACTAGTTTCTCTTTCCTTTTTAGTTTGGAGGTAAATACAAGTTATAATATTTGATATTTAATCACTATTTCATTCTTTGGTTGTAAGTTTCCATATACTAGTTTCTCTTTCATTTTTTGTTTGGAGGTAATTGCAAGTTATAATATTTTAGGTTTAATTACTATTTCATTGTTTGGTTGTGTTACACCCCAGATTGTCTATAGTGTGCCTTTCATGATATACTGGAGTGAAGGGGTCTTTTTCCATTGTAAAAGGCCAAGTCTGGGTTTGTTTATGAAAAAGTGTTGGTCTAGCGGAGCTCAAGACCCATGGTCTGGTCATCGTAGGTCCTATTGGTTTTCATTTCAAGGAGTATTGGCTTAGTGGCTTTGCTGACTTCCCCTTGAAGGGAAGAAGTCTAGTCCCATCATGTTGGGCCTTTGTGCCTTGGGTTGGTACTCCAGTGCTTCTTGGGATGGACCCTTTAGGACACATGGCTTAGGGGCTCCTCGCCACACTCATGTTTATGCTATGTAGAAGGTGATTGCACATGTTAGGGTTGTCATACCCGATTTTACAAACCTCATTTATGCCCACTTGGACCTTCCTTTTCATGTATTATCCATCCTCTTGGTCTACATGTGTAAAATCCACAATGACATCATATCCTCCAACAAAACCTTACCTTGTTAAAGGGGAGGACGTTGAGGGATTTTCTACATAGTTGGGGTTAGTTGGGGCATGACATCCTCCTTTGACTCATCACTTCACTTGGATGAAGCCATCTACATCATTTTATCATTATTTTTATACTTTTGTGGTTTAGTCCATGACCTGTGGGTGACAAATCCTAATTTTTCGTTATTTTATCTTTTAGTAAGGTAGGCTCTAAAGTTAAAAAGACTAGGAGGCCTCATATAAATAAAGTCTCCTTGCACTCATTTGAAAACAATACAAGGGTTATGATTATGTACTTTTTTCTCTTTATCTTGGTTTATTGGAGCACTTTAGTGATGCGCACCTCTCTCTTTGGCATGAATATTGTGTGATGAAGGTTGAATGGTGGAATTTCTAGGGTTTATTGTCTTGCAAGACTGATTCAAAGAATTGTTATAATAACTTGTGGCTATGGAGGACCTAAGAACTCTCTCTCTTACTCTTTCCTAGGTTGATGTTGGTAAGATCTCTCCATTATCTTGTTTGACGTTGCTCTTGCACCTTAAGCAAGTTAAATTAAGGTTTTATTGGCATCTCGTTAGTCTTATTTGAGGGGACTTTCCTCTTGAAGGAGATGTCCATTGTGGGCCTTGGGATTCATTGTTTTCCCTAATTAGGATTTGGATACTTTGACCTAGTATTGAGTTACTAGCATTTTCCCTAATTGGTAAATCTTGAATAGCCAAATTGAGTAGGTACGTTGACCTTGATCTCTAATTTCCTTGGGGTTTGGGACTAAGGTCATAACCCCTTGTATTCTCTTTTTTATCAAAATAATGTTGTACATATATTGTAAAAATACAAAAAATATATAATATTGGAAAAACCCTAAAAAATAGAAAAATTCATATCTCAAAAATTATTTGCAATTTGGAATTTTTGTTTGAACAAAAGAGTGCACCCTAGGAAATTTAATGGTGAATCTTCAGGATGTTTTGATATTATCGTTGAATTGTGAGGTTTTTTTGTGACCTTATTCTTGCTAGGGTTTTGTTTTGTAGATTTGTTATTGTAGTTACAACAAGTATATTGATCATTTCATCCAAGTTTGACGGGATAAAAACCAGGTTTTAGGGCCTAGATTGACCCCGGGGGTTGGAAACTTGTTGGGAGACGTTATATGTAGGACCACCATCTATTTGAGGCTTGTTCTAGGGAACATACCAGGTCTGATTTCACATTTTCATATCTAATCTAAGCCCCCTTCTTCATCCATTTGCATATTCCCTTCACCTTCATATCTCAAGGTACTTCTCATATGGTGAGTTGGCATTGTTTTAATTGACTCTTATCAAGTTTTATGGATCATTATTAATTGTTGAAATATCATAAAAGCAGTAGCATATTGAATTTATATTTCTTGAGATCCATAATTAAGTGTTATAACTCCTACCCTTCTTCGAGTGTTGTTTATGCTTCATTGTCTTTACTCCATATGACAATTATATTTGCTGAGAAGTTTCTTTAGGAAGTTGTTTGCCTGATGTTTAAGCAACTAAATATATATATCATCGACATTAGGGACTCCCCCTTGATCTTGTTGACCTAAAGGGTTAAGGAGTTAGGTTGTGGTGACATTGGGATCTATCTCCTCCCATGTTTACCACTCATCTCACTGTGATCCGTGACCTTGGTTGGTGTGCTATTTTGAGCGATAAAAGGTTGTAAGTTTCCATGGAAGTGAAGACAATGGGTAAGTGGTGAGGAGTTGGCTAAAGACAAGTACTATTGTATTCATTTAATTGTTAAACTTTTAATTAGTTGGTTTTTTTATTTAATTTTTTTATTGTGTAATATTGTAGATTAGAAAAACAAAACATTTATTTTTCATTGCACCAAGAGGAGTGAGGTGCTCTACAGCCCAGTATGGGAAATATGTTGTCACATAATGTAGCGTTATGTTATAAAAATAAAAAGTAATTACAAAATTTGTGTTGGCTCATAAAATAAAAATTAAAACCAAATGAAAAGTAATTAGAAAAATCCATATCGGCTCATCAAATAAAAAAATCAAATCAAATAAAAAGTAATTAAAAAAATCTATGTTGGTTCATGTAATACCCCCAGTTTTGACTTGGAATGTATTTCATCAAAATTATGTAAATGATGTAAATATGCATGTATGGATTCCTAGTGCGGACCTCAAGGCCAAGGCCTGACTAGTGAATGGCTAGGCATGCATGTTGTATATATTTTTATTTGGATTGTATGGTTGGCTTATCATGCCAATTTGAAATATATGTAAATATTATGTTGGAAGATAATAAAATGGTTCAAGATAGTTGTATAAAGAGCGCTAGAGGAGCTATTATTCCACCAAATGGGAAGAGGAAAGGGGTTCTATGGGAAACTAAATCCTTTGTTTCCAAGTGTCAACCTTAGAACTCATCCAAATTCTTCCATGTGCTTTAAATGAGCTAATTAATTCATTTTGACTATTAAATCCAATTATTGAATGCATGGGTGAGGTTGGTGGGAAAAGTCACTTCATGCAGTTATTGAAGCATGGGGGTTGTGACAGTTACGCCAGCTTCCAAAAATCCTTTCCTTATGTGGTTAGAAGTTATGTCAGTTGTCTTTTCACCATCATCTCATATCCCTTGGATTCAATACCCATTATATCATCCTCTCATGTAGAATTATACATTACGTAGAGAGCTTCCTATTGTTGTTCATGACTATTACCAAAGTGTGTTTAACTCATAAATTTGAATTTGGAGAGAGAGTTGTAGATTTGAAGGAAAAATAGATGATTGTAGGTGAGCATGGAGGTTGGGAAAGCTAGTAACCCTTTCCCATTGATTTTTTCTACTCATAGATGCTTAAGAATCCATATTGATGCTACAAGAGGTTCTCCAACAACATACAACAGATTGGACTCTTACTGCACACACTAGAAGCACTATAAGGGTTGGATTTCCTAACGAATCTATGGATCAGTGAAGGGGAATTCCTTCCTTGTGTTGTGTGAAAAATTGTAAGGAATGACATGGTTTTGATTCCTGAGTGAGATCTATGCAGAGCTATGGATCAACATTTGGATAAGCATATAGAGTAGAACAGGTTGAGATGAGAGAGAAAATCCTATAGGTTTCCTTCACCCTGGTGGCCTCATATCCCAGCTTGGGGGTGATCTCTCAGTAGAAATAATATATGCTGGACAGAGTGCCACTCTTACACAACCAGTTGCTTGGATCTTCTTTGTTTAAAGATAAGTATTATTTTGTATTTGAATATGCAATGTTTTAATTGATGCATGTAGTGATTATGCTTGTAAATGCATGTGTTGTGTGTGGATGTATTTTATTTCCGTTGTGTATTTTTATTATGCATTTACACACGTATTTATCAATAATATGGATATGGGGAAAATTTTAGAAGTTGAATTTAGTTAAGGTCCCCTCTGTTGGTTGGATTGAGGGATGGGGACATTATAGAGTGGTGTGAGAGCTTCTAGTTGCAATCCCGGAGTTCTATGGGCCATAAATGCACACGTACAGGAAAAAATATGAGTTGCAAATGAAATGCCCCTATGAAAATATGTGGTTTAATCGTTAGATGGTATTATAAACAAGCTATGGGTTATATTAGTGGTCTACCAATGGGAGAGGTAGATTGTTTAAGGGAAATTTTTAAAATTTGCAGTTAGTAGTGGAAATGCTTATGTGGATATTGGGTTTTGTTAAGTGATGAATAAGGAGTCAAGGTTAATTTGGTAACAGTCCCTATATTGACGAATTAGGATTTCATACCATTTTGAAATTTTTGGAAAAAATGGGAATTTTTAGGGTGGGCTCCACCCATGTCTTGTGGATGGGTGACATGGAGGATCCACATGAGTCAGAGGTATGATGTGAAGCAGCCACATCAGTGCCTAAGCACTAGAATTTGACCTAAAGGCTTGGAGGATCTTAACACCTTGGTGATGGAGTTGACATACCACGTGACTAGAGTCAAGGAACCAAGGGCTCAACAGATGGATATATAACCATCGGGCATCAGAGAATATCAACAATCATATTTGATATCGCATGAGAAACTTGCATGATGGTTAATAGTAGACAGATGAAGATCTGACCGTTGGAGGATAAGGGAGATCAATGGTCGTGGCTCATAGCAGATCAGAAACGTGCATGGTGGTTAATAGAGGGTGGGTGATACATTTCTCCAATACCACCTTGGACACGTGTCGCCCTTTTTTTAACAATGATTCCTCAGAACATTTTTTAAAACCTCTTTCGCAAAGAGCTGTTACCACTTTCGTTAATGAGAAAACCATCGATGCATTTTTGCTCAAGGATAGGTGCTATAATGAATCGGCAGTTGTTGGAAGGTGACATGGCTACGCCACAATTTGACATGGAGGACCTATCTGACACCTCAATCAGCACGTGTTAGGACATGTCAGCACCATGTCACGTCAATAGAAAATGACATTGTTCTTATGCGCCAGATTGCACGAAATTGAAAACATCGGCAAAAAATGACCCCCATTATTTTTTTATAAATCTACAAAGTTGGATTTGGAGCTTAAATTTAGCCATTGTAGCAATATAAAAATTGGGAAAATTGTGTATTATGAAAGGGTGTTATAGAACTGCAAAAATTTCTAATTATGGAGAAAGTGTAAAAGACAGAAGTAGTAAATTCCAGAATTTTATAAAAGATCGTTGGAGCATTAGATTAGAGATCTGAAAATTGTTGAGCAATCTTGTTCATATGGACTATCCAGGCCAATATAATAGTTTATTTGGTTCTCCATGGATTATCTTCTACATGTGTCTGAAGTTGGCCTCTATGGTTAAATGAACCTACAAAAAAATTGCAGAAATTGGGCAAATTTGACAATTCGTGAAAGCTATAAATTTTTGCTCAGGAATCAGAATTGATTATACTTATAGTCATTGGAAATATTATCCAAAGGGGAACAGTTGTACAAAGTCAAATTTTGAATTTTTGATTGATATGTTTCTATAACTTAATCATAAAAGTGCATGTAGCCATAATTTGACAAAAAATGTTAATATGGGTTTTTCCATAATACATGAAAATTGATTTTTGATTTTATGAGAATTTAATAAACCTAACAAATGTGTTTATATGAACACTCTTGTAGATTCATAATTATATCAAATACAATTAAGGGTTCTACTATCAGTATAGTTAATTTTGGAAACTCTTGGTCTTGATTGGGCCGACAGAATCATCATCATGGATGGTGCACAAGATCCCTATGAAGCTAAGATTGATGCCATGGGAGAGAACATACAAGTTGAAAATGAAAAGACAGAATCCAATGGTAGAAGAAACCAGGTGACTCCCCTAGACATTGCAGAAACCATGAGGATCCGAAGGGTGGAACTGCATAGTTGTAAAACAGACAATGAAAGGTTGATTAGAGCTCAAGAAGAACAAAATCAACTAAATGCAACTATGCTTCAAATTATGACAGGCATTCAAAGGGATATTAACTTTGGACATCACTTTGAAAATCAAGAGACGAGTGGGAGTAGCTCAAGGAGTCATTATCACAAGAAGTACCATAGTTCATGAAGAGTTTCTAGAGAAAGGACATATACTCCATAAATCTCTTCTAGTGAGCCATATGAATCTAAGGATTCCACTAAAGGATCAAGTTCTTCATCTCATAGGAATAAGAGGAAGAGGTATTCCTGTTAGGATATTCCTATACTCCATCCTAGTCCCACCAGTATTTTGATCATTTACTTTTTCAGTCATGCATGCACCTTTTAGGGTTTGCATGCATTCTAGGGTTTGCATGCATTTTGCATGCATCCCAGTCATCAGTCCAGCACCTAGCCCTCATTTAGCCAGCCCCCAGGAGCTTCTCACTATTCAGTTTTAGCCCTCCAGTTGCTTAGTGCGCCCTTCTTCCTTGATTTTAGGGAGCAACTCGCCCTTCTTCACCTACCAGTCCAGTTGTCACTCAGTTACACTCAGTTACAGTCAGTTACACTCAGTTACATTGAGTTACAGTCAGTTACACTCAGTTACATTGAGTTACAGTCAGTTACACTCAGTTACATTGAGTTACAGTCAGTTACACTCAGTTACATTGAGTTACACTCAGTTACACCTACCAGAGTTAGTTTGACTGATGGTTGACAGTTACTTGAGCATTGATGACTCCACTGATGATGATGAAGACTTCCAGTTGCGCTCCGATGATCATGAGGACACCTAGTTGTGCTCCGATGACACTCCAGTGATCCTTTGATCACTCCATGAAGGCTAATTCGAATTCCTCATGCATTGTATTATTTATATGTCCATTTGTGATTAATAACATAGTATGACCGAAGTATTATTGCTTCTATCTGAGTTCTATTGTACCATATTATTCTGTTGCTCATTATACTGCATGTATCACTCTTCTTCTATTTTCGTGCTTAATCATAATTATTCTCTTGTGAGATACATCATCTCTTAGATCTGCTGTGAGGATTTTCACATGGTATCAGAGCATGTTGAGAGTATTGTTTATCTCCATTCTTGAGAGTTTTTTGCAGGTTATTACCAAGATTTCGAGTTCAGCAGTTGCAGCAGTTTCTGCATTTTTGCAGCAGTAGCAGTTGCAGTTATTCTATATTGTTTTTGCAGGTCTTCTACAACTTCAATGAATTTAGAAGAAATTACTCCTCTTTCTCCATTCAACTATGATGAATGGAAACCAAGAATGATAGCATATTTGAAGAGCCATGATCTCTTTGATTGCTATTTTGAAAGAAAGTTCGAATCCTCTACAAAGAAGATTAAATGGTTGAATAAAGGTGACATGCACATTGGAAGAATGATGCTTGCTATGACTGATTACATATTGTACCCGACCATCATTGATATTGAAACTCCAAAAGAGTTATGGGCTCATCTGGATGAAAGATTTGGCAAAAAGAATGATGGATTTGGTCCAAATCCCTTCAAAAGCAAGCAAGGTGATGCATTCACTCCACTTGATGGTCTCTCAGATCATGATGCATTCGCTCCTTCTGATGGTCTCTCAGATCATGTTGCATTCGCTCCCCTTGATGATCTCTCAGATCATGAACCAGTATCATCTCATATTGAAGTTGTTGACAAAGAACTTGCAGATTCTCCGCTCATGCTCAAACTTTCTTCTCTTTCTGTGCCAGTTCACACTCTAGATATTGCAGAAGGTCCTAAATCCTCTCTTGCACCAGAGTTTGTTGGTTTGCATCATGATCACATGATTATTTCGGAGGTAAAATCAGCTATTGGAGGTAATGCATTCGCTCCTCTTCAGCAAACATCTCTGATTTACTACTATATGATCATTAGCACATGCTTTCAGAAGGTTATTGAAGAATATGGCCATTGCCACCCGCTTGAGATAATTTCTCATGCATATGATAGTTTTGATCTCACCCTCGCCGGTTCAAAGGAGATCTCAAGAAACTGTTTTGAAAGTCTTAAATCTGATTTTGATTTCAAGCAAACATGTAATAGTTCTTTTTGGCATAATCTCACCCATGGTGGTTCGAAGGAGAAGACAAAGGACTATATGCACATTCAAAAATTTGATCCTACCTCAGCTGATTCGAATCACAGGTTCAAGGATCATTCTAATACTGTTGGATTTGTTCTCATCACATTCGATCTGAAGAGCAAGTACAAGCACATGCTTTCTGAGCATGATCCACTTCTTCCCAAGAAGAAGATACCTCCAGACATATGACCAAGCATCACACATGCTTGAGTTTGGAGCTTTTATTTTTTTATGTGTGCCTTACAGTCTATTTTTTGAGGAGGGGGTATGTTTCCCATGAAATTTTCCCACTTCCTTGGTTTATTGATTGTTATTATTCATTGTATTGGGTGACCTTTGGTCTTAGTTACCAGGGCCCAGGATGGATTAAGGGGGGGTGTTAGGATATTCCTATACTCCATCCTAGTCCCACCAGTATTTTGATCATTTACTTTTTCAGTCATGCATGCACCTTTTAGGGTTTGCATGCATTCTAGGGTTTGCATGCATTTTGCATGCATCCCAGTCATCAGTCCAGCACCTAGCCCTCAGTTATCCAGCCCCCAGGAGCTTCTCACTATTCAGTTTTAGCCCTCCAGTTGCTTAGTGCGCCCTTCTTCCTTGATTTTAGGGAGCAACTCGCCCTTCTTCACCTACCAGTCCAGTTGTCACTCAGTTACACTCAGTTACAGTCAGTTACACTCAGTTACATTGAGTTACAGTCAGTTACACTCAGTTACATTGAGTTACAGTTAGTTACACTCAGTTACACTCAGTTACATTGAGTTACAGTCAGTTACACTCAGTTACATTGAGTTACAGTCAGTTACACTCAGTTACATTGAGTTACACTCAGTTACACCTACCAGAGTTAGTTTGACTGATGGTTGACAGTTACTTGAGCATTGATGACTCCACTGATGATGATGAAGACTTCCAGTTGCGCTCCGATGATCATGAGGACACCTAGTTGTGCTCCGATGACACTCCAGTGATCCTTTGATCACTCCATGAAGGCTAATTCGAATTCCTCATGCATTGTATTATTTATATGTCCATTTGTGATTAATAACATAGTATGACCGAAGTATTATTGCTTCTATCTGAGTTCTACTGTACCATATTATTCTGTTGCTCATTATACTGCATGTATCACTCTTCTTCTATTTTCGTGCTTAATCATAATTATTCTCTTGTGAGATACATCATCTCTTAGATCTGCTGTGAGGATTTTCACAATTCCAAGAAAAACTCACATGGATAATGTAGGAAGGAAAACCTCCTACTTTTGATGGTGAAATAAAATCGAGTCAAGAAGTTGAGGCTTGGCATATTGGGATGAGGAATTATTTCCAAGTCCAAGACTACTCAGGAAATATGAAAGCAATAGTGACTATATTCAATCTGAATGGAAGTTCATATATATGGTGGGATCACCTTAGGCAAGTGAAGAAGATCAATGGAAGGAATATTTTGTGGAATCAATTCAGGAAGTACTTCAAGCAAAAGTACCTCTCTGATAGGTACTATGATGGAAAAATTAACGAATTCCATGAGCTTAAATTGGGCCAAATGACTATGGAGGAATATGCAAACAAATTCTTGGAGCCACTAAGATATGTCAGGTATACCAGGGATGATAAGGTGAAAATTTTAAGTGGGTTTCCTCAGTCCTACAATGACATAATTTATTTTGAAGAACCTCAAACTCTAGATGAGACTGCAAGGAAAGACAAGTATTGCTATGATCAAAACAAAAGCAAGATAAATTTCCATAAGGCATGGAAGGACAAGAAACATGAGAAGTTTGAATAAAGAAAGAAGGGGTTCAAGCCTCTTCATTTTAGAAATCATCCAAGGAAGTCACCACCGAGCATGACAAAGACAGCTAGGATGATGGGAGACAAGCCAAAAGAGCCAAGAGGGCCACTTCAATGTTGGGGATGTGGAGAGGACCATTTTCTTAGAAACTATCCACATCATAATGAGAGTGCAAAGCAAGTTCACAACATCCAAGAAGCTGAAATTGTGGGTCAAGTGATAAGGATAGTCTTGAGAATTTATGCTACACTAGAGGACCGCCAAGCAGACCATCAATCAACTGTGGTTGATATTGAAGGTAAGATTGCTAAGAAATATATTTCCATTTAGATTGACCTTGGATCTACTCATAGTTATATCACTCCTAAAATTGTTGAGATTTGTGCTTTTAAGAAAACCAAACATAGTAAATCATGGTTGGTCAAACTAGCCATTGGAACCAAGAGAAAAATTAGTGAAATAGTGGAGAAATGTCCATTGGAAATGGGTGGAATTTTTACTTGTGCAAATCTACATATTTTTCCACTTGGTTCATATGATATTCTCATTGGAATGGAATGGTTGGGAGCACACAGAGTTAAACGTGATTTCCACAACAAAAAATTTGAATGCATTGACGAGGAAGGAAACCCAAGGGTTGTAAAAGGAATCCCAAAGGTAGTTTCTATTGGTATATTTCAGCCATGCAGTTGAAGAATTTTTGTAGGAAGGGTTGTCAATTGTATGTAGCTCATATATTGGATAAAACATAAAATGAAATTTCCAAGTTGGAGGATCCTCATGTCTTGCAAGAATTCATGGATGTGTTTCCTGATGAAGATCCAAGACTTCCTCCAAAAAGGGACATTGATTTTACAATTGATCTTGTGCTAGGAGATGCACCAGTGTCTAAGACACCTTATAGAATGAGTACACCTAAATGATTAGAGCTGAAAATGCAGTTGCAAGAATTGTTGGAAAAGAAGTACATTCGTCCAAGTGTGTCTCCATGGGGAGCACCCATATTATTTGTGAAAAAGAAGGATGGAACACTCAGGTTATGTATTGATTATAGGTAGTTGAACAAAGTGATAGTGAAAAATAAGTACCCATTGCCTTGAATTGATGATATTTTTTATCAAATGAGAGGGGAAAATGTATTTTCGAAGATTGACTCGAGGTCTGGTTACCATCATGTAAGAATCAAGAAAGAAGATATTCCCAAGACAACCTTTAGAACAAGGTATGGACACTATGAATTTTTAGTGGTGTCATTTGGTCTCACTAATGCAACAACTACCTTCATGTGTCTCATGAATAGTGTTTTCAATAGGTATTTGGACAAGTTTGTGCTTGTTTTTTTAGATGACATTATTATTTACTCTAAGAATGAAGAGGAGCATGAAGGACATTTGAGAATGGATTCACAATTGATAAGGAAGCATAAGTTGTGTGCAAAGCTAAGTAAATGTGATTTTTATAAAAATAGTATTCATTATTTAGGTCATATTGTTTTAGAGGAAGGAATATCAGTGGATTTGAAAAATATTGAAGCCATCATGAATTGGACAAATCCAAATAATGTAACAAATGTGAGATCTTTTATGGGTCTTGTTGTTTATTATAGAAGATTCATTGAAGGATTCTCCAAGGTTGCACACCCAATCAATTCTTAAGTAGGGAATACAATTTGAGTGGACACAAAAATGTGATTAAAGCTTCTAGCAGTTGAAGAAGCTTCTCACAAGTGCTCCAATTCTGAAAATTGCAGACCCAGGAAAAGACTTTGTGGTGTGCACAAATGCATGTAAATAGGGACTTGGAGGAGTTCTTATTTAAGGAAATCATGTGGTGTATTATGAGTCTAGAAAATTGAAGGTGGATGAAAATAATTATGCTACCCGTGATTTGAAACTCCCAGCCATAGTGCACGCTTTAAAAATGAGGAGGCATTATTTAATGGGCATAAAATTTGAGCTAAAAATAGACCACTATGGATTGAAATATTTGTTTGAGCAGCCAACATTAAATGCCAAGAAAGCTAGATGGATTGAATTTTTATGTGAGTTTGATTTTGAAATCAAATACATAAAAGGAAAAGAAAATAAAGTGGTTGATGCACTGTGGATGCACTAAGCAGAAAGATACATGAAATACATGTGGTAGCCATCAGTATTTTCCAAATAGATTTAAAGGAACATATTGTTAATTATCTTGTTGAAGATGAACTATATGTGCAAATAAAATATAAAGTACAACAACATAATTTTAAAAATAGATTTGAAGGGTATCATTTAGAAGAGGATGGAATTCTTATTTATAAAAAATGTAATTTATATTAGAAATATGGTATACTTGAGGAGAAATGTTATGGATGAAATCCATAAAATGCCCCATTCTAGTCACCTAGGATACCATAAAACAATTTCTACATCCAAGAAGCAATATTTTTGGTTGCGGATTAAGAAGGATATTGTTGAGTATATCTCAGGGTATATGCACTGTCAGCAAGTGAAAGCTGAGCATCAACACCCAACAAGTTGGTTGCATCCTTTACCAATTCCAGAATGGAAATGGGAAGTAATTTCCATAGATTTTAATATAGGTTTTCCAATGACTATGAGACATAATGATTCCACCATGGTTGTGGTGGATAAATTGTCTAAGGAAACACATTTTATACCAGATAAATCCACATATAAAACATATGCCATTGCAAGGATTTTTATGAAGGAATTTTTTAGATTGCATGGGCTACCTAAGGCAATAATTTCATACAGGCATACAAAATTTACTTCAAATTTTTGGAAAAATATTTTTGCATATTTGGGTACACAGCTAAAGTTTAGCACTGCCTACCATCCACAAAGAGATGGAAAAACAGAAAGAGTCAATCAGGTTCTTGAAGACATGCTTCATATGTATGTGATGGACAAACCATCCAAGTGGGAATGTTATCTACACTTGGTAGAATTTGCATATAACAATGGGAAACAAGCTTAGTTGGGAATGAGTCCATTTGAATCTTTGTATGGAAGAAAGTGCAGGACATCGGTGACTTGGGATAATCTAGTGAACAGAACTGTACTTGGTCCATAATTGCTTAAATAAATGGAACACGAGGTTGCAAAAATTAGGCATATTAAATGCAACCCAAGATAGACAGAAAATATATGCAGATAAGAATAGAGTGCATAGGGAATTTAATGTTGGGGATCATGTTTACCTTAGAGTGAGGCTAAGAAAGAGTTCCTTGAAGCTTTGAATTTGTGACTATCTATCACCAAGATATTGTGGGCCATTTGAAGTGCTTGAAAGAATAGGGCTAGTTGCATATAGAATTGCATTGCCTGATAACACTAGAGCTCATAATTGTTTTCATGTTTATTTGCTTAAGAAATATGTACATGATCCTAACCATGTGATTGATTGGGATTTGATTCAGGTGGAACTCGAGGGAGAGTTCCAAAGTGATCCATTATGCATCCTATACAGGAAGGTAACATTGATTTGGAATCGAGCCATTGGACAGATAACGATGTAATGGAAGCACTTCAGTCTTGATGAGGCTACATGGGAGTTGGAGGATGCCATGAAAGAGGCATACCTATTTCTGTTCTAATTTTGAGCAAACATCCAGGATTGTGCTATTCCAAGGGGGAGGGGATTGTAATATCCCCAGTTCTGACTAGGAATGTATTTGATCAAATTATGTAAATGATGTAAATATGCTTGTATGGGTTTCTAGTGTGGAGCACAAGGCCATGGCTCGACTAGTGAATGGCTAGGCATGTATGATGTATATATTTTTATTTGGACCGTATGGTTTTCTTATCATGTTAATTCGAAATATATGTAAATATTATGTTGAAATATACTAAAATGGTCAAATATGGTTGTGTAAAGAGCACTAGAGGGGATATGATTCCACCAAAGGGGAAGAGGAAAGGGGGTCTATGAGAAACTAAATCCTTTGCTATCAAGTGTCAACCTTAGAACTCATTCAAATCCTTCCATGTGATTTAAATGAGCCAATTAATTCCTTTTGACTATTAAATCCAATTACTAAATGCATGGGTGAGGTTGGTGGGAAATAGTACTTCATGCAATTATTGAAGCATGTGGGTTGTGACAGTTATGTCAACTTCCAGAAGTCCTTTTATTCTATGGTTAGAAGTTATGTCAGTTTTCATTTCATCATCATCTCATATCCCTTGGAGTCAACACTCATTCTATCATCCTCTCATGTAGATTTGTACACTACGTAGAGAGATTCCTTGTTTGAAAAATGGGATCACAAAGCAATAACAATAAATGAGATGAAAATATAAATCACATAAACACAATACAAGAGAGACACCAATATAATGTGGTTCACCCAATCTAGGCTATGTCCACAGAGAAATTGCCAGTCCTTTTATTATTATACCATCCAACAAATGAAGGGATACAACTTGCAGCACATCCGTTGCAACTTCCTCTTCAATCTTTCTCAATCTCTCTTACACAATCACAGAGATCTTTACAATGTTACAATACATTACACAGTCGTATTACAATGTCTTCCTTTTAAATGGAATTACCATGGGAAAATACTACGAGATACCAATACCATGGGTCCATAAACTATTGGCCAACAAAACAACCCATAAAATTTATTTTGGGGGCTTTGCCCCAAAACCCCCATGGGGGTCGATGCCCCCCACACCCCCCCACTGGGATGAGTGTATAGTCCACCTGCATATCATATAAAAATGGGGTACAAACATGGCTGAAACAACAACATCTACGAATTAAGAAGATCAGGCTCCACAACCAGCACTTCATATTGTTGTTCATGACCATTACCAGAGTGTGTTTAACTCATAAATTCGAATTTGGAGAGAGAGATGTAGATTTAAAGTAAAAATAGATGGTTTTAGGTGAGCATAGAAGTTGGGAAAGCTAGGAACCCTTACCCATTGAGTTTTGTTTCTCATAGATGCTTGAGAAGCCATAATTGATGCTATAGGAGGTTCTTCAACAACATACAAAAAATTGGACTCTTATTGCACACACTGGAAACATTGTAAAGGTTGGATTTCCTGACAGAACTATGGATCAGCAAAGGCTAATGCCTTCCTTGTGTTGTGTAGGAAACTGGAAGGAATTTCATGGCTGTGATGCTTGAGTGAGATCTATGTAGAGATATGGATGAGCATTTGGCTAAGCATAGAGAGAAGAACAGGTGGTGGGTTGAGAGAGAGAAGCATGTAGGTGTTTCCTTTGCCCTGCTGGCCTCATATCCCAGCTTATGGGTGGCCTCTTAGAAAAAATAGTATATGTTGGACATAGTGCTTACGGTTGGGTGGAAAATCGTTCTTACACAGCCAGTTGCTTGCATCTTCTTTATTTAAAGATAAGTACTCTTTTGTATTTGAATCTGCAATGTTTTAATTGATTTCTGTATTGATTATGCTTGTAAATGCATGTGTTATATGTGTGGGTGTATTTTATTTATGTTGTGTATTTTAATTATGCATATGCACATGTATTTATCAATAATATGAATTTGTAATATGGATATGTGGAAAAATTTAGAAGCCCACATTTAGTAAATGTCAGGCCCCTTGCTGGTCGAATTAAGGGATGGGGAAGTTACAAATCATAAAATTAAAAATTAAAACCATAATAGATCCATCTTAAACCCAGATCTATCAAGAACCAAGAGGGATCAAATTTCTGGAGGTGTAATTTTTTTGGATGTGTAAAAAATTTACACCTCAAGAAATTGGATCCCTCTCGGTGCTTGATAGATTTGGGTTTAAGATGGATCTATGTTGGTTATATTATGAATTTACTTTGTCGCCCTTTGTTAGTAAGTTTGAAGTCTTATTGTCCAACTATCTTAAATACCCCGAGTTTTAGGTAACATAAGTTAAAACTTAAGCATTATTTTTATCAAGATATGTAGATGAGTTATCAAGTGTGAATTGGCACACAATCATTATGCCATTAATGCCTTCTTCAATATCATTTATTTACTTCCATCCACCTACCATTTTATTTATAACTATGATCCTTATTTATATTTCCATGCAGTGCTATGATGCTTTGGAAGTAAAGTAATGACTATGCAATATTATTTATTGAAATTGTCTAAACACTTTAAGATTTTGACCAATTTTTAGGTCATTGTTTTGATTATATTTGTGGAAAATCTAGCTAGAATTGCTGAAATCGTAGATATATATATAGTTGGAATTGCATATTTTGAGTATTCTAGGGATATTTGAGCTAGTTGAATCCATTTCGACAATCAAAAATAACATTTGAACAACAAAAAATGAACATTTCACCAAAAATTTCATCACTAAATTCCAACAAAAATACCAAAAAAATTAAAAACGTAGAATATTTAAACAACTCCTTATTTATCACTAGATTCTCAAAAAAATACCAAAAAAATAAAAAAACACAAAATATTTAAACAACTCCTTATTTATTTACAACCATGTTATGACCCCCCACACCCCCCCGCTGGGATGAGTGTACATCCCACCTGCATATCATATAAAAATAGGGTACAAACATGACTGAAACAACAACATCTCCGAATTAAGAAGATTAGGCGCCACAACCAACACTTCCTATTGTTGTTCATGACCATTACCAGAGTGTGTTTAACTCAAAAATTCAAATTTGGAGAGAGAGATGTAGATTTAAAGAAAAAATAGATGGTTTTAGGTGAGCATAGAAGTTGTGCAAGCTAGGAACCCTTACCCGTTGAGTTTTGCTTCTCACGGATGCTTGAGAAGCCATAATTGATGCTATAGGAGGCTCTTCAACAACATACAACAAATTGGACACTTACTGCACACACTGGAAACACTGTAAAGGTTGGATTTCCTAACAGAACTATGGATCAGTGAAGGGGAATTCCTTCCTTGTGTTGTGTAGGAAACAAGAATGCATTCCATGACTATGACGCCTGAGTGAGATCTCTGTAGAGATATGGATGAGCATTTGGCTAAGCATATAGAGAAGAACAGGTGGTGGGTTGAGAGAGAGAAGCATGTAGGTGTTTTCTTCACCATGGTGGCCTCTTAGAAAAAATACTATATGTTGGACATAGTGCTTACGGTTGGGTGGAAATCGCTCTTACACATCCAATTGCTGGATCTTCTTTATTTAAAGATAAGTATTCTTTTGTATTTGAATCTGCAATGTTTTCATTGATACCTGTAGTGATTATGCTTGTAAATGCATGTGTTATATGTGTGGGTATATTTTATTTCTATTGTGTATTTTTATTATGTATATGCACATGTATTTCTCAATAATATGAATTTATAATATGGATATGGGGCAAAATTTAGAAGCCCACATTTAGTTAATGTCGGGCCCCTCTGTTGGTTGGATTAAGGGATTGGAAGTTACAAATCATAAAATAAAAAATTAAAACCATCATAGATCCATCTTAAACCCGAATCTATCAAGCACCAAGAGGGATCAAATTTCTGGAGGTGTATTTTTTTTCGATGTGTAAAAAATTTACGCCTCAAGAAATTGGATCCCTCTCGGTGCTTGATAGATTTGGGTTTAAGATGGATCTATGATGGTTATATTATAAATTTACTTTGTCTCCCTTTGTTAGTAAGTTTGAAGTTTTATTGTCCAACTATCTTAAATACCCCGAGTTTTAGATAACATAAGTTAAAACTTCAGCATTATTTTTATCAAGATATGTAGATGAGCTATCAAGTGTGAACTGACATACATTCATTATGGCATTAATGCCTTCTTCAATATCATTTATTTATTTCCATGCACCTACCATTTTATTTATAACTATGATCCTTATTTATATTTCCATGCAGTGCTATGATCCTTTGGAAGTAAAGTAATGCCTATGCAATATTATTTATTGAAATTGTCTAAACACTTTAAGATTTTGACCATTTTTTAGGTCATTGTTTTGATTATATTTGTGGAAAATCCAGTTGTAATTGCTCAAATCGTAGATATATATAGTTGGAATTGCATAATTTGAGTATTCTAGGGATATTTGATTTAGTTGAATCCATTTCGATGATCAAAAATAAAATTTGAACAACACAAAATGAACATTTCACCAAAAATTTCATCACTATATTCCAACAAAAATACCAAAAAAATTAAAAACGTAGAATATTTAAACAACTCCTTATGTATCACTAGATTCCAAAAAAAATACCAAAAAAATTAAAAAAAAACACAAAATATTTAAAAAAAACTCCTTATTTATTTACAACCGTGTTATGACCCTTTCGAAGTAGACCATTTTAGCTCTAGACATGTTTAAATTTGGTTTTTCTATGCATTTTCCACCTACAAGGATCATATAGGAAAGTCTTTGTAGTGAAACCCATTGACTGACCAGATAGACCGGTTGACGGGTGAAATTTGAAATTGAGTTAGTGAATTACAATTGATCAACCAAATATAAATGCATTGGATACAATGAGAAGAAAACGACTTCATCAGTGTCATAAATTTTTAGTTGTAGGTTCAGTCCTTGTGCTTTATTCAAGGCAGTATATCTACAACATAGTGTGGTGTTGCAGAGTTGTGTAGTGCACAGATGTGGATCTTGTCTAAATTTTTCCATATCAAATATATAGAAATGTCAAATTGAGCCTCTGGAGCACAATTTTGATATGAGAATTGGTATTTGCACTACGGGATATATGCCTTCTTCAACTCTTCCATCGTCACCATTTGCAAAAATCCCTCTAGCGTCATTTGGTATCTATATTCTTCTCCTACTCTTACAAGTTGGTGAATTATGGATAAGCATTCATTTTGGGGAAGCAACAGTACATATGGTTTTTTTGGGAGGGGGTTTTGGGGATATAGAAAACATGCCGACCAATTTCCTAAGTTTAGTGTGCAGTGTTGACGAGGGCATAACACCTAAGGTGCTCATAATATCCTATGTGACAAAATACTATAGGACCAACATCCATAATTACTCTCATTAACCATAAAAAATATCGATTTGTTTTATAGCAAAACATGCCAAGGTTCCAGTATTAGTTACATCTCATTAGCGATCATAAATTTTGATCTATTTTAAATAAAATTATACAGTGATCCTCATGATGGTGTTCTTTATAAGCATTGGTTGGTCACGAGGATCACTGTATCATTTTATCAATCATCCAATTCAATCAAATATTTATTATATCAATTATTGCAAGGATGTTTTCTAACAATTTTATGAAGAACAATTGTTGTTCTTACATTGATATCAGAGGCACTTCATGGGTTAAATACCTCAACAATCTATACACAACCTTAAATTATTGTCCCTATAGGAATCCATACACTCCCTGCTCTACAATTCTAACGACTTGGTTTATAAAGAAAGTCACTTTATTTAGGTAAACATTACTTTATAAGTTCCCTTATAGAAAAAAAAAACTTATAAAGTTGATTTGAAAAGAAATAACTCCATATACTTGACTTTAAAAAAAAAATTCATATACCTAGTATATAAAGTAAAATAATGTGTAAAAAAAATCAGTGTGAACCCTACAAGAAGCCACCCTTAAAATGAGATTTTTTTGGATGAAGTGTGAGCAAATGTTCACGATTATGAAGACAAAGCCAATAACACCTCCCTACTTATGGATAACATCGTGAAGTCGCAAAATGAGTTAGTAGAAGGCCAAAAAGAGTTAGAGACTAAAATCGATAGATTGATCGTTGTCATTTGACTTTCCGTTTAATGCTAATCTTAATTAGTAACTTTTTAATTATTTCTAATTAATTATATTTATGTTTGTAACAAGGAATCTCTCAACGAAATAAGGTATATTAGGAGAATGCTTCAAAGGATTAATCTCAAATGGATGGCATGAAGTAGTCCATTGACCACATTACATCTCATATGGAGCAACATGACATTAGACAATATGATATGAGCTAGAGTCAAGGGTCAAGGAGCAAGGGGACAAAATGTAATAGCTTATCAGTGAACCTGATATGTATTTTAATTTGATTTTGGGGTTTGCTCAAGGAACTCAATCCCAAGTTGGACGATTTGTGGGTTCAAAGGAAATGGAAGACAAAACTAGCAGCAAACTTCAATTGGGAAAATTGAAGGACCAAGTGCTTAAGGGCATGTACAGAGGGAACAATCGATGGATGAAGGTCACAATGGGCATGTCTTCTCTTAGATTTGTTAAGATCTATGCGTTATACTTGCATAGTTATCTTATGAATGTTTATTAAACAATACACTTTAGAACTTTCTTGAACATTTTGTACTCAATCTATCAAGAGAACTATTGAAGGATCTACTTTTTAAAGAGCATAAATTTTGTATCTAAATTCTTGTTATATATATATATATATATGATTGTTAAGAATTTCTTAACAATTTTATAATATAATATCTTCACTCATTGCTCTTAAAAAAAACTACCTACTCAAAATTAAGTTAATCAATTATATATATATATATATATATATGAGTTTTGTAGAAATACTATACGAAAGTCCTTGATGCAAGCATCCTTTACAAAATTACCTACTCAAAATTAAGTCAAACAATTATATATATATAGAAGAGTTTTGTAGAAATATTGTGTGAAAGTCCTTGGATGCCAGCATCCTTCACACGTGAGTTTTACTATTTGCTATCTATTTGACATTCATGTCCAGGCCTTTGGTTGTTTTGGACTTATATTATTTGTATTTATGTCTTTAGTTTGACTTTTATGGTACTTTGATACTATGTCACATGGGGACTGTTAGTTATGGTCTTATTTTGCTGCTGGGGATTTGATGCTCGTTTTTTGGCATCCTTTATGGTTTTATGTATGGGTTTTGGTATAGATCCTGGATATTGTGATGATGTCTTGGGGCCCAACCTGTGCCCGTATGTGATTTGACTCACATACCTACATGTTTTGATAACATGATGTATTGGACCTATTTACTATTTCGCGGTATTAATAGTAAGATATATTTTTCCTTGGGAAAAAAAGAAATTTGTCATTTTCTAATTTATTATTTGTTTTTGAAGAATCAAAATTTTCATTAAACATGTCTTCATAAAATAGTGGCGCAATAATGATTATACCAAACTATGGAATTCATAATATTTGAATTTTATTTTATTTTCAACTTTAATAAAATATCCACATCAAAATATAAATTTAAATAAACAAATTATTATAAAAACAATTTAAAAAAACTATCCCTAATTTATTTGATTGAATATAAATTATAATTATTAACAATATAATTCATCTTTATTTACCCTAGAAATTACGTGTATGTTTACTTAAAAATTATATCCAAATATATTCCAATAATGTCATGTTGAATTGACTTCTTTTGCAATTTTGACCACTTAAAAAAGGGAACTTTCGAGATTGTCGGCATAAGTGGGAGGAGTATCCAACACACTTTCCACCATTGGTGGAAAGTAGGTTTGAAAAATATGGTTATGCAATGTCAAATCAAGAAAGAATAATCTACAACCCATGATTTATGGCGAAGGGGTCAATAAACATTATTATTATTACACTTCTTCTTTTGGTAAAACATCGCCATTGGTCTCTCTTTCTTTATTTGGTGGCCCTAAACACATACATAAATTCCCTTTTATTTTCTTCTTGAAAAAAAATCCCTTTTATTTTCTTTAAACGGTTTTCTCATGGCTTCGTGACTCCCTTCTCTTTTCTTTAAACGATTTCCACGTGGCTTCGTGACCGGAGCTATTTACGACGGAGTCACCGTCAAATGAAAGTGCTCTCTATTTTCAGTTTCCAAGGGTGTATTTCAACATAAAGTTGGATAAAGTTGTATAAGATTTATTTATTTATTTATTTTGATATCCGATGAATTAAGTGGATCCCCCTTTTGAGCGACGTCAGCCGAGAAAGTTGTATAAGATATAACTAGTATACCCTTGAAGGGGAAATGAAACGCCGAAAATAAATTGAATATGTTGTGAAATGAGAGAAAGTTGTGTGTACTTAGACAATATAAATTTGTGTGTTTGAAAGCAAGTATAGCTAATTTATAATAGGGATAGTAGTCCATAAAATCTACGGGAAAACTTTGTTGCAAGTTCTAATGAATTGTAAGTTAATTTAACATACCAAAATGAAGGCATACTAAAATAAATTTAATTTAATGTGTGTACTTAGACAATATAAATTTGTGTGTTTGAAAGCAAGTATAGCTAATTTATAGTAGGGATAGTAGTCGATAAAATCTAAAGGAAAACTTTGTTGCAAGTACTAATGAATTGTAAGTTAATTTAACACACCAAAATGAAGGCATAGTAAAATAAATATATTTGGCATTTTCATTTGGTAGGGGAGTGCAAGGATTGGGGATTGCAATTTTCAGTGTGAAAGGGACAGAGAATGAAGGCATGCCTCTTGCTTTGTCGAAATGAAACATATGAAATATCTTTCATCTTTGCATAGCGTTTGAAGGAGAACGATGGTGTAATTTGGATTGGACTTCTAATGTTGTAGTACGTGGCATTCATTTCGAAGGTCAATCCTTACATTATTTGTTACCAATGTCAATGGTTGAACTTGTTAATGTCAATTCTTGGGATTTATGGATAGCTAATGCCCAAGCCATCTTGAGGGGGATTTGTTTCTTATTACTTTGATTGATGGGTGTCAAATTGGTATGTGCTTTGGTTGAGATTGGTCCCATGGAGGCCCAATGTAACTATAAGATGCCACGACAATATAGGTTAGTAACTATTAAGAGGGGTTGATCCAGGTGTGTATACAATTTGCATGACCATTCCAAGTGCATCATTTACTAATCCTAATTTGACCCATAAATTGTAGGATAACATTACTCACTTTCCTATACGTAGCAATATTTGTTTTGCTAGTTGATGGTCATAATATTTCATTTTAACATTTTCTTGTTTAGTGGATAATTCCTGTGCAATTTGTGTTTATATGTTAGATTGGGTTTATGCTTTTTCTTCATGATGATAAACACTTTTTTAAAGTTCATTTTGTTAATAAGTCTATTGATCCCTAGGATTCATCTAAAGCGGTGTTGAATGATATTTTTGTTCTTGTAACAAGTGATATTCTTTTGCTTGGAATTCTTCACAAAAGTTATAGGAACAATGGTGGGTGGGTGAAGAGAAGATAAATATTTTCTTATTTAGTAGGACTTTCCATAGTGTCTTGTTAAAATATGGAAGATTATTCATCCAAGTGTAACTAAAATATAGTTGGAAATACCTTTTGGAATTAATCTATTCTTAAAAGACATGTGAGATTGGGACAAAATTGCTCAAATCTAGGAAGAAGAACCAAGGAATACAAAATGGATGATGTCTCCCTATTAAAGAAGATAAAAGATAAATAAAAAATAACAACACATAAATTTTAATCTTCAAGTTGAAATTCTTCCTAAATCCACAGAACAAATATTTAGAAATGTCTATTTAAGGGCTAAATTTGTGAGCAACATATATAACAAAGCAGAATGTTCAAGCCACATCTTTACAACATTTGCATACCTAGTCATCTTTAATGTTCGATAACATGTATATTTATCCATAGTTGATATGATGGCAACTTGAATGTGTGAATATGAGTGGAAATTGTTTGAATGATTGTGCTTGATTATATTTGAATAACATAAATTTTGATTACCTGTGTTTTAATTACGTTAAGTTACTTTTAATCTTTGAATGATTGTGCTTGTAATATGAAGTAATGGCTAGCAAAAAAAACAACAAGAGTCCAATGATATTCAAGTACAAAAAATGCAATTGATCCCTCTGTTCGAATTTCGAATTGGATCAAGGTCTTAAGGCAAAAAAATAATAATTACCAAATATTATAATAAAACCTTTGGTAATAATTTCAAGGAATATTATTATAATAATATTATAATAAAACCTTTGGTAATATTATAATAATTTCACCAAAATATGCTTCTCCTTTTATGTCAGATGGTAAAAGGAGGCTGCGACGCTTGCGCTCGTCAGGCTCAGGTCGTCCAAGAAATCCCAACCCCATCCATTCCTTTGGTTGCTGAATCTAGTGAAGAAACAAGGAGATTTTCAAAAAGTGCTCAGATATAGTAGATAATATAATTTTATTTGTTGAAAACAAGTCTAGAGAATCTATGGTAGGTATAGTAGTTGATGAAATTGAAAGGAAAACTCAGTTGCAAGTACTAATAAGCAATAAATAGAAACCCATTTAATAGATGACAAATAAAGTGAAATGTACATCAATTTGTCATACGAGAAAGTATGACATATCTGAGTAAAACAACAAAGGGCTCGACAGTGATCAAGTTTGACTCTAATTATATTGGCAATCAACATTGGTATTTTCATTTGGTAGGGAGACTGTTGGGATTGAGGCTTGCAATTTTAAGTGTGATAGGGAGAGAGAATGAAGGTGTGTCTCTTCCTTTTTTTGAAGTGAGATTATAATGTAGAATGCCATATATAAAGGTAATTGAAATTATATGCTACAATATATACCCTTGTATTATGATAATCCAATAGAAAGCAATGTTCACTTACTTCTTAAGGTGGGGTGACCTTTCACTTGAGCAAAACTCCAAATACAACAATACTCGACAAAACAATACACAACCTCCTATGTCTTTAAATAGACTTTTGATAGCCAAAACCCTAACTACTTGTGGTTGCATCATTAATGAGTACTAACTATCTAGCGGACCTTAATTAAAAAAGATACCCTTTTTACATTAATTAATTATTCATTACTATATAATGATATTTATTTAAAGAAGATGGTCGCATACTTTAATTCACAAACCCCCATGTAACCTAAAGTAGGGATGATAGGAGGATCCTAACATTCTTCCAATCAACACGAGGTATTGACAACTATTCTACTTGATTTATCCAATAGGGAAGATTTGTCTCACCACACTAAAGAAGTGATCATTTGATCAAGAGGCTGTGAATGAAGGATATTTGTTTTTCCAAAGTCATTTAAGACTTGCACTTGACTCCAATTCTATCATAAACATTAATATACAACTATCACATACACAAACATGAGTGTGCTATTAGAAAGACTTTAAATTAAAAATATCTTACTATCATTGACTTGACAACAACCATTGGCAAATAAAAAATACTTGCTATACATATTTTTCTTAAAGTCACCATTAGTGGAAAATACTTATGATGCATATTTTTCTATAGGAATCCCACATAGTGATGGGCTCACCATGTTCTTCACACTACCGAACCACCAAGATTTCACTTTTTCAAACTTAGTTTTTCTACCTCAAAAAGATATTTTGCATCAAAATATGTCTATATAAAATCTAAACAACTTTGTGAATGCTTAATTAATTAAATTATTTTTTTAATGGGATATTATGGTTAACCTTAATATTAAAGGAATTTCATCTTCCAAGTGAGAATGACCTGTGGTTGGATGAACCACGGATGTTTTAGGGCACCATCTTCTTAGAACAAATTGCAAACTGACTAAAAATATTGAGTCATATATCTTTTTCAGTCATGTTGTGGATATCACTGATATTGAGCTTTCTAAAGTGATAGAATTATCGCATATCATTATGCATGTGTCAAATGTATTTAAAATTTAATGTTCTCTATTAATTTATACCATTGTCATACCACCATATTATCACATCAAAACATCATTATGCCAAGTCAGTGTATGTCACATCATCATCACCAATGTCATTATGCCAAGTCATTGTATGCCACATCATCATCACGCTTTGTCATATCTATGTTATTCTATTGTTCTATGAAGATTTCACTCATCGATTATTAAATATCAAATAAAGTGGATTTTAAAATATTTATAAGATATGAAACTAAAACATAGTAGATTGCAAGTACAACATCAATATGCCAAGTCAGTGTATGCCACATCATTGTAGGGACCCCAACCTGGGTCTCCCTTATCTCCCAATAAAATCTAAGGTAATAAGATCCTCCCTTTCTTCCCTTCACTTCTCCCTTTATCCTATGTTTTCCGACTCTTCTTCCCCTCCATTAATGCCTTATCGTCCCCTTAACTGTAAATTCAACTAATTCAATTTATCAATTATGAATATTAATCTTATCAATGTAATTCATATCATTATCAATGTGTAATTATATTAATTAAATAAAAATTAACTAAGATATAATCGACTCATTTACATGGTCCCATATTGATTGCACCTTAGTTGTAATTAAACTAATTAACAATCAATCAAGCATTCTAATCACTTGCATTAGTCACTACCTAGGTTAACCTTAGCTTTGTTTATTAATCAACAATAATTAATTATTAATGGGCAATAATTAATCATTAATCAACATTATTAACCTTAATCGACTTTATTAACCTTAATCCACAATAATTAATCGTTAATCTACATTATTAACATTAATCATCATTATTAACCTTAATCGACATTTTTAACATTAATCAACAATAATTAACATTATTATTCAGCAAGATTTCACGAAATTCATAAATATGTAGGTGGGTTATGTAAGCGTAGCTACTGCTTACATACCTCGCGTAAGTACACTAACAATAATAATTCACACACATCAATCATAATCATGAAGTTTGTTGTTTACTAACACAAGTTCTAAACGTAGTTTGCAAGGTACAAATCCATTAACTAACTAAAATCCAAGTTACGACAATTCATACATCACTGATTTACGACACATACTAACCAAGGGTTTTACACACCTACAGTTAGATCTTGTTTTCACCCCTACTTCACGCTACACCTATCTACCTACATCATCACTAACTTCCACATCCTATCTTGTCCTCTGCTGGACTACCCTGGAATGTCAAGTCATGACCGGTTCCAGCTAGAACCCATAAGCGGAAGTGTCGACTACATCGACCAAGCTTCCCCAGCAGGAAACCACCAGTCATCATCACACACCTTGGGGAGTGCGCCATAGAACAACCCTCCCATGACTCTGGGTTTCGGGGATAAACGGTGGGTAAAGCCTCCACCCCCCTAATGGAACAAGGGACTATGTCTACCTGACATAACAACAGCGTTGCACTTGTACTCAGTCTGTCATCGTATAACCAATCTAGGTGGTTGAGTTTCCTGAAACACCTACTCCACCCATGTCATAATATACATCATAATAAACAACATAATAAACACACGAAAGTAAATAATGCATCACTCGAATACCATTTTATCTTTCGAAGTCCATGTCCCCAAGGCCCTCCCACCTCATAGGATCCAACTATCACTTAGCCGTTTCAACCTGTAAGTCAGTCCTCGACATACAATATAGAATATCGTGCATAAATCCTCGACATGTACACATATATTTCATCGTAACATAACAACAATAAACTCATTTATTCGCCATGCACCTGGTATAACATTCATTATTTCAACATATAACTGTAACGGTATCCACATACCCATCATTCAGTAATTTGCATATATAATTAACACATGATACATATCTAAACATGACTACCGATCATTATACAAACATCACACCCACACACACATATATATATATATCGGCAAAATAATATGTCCACAGTATCGTCAAACCAACGAAGTCTCACAATCAAACAAATACAACATATAATAGTAGTTCAAGTAGTAATGTCAAAACGGGGTGTTACTTACACCCACCCTTCAGGAAACTTCGTCCCGAAGTTATGATCAAAATAACGTGGGATAATCACGACGCATAGTCTCTGCGTCCTCCCAGGAAGCAGAACCTGGGCTATATCGGTCCCACTGGACCTTAACTTGGTCCACCAAACAGTGCCTCAACTGTTTAACCCTGCGGTCCAATATAAGTAATGGTTCGACCCTGATGGTTCCCTCATCCAAAACCTGCAGTTCCTTCCAATTTATTTTATGTGACTCATTAGCTACATAATGTCGTCAAACAAATACATGAAAAATATTATGAGTTTTGTGCAAATGGGGTGGCAGCGCAAGACGATACGCGATGGGTCCAACCTTTTCTAAAATTTCAAAGGGTCCTATAAATCGTGGTGACAACTTTGTCCCTTTCCCAAACCTGATGGTACTTTTGCTAGGCTTGATGCGGACGAACACTACATCACCAACCTCATAGCTTCGGTCAACCCTATGCGCATCGGCATAGCTCTTCTGTCTATCCTGTGCTTCCTTTAACCGCTGTCTAATCAGAATAACCTGTTCTTCCATCTCCTGAATCAACTGAGGTCCTATAATTACTCAATCCTCTAACCTTTCCCAACTCAATGGTGTCCTGCATGGCCTTCCATATAAAGCTTCATATGGAGGCATCCCAATTGAGCTATGGTAACTGTTGTTGTAAGCAAACTCTACCAAGGGTAAGTGCTTTTCCCAATGAGTTTGTTGATCCATAACATACATTCTAAGCATGTCCTCCATCACCTGATTCACTCTTTCTGTTTTCCCATCTGTCTCTGGATGGTAAGCAGTGCTTAGGTTCAACTGAGCACCCAACGCTAACTGCAAACTCATCCAAAACCTGGATGTAAACCTGTAATCTCTATCCGATATAATCTTCTTGGGAAACCCATGGAGACAAACAACTTCATTTATGAACACATGTGTTACATCCGTGACATCATAGGTCTCCTTAACTGGAATGAAGTGAGCAGTTTTGGTCAGTTTGTCAACGATGACCATAATGGCATCATGCCTATGAGAGGTAAGAGGAAATCCCACCACGAAGTCCATGGATATAACCTCCCACTTCAACATAGGAATGTCATGTGGCTGCAACAGACCTACTGGGTGGTGATGATCAGCTTTTACCTGCTGACACTCAAGGCACCTAGCGACGAATTTGACCACGTCACTTTTCATCCCTGCCCAAAAGAAGAGTTGCTTCATGTCTGCATACATCTTCTTTACACCCGGGTGTGCACAATACACTGCTCTGTGGACTTCCTTAATGATAGTATCTCTAATATCTCCCTCCTCGGGAATATATATCCTCCCTTGATACCACAACAAACCATCAGCTTCCAAATCATAGCCTTCAAACTTTGGTCCCACTGGTTTCCCTTTCTGGAGTGCCGCTGTGACCTTTAGGTACCAACTATCCTCGAGTAGCTGCCCTTAAATTCTTTCCCTCAAATCCACCTTCAAAGGTATAAGAGAGAAAAGTCTTGGTTTTCTGCTTAAGGCATCCGCTACCACATTCTCCTTCCCTTTGATGTAGGAAATCCCAAAATCATACTCGCTCATGAATTCACTCCATCGCCTTTGCCTAGAAGCATCGGTGCAAACTGTGAATTCCTTTTCCATATCTGGAACTCGTAGAATTGGTGCACTCGTCAATAGTCTTTTCAGCTCGGCGAATGCGGCATTGCATTCATCTGTCCATTCGTACCTAGTGCCTTTACGCTGTAGGGTAGTTATGGGTTTCGCGATTTTTGAGAAACCCTCAACAAACCTTCTATAATACCCGGATAACCCCATGAAGCTCCTTACTTCATGCGCATTCTTTGGCATGAGCCAATCCATTATGGCCTTCACCTTTTCAAGGTCAACAGAAATTCCCTCACCGGAAATTATATGCCCTAGGTAATGGATCTCCTTCTGATAGAACGAACATTTGGACAACTTACCATACAACTGATGCTCCCTTAACCATGACAACACTATTCGCAAGTGTTCCTCGTGCTCCTGTTCATTCTTAGAGTAGATGAGGATGTCGTCCAAGAAGACTTGCACAAACTGATCTAAGTATTTTTGAAACACGCTATTCATGAGACTCATGAATACAACTGGGGCATTGGTCAAACCGAAGGGTACCACCACAAACTCATAGTGCCCAAACCTTGTTTGAAAAGCAGTCTTAGGTATATCACCTTCCTTAATCCGTAGCTGGTGGTAACCTAATCGTAAGTCGATCTTTGAGAAGACTGTCGCCCCTTTCATTTGATCAAAGAGGTCATTAATTCGAGGTATTGGGTACCTATTCTTCACAGTGGCTCTATTCAAATCTCGGTAATCAATGAAAAGACACAAGGATCCATCCTTCTTCTTCACAAAGATTACTAGCGCACCCCACGGTGAAATACTTGGTCTGATGAACCCTAGATCTAGCAGTTCCTTCAACTGCATTTCAATTCAAAAAGTTCTGGGGCCGTCATCCTGTATGGTGTCTTTGATGTTGGCTCAGCACCGGGTTTTACCTCAATGGTAAAATCAAGTTCCCTCTTAGGAGGTAACCTAGGTAATTCCTTTGGAAAGACATCTCTGAATTCAGATAACACTAGGTACTCATCAAAGGAGGGTCCCTTCTCATTGTTTACCGCTTCAACAATGTACAACTGACATCCCTGTCGCATACATCGCTTTACGTTCATCGTTGATATGAAACGTAGGGACACCTTCCATTTGATACCCTGGATCTCGATGGCCTCTCCGTTGTCATTAATGCAAAGAACTTTCTTTCCATAACAGTCTAAGAAAGCTCGATGTTTCTCAAGCCAATTCATACCTATGATGAGATCATAAGTTCCGAGGGTGGTGACGTACACTTTGACTTCTGTAACACACACCCCGAGATCCACTACACACTTGTTGACACTAGGTCCTACTGCTTGCTTTACCCCTGAAGCCATTTCGACTAAGCTGAAATCATCATGCTCGTAGGCTGCCAACCCACATTTGTCTAAAGCATATGGAGAAATGAAACTATCTATAGCACCAAGATCAAACAATATTCTAAGCTTGACATTATTGACCGTACCTGATGATTCCACCATAGTGGATTGGTGCTCAGTCTGATGGTTGTTTACTGTAGCTGAGATCTGATGCCTGCTACCCCCCACTCCCCATTGGAGCTTTTCCTTCTCGATGCACTGTACCAGATCGTAATTCGGGACAGTCACGCTGGTAATGTGGACCTCCACATCCCCAACAAGCAACCTGTAATGGAGTGGGCGAGATAACCTGTTCAGACCTATGAGAGGGGTTCCTCCCCCTAGGACCCCTTCCCCTACTGGCTGATCCTCTGAAATTCTTCACACCCAGGTGAGTCCCTGTAGCTGACTGGGGCACCGCCCTAGTTGCCACTGATCTGTCTACTGCTGCGACTCTTGGTGTGCTCCTGTTCCCGTAGGGAGGTGGCCTCGCATATCCTCCATGAGGGTAGCTTCGAGGGGCCTTCCCCACAAACCATGACTGTTGAGAGTTGAATGACCTAATGGCCTTTGCACCCAACATCTCCTCAATGTAACGAGCACAATCTACTGCTTCGGCGACCGAAGTTGGTTTCCACATCCGTACCTGAGCCCTGATCTTGGTATTGAGCCCATACATGAAGCGCTCAACCTGGCGTTCGTCATTTTCCAAGTAAGGGACATACTTGACTAATTCCATGAACTTGTCTTCATACTCCTCCACAGATAGATGCCTTTGTACCAAGGCATGAAGAGCCCCTGCTTGTTCTTCCTGGTAGGATGTGGGTAGGTACTTCCCTTTGAATTTTTCCACAAACAGTTCCCATGGAACCGTGTCTGGTGTAAGGTGTAGTTGCCTTTCTTGGTTTCCCCACTAGTTCAAAGTGGCCCCCTTTCGTTGAAATATGGCTAGCTTGGACTTGGACATGGAAGTGTACTCCTGCAAGGTCAAGCACCTGGTCATCACTTCCAACCACGACTTTGCTCGTATCCCCGATCGACCCCCCGAAAATTCTGGAAGCCTTATCTTCTGAAGCTCCCTTTTGATATCCTAATGCGGATTTCTTGGTACTGTATTCACTTCTACCATAGGAACTTCCTCCCTCAGTGGAGGGGCATCCACTTCTACCTCCGAGGTAACACTTCCTCTCTGTGCTAGTCCCCTAAGTGTTTCGTTTATTGCTTCCAGTGAGCGCAATATAAGGATGGTCTCTGGCAATGGTGCCGGCACATTCGGCTCGGGTAATGCCATCGCCTGACCTCGCCCCTGGCCTGCTCGCGTTCTTACCATGTTTATCCCTGTAACATGGAATAATAGGATAATTAGCATATGATGACATCATGACTAATTTACCATCAAACTCAACAGTTAATTCAAAAGTGCATCATGACTAATTTACGAGCGTTTTTACTCTAAGAGCTATAGTTCTAGGCGTTTCGATCAGGCCATCTTGAGGCCACCCAGTACTAAATTTACAGCAATAGTTCTACGTAGGTTTAGGTATTGGATTCCACACAATCCTCATTAAGTCGCCATCAACTCTTCAAGATATTTAATTAATGTTTACTACTTCGCTTCTTATTAATAACTAATCATTTTTATAATTAATAAAAGAATAACCTAAGTTTTAGGTCTAGCGTCGTTCTTATCAAACAGTGTGGTCATGGGGTAGAATCAGTGTCCTAGCGATCAGCTCGTCATGCTGGTCTCCGTGGTGTCTCGTTTTTGAGATTTCGGGTCCGTCTTGCTCCTTCGACTATACGTCAAAGTTTCAGCAAGGAGCAATCTCGAGGAGAAGATAAGCTAATTAATGTTAATTCCGACTTGCCATTAAGGTTATCTAATGGTTATGGATTTAATTTACCTCACAAGTAAATTTTAATTATCTTACACAACCGAGTTAATGATCAATAATTAACCGATGCAATTGAGTTCTATTCATCTTAATCCATGATTAAACTTTAATTGAATTCAGTTAATTTAACATATAATCAATCTATGTTTAAATTGACCTAGATAAAAATTAAAATACATCTTTATTTTAATAATTAAATATAATCAAGATGTAAATTATTTAAATTTTAAACATATTTAAAATTAAAATAATTTGATTTAACTCTATTAACATTTGATTTAACCCTATGAACTTAATTATATTAACTTAATTAATGTGATAATCAAATTAATCAATAAAATAATTAATAGTTAATACAATTAATTATTAAACAAACTATTAACTTTATTAAAATACAATAAATTTCAAATGTCCTATGTTTTAATTGTTAAAACATAGGTTTTAATTAAATTTTGATGTTTAAATATATATATATATATATATATATATATATATAACATTATATATATTTTTAATAAGTCATTAAAACAATTTGAAAATAAAATAACCCTAACCATAAGACTCCCACGCGGCCTGCATGCAATTTGAAACCATAAAAATATTCCGCCGACTCTTAAAAGGGCAGGTCCGTCCCCCTTTGCGTCATTTCCACTATGGATTTTGGCGGTCTGCAACTCTGGTCGAAGGGAGAGAGAGCCATGGGCTCTGTGAGCTCTGCAGCCGAGCTTCCTAGGTTTAAATCTTTCTCAACCTTAGTTTAAGTTTTGTTTTGTTTTTTTATTTTTATTTTTTTGCTTTGTTTTACACAGGGTTTTGGAGCAACGGCTGACCAGCTGGGAGCCCCCTCCTCCCCCTCTCTGCACACACAACCTGCTGCACCGCGCTGCACACCTAGGCAGGCCCATGGCCGCCGAGCCCTCCAGGCTGCGCTAGGGTTTCCATGCTCGGCCCATGGAGAAACTTAAACCGTAGCAAAACAAAATAAAATAAGATATACCTTTTTTTTTAGCTCTCGTTTTATTTATTTTTTTGTTTAGCTTAAGAGAGATTCAAAGACAGTTTTCCGAAGATTAAATTATTTAGCAAGAAGGGTTTATTATTTTTTTTTGTAAATTTATTAAGTAAAATGTTATTTTTCTTTTGCACGCCCCGGCTACACTCAGGCCATCCATGGATGCCGCAACGAGTTTGGCCTAGGGCCGTAGCCAAAACAAATTTCCCTTTTTTTTGTTTTTTTTTAATATTTAATTAATTTTTTTTTCTTTTAAGACCTCCATGGCCACAGCTGCTAGCCGGGCGTGCTCAAAGTCGTAGACAGCTGCTAGCCGAGCTGCCCAGGTCGCAGGCTGCTTGGTT
Organism: Larix kaempferi; assembly: GCA_027924585.1. Classification (NCBI taxonomy): domain Eukaryota; kingdom Viridiplantae; phylum Streptophyta; class Pinopsida; order Pinales; family Pinaceae; genus Larix; species Larix kaempferi. The sequence continues at coordinate 3,393,246 of BSBM01000233.1, read as the reverse complement.
GGGCATGCTCAAGGCTGCAGGCAGCTGCTGGCCGAGCTGCCCAAGCCACAGTCTGTTGGGTCGGGCATGCTCAAGGCCGCAGACAACTGTTGCCCGAGTTGCCCAGGCCACAGGCTGTCAGCCGAGCGTGCTCAAGGCCGCAAGCAGCTGCTGGCCGAGCTGCCCAGGCCGCAGGCTGTTGGCCGAGCGTGAACCCTAGCAACACAATTTTTTTTTGAAATTTAATTTTTGTTTTTTAATAGTTTTTTATTTTTATTTTTAATATATATATATATATATATATATATATATATATATATATATTCTTGTTTGTATTTTTTTTCTTATATATATAAAAAAAAATCATATATATATAAAAATGTCTTAATTAATTAATTTTTTTTTTCCATTTATATACATATGTATTTGTTTATATTCACCATGCATACATATATTGCTTTCTTCATAAATAACATTTTTTTTTCCTAAGTTAAATTTAAATTAGATTAAATTTAACCTAAAAGTTTTATTTATATAAATATATATTTTTCCTCCATTCATATATAGAACCATTTTTTTTTTGTATGTTGTATATGTATCTATATATAATTTTCTCTTAATACTTAACTTGTTTCTATTCTGTAGAATAATTATTATATTAACATCATTGTCTTGTCTTTGTCTTTGTCTTTTGCAGGTGTGTAAGAAAAATGGTCAAAATCTTTTAGCAAGAAGTTACTCTGCATTTTGTTTTATGTTTTTACACATCCTAATTTTCCTGTCATTGTTATTTTGCTAATTTTGTGGAAAGTAACAATTAGCTTAAGGCAGGCTATTTCCTCCTTATTTTGTCCTTTTTATTTATTTATTGCGGAGAGCCCTCTGGTTCCAGATTTGGAACCATGGCTTTGATACCATATGTAGGGACCCCAACCTGGGTCTCCCTTATCTCCCAATAAAATCTAAGGTAATAAGATCCTCCCTTTCTTCCCTTCACTTCTCCCTTTATCCTATGTTTGCCGACTTTTCTTCCCCTCCATTAATGCCTTATCCTCCCATTAATGAAGTCCCAACCCCCTCATTACTACTCATTCAGCTCCCTCGAACCATTCCAATGAAATATTAATAATTTAATAATCAGACAATTTAATATTCACCTCTCTTTATGATGTTTACTGACACCACTTACAGCAATCATTTTTAAACATTTGTTTCTTATTCAAAGTTTAATTTTTTTTTTATTTAATAATAAATGTTACATTATCTTCATGTTAAAGTTTGGGGTTGGGGTTGGCTCACCCACCAACCGTAAGAGTTTTAAACCTTCACGCTTCACTAATCCAATTAATTAAAACAATTGTCCATTGATTAATTACTATTAACCTAATCATTTAATCAAAGATTTATAATATTTATAATATGCTAATTCCCTTTAACTGTAAATTCAACTAATTCAATTTATCAATTATGAATATTAATCTTATCAATGTAATTCATATCATTATCAATGTGTAATTATATTAATTAAATAAAAATTAATTAAGATATAATCGACTCATTTACATGGTCCCATATTGATTGCACCTTAGTTATAATTAAACTAATTAACAATCAATCAAGCATTCTAATCACTTGCATTAGTCACTACCTAGGTTAACCTTAGCTTTGTTTATTAATCAACAATAATTAATTATTAATGGGCAATAATTAATCATTAATCAACATTATTAACCCTAATCGACTTTATTAACCTTAATCCACAATAATTAATCGTTAATCTACATTATTAACATTAATCATCATTATTAACCTTAATCGACATTTTTAACATTAATCAACAATAATTAACATTATTATTCAGTAAGATTTTACGAAATTCATAAATATGTAGGCGAGTTATGTAAGCGTAGCTACTGCTTACATACCTCGCGTAAGTACACTAACAGTAATAATTCACACACATCAATCATAATCATGAAGCTTGTTGTTTATTGACACAAGTTCTAAACGTAGTTTGCAAGGTACAAATCCATTAACTAACTAAAATCCAAGTTACGACAATTCATACATCACTGATTTATGACACATACTAACCAAGGGTTTTACACACCTACAGTTAGATCTTGTTTTCACCCCTACTTCACGCTACACCTATCTACCTACATCATCACTAACTTCACATCCTATCCTGTCCTCTGTTGGACTACCCTGGAATGTCAAGTCATGACCGGTTCCAGCTAGAACCCATAAGCGGAAGTGTCGACTACATCGACCAAGCTTCCCCAGCAGGCAACCACCAGTCATCATCACACACCTTGGGGAGCGCGCCATAGCACAGCCCTCCCATGACTCTAGGTTTCGGGGATAAACGGTGGGTAAAGCCTCCACCCCCCTAATGGAACAAGGGACTATGTCTACTTGACATAACAACAGCATTGCACTTGTACTCGGTCTGTCATCGTATAACCAATCTGGATGGTTGAGTTTCCTAAAACCCCTACCCCACCCATGTCATAATATACATCATAATAAACAGCATAATAACCACACGAAAGTAAATAATGCATCACTCGAATACCATTTTATCTTTCGAAGTCCATGTCCCCGAGGCCCTCCCACCTCGTAGGATCCAACTATCACTTAGCCATTTCAACTTGTAAGTCAGTCCTCGACATACAATATAGAATATCGTGCATAAATCCTCGACATGTACACATATATTTCAGCGTAACATAACAACAATAAACTCATTTATTCGCCATGCACCTAGCATAACATTCATTATTTCAACATATAACTGTAATGGTATCCACGTACCCATCATTCAGTAATTTGCATATATAATTAACACATGATACATATCTAAACATGACTACCGATCATTATACAAACATCACACCCACACACACACATATATATATATATCGGCAAAATAATAGAACCATATGTCCACAGTATCGTCAAACCGACGAAGTCTCACAATCAAACAAATACAACATATAATAGTAGTTCGGGTAGTAATGTCAAAATGGGGTGTTACAATCATCATAACGTTTCGTGATATTTTTGTTATTCTAGAGATTTCACATATCAATTGAATATTCAATAAAGTGAATTTTAAAATATTTTCTGAAAACATTTTTCTTAATTGAACAACTCATTTTCATTATTAAAATTAAAAATTAAAAAAAAAATACTATAAATTTAATATAAAAGATATTTACATAAACAAAAATAAGCATTCTAAACATTTTGATCTTTTAAAATTATAGTTGTCCAACCATATTAAAAAAACGTTAAAACATAGAACATACCATCCTATAGTTGAAGTTAAGTACTGCTTATTTGGTGGTCGTGATTCCCCGTTGAGAAAATCCAGGCTATAACGGTGGGCTTATTTACCAAATTCAACGGAGCTTTAGAGCCTTTAATTATATAACTAAGCTGTATATTCTGTGTTTGCACTTCATTAATTAATAATACGAAAAACAGAATATATGCCAACCAAGACTGCTAGTTTGGCACGCTAGTCTGTTATGATTATTATTCGAGTTTCTCTGCACATCACCACGTGTCACGTTTCTTGCCGTATGATTTCAAGGAAGTTGGAAAAAGTAAAAGGATGTTGGAATATTAACCGTTGGCAGAGTTACCGCAATCATAAAGCGAGGTAGAGATTTGACATATTTTTATGGAAATTTGAGATGTGTTATATGAGTTGGCACAGGTATGAAAGCAATGTTACATATTGACCAAAAGTTTGTTTAATGCCTTGTCATTATAGGACATATTTGGGGTCGGGAGTGACATAACAACAACGACAATAGAATGGGTGATGGCAGAACTAATCCACAACCTGGAGAAGTTGAAATGAGCCCAGGCCGAATTGGAAGCGGTTGTCGGGCGCAAGCGAATGGTGGAAAGCTCTGTGCTAGGCCATTTTTGAAAATTTTAGAGTCAACTTGCAGTTTATTGTTGTTGTCCTGCTGAGGTACTCCTATGAGCATACAAATCACCCAACATATTGCATGATACAGGTTCCTATCAATCATGCGTATAAGCATATTTATATTCTTGCATTACTCTATATAGGTTAGAACACCATGGTATTACTTCTATCATATGTAGTGAACATAACATTGTGCTTTATTACTGGTTTCCTATGCTTTTCCTATTAAAAGATCCCATAGCTCCAAAAGGTGATCACATCGGAATCTACCTGCGAGTCTCTTCTCTAATCACCCAGGGCTCTCATTAGCCAGTTAGTAATCTTCACACCCAGTGGAAACTCATGTTATTGTTCAACCTATTACAGTAAGACCCAGTTGTTCCAAGGAGGGTACTTAGCGAATGAGGTAGAAACCTATGAAATGGCCATTTTAGAGATCTATATGGACACTTGAGTCCTTACCAAATAGAGCTATCTCTTGCCGGATCTATTATGAACAACCATGATGTTTTAACTACTCTTAAGAAGACAACAACATCCTTTCAATGGAACTTAGAATCCTTTAGGAAAACAACCATATGGTGTAAGAGGAGTGAAGAGGAATCAAACATTAACGACCCACCTTATCTAACTTGACTCACCTTTCATGGCTAACCTTACATCGATTTACAAAATTAATACTTTGTAATATTTGTTGAATTTTGGATCCATATGTCTTGCTTACATGTTTTCTTGTTTTCTTATGATATAACATATAGATTTATCCTTATGTGTTTGCTAATATTTTTATCATTAATTATTGAATTTTTACTAACCATTTTATATTATGAATGTGCACAAATTTTAATGATATAGCATATAGCTTTATCTTTATGTGTTTGTGAATATTTTCATCATTAATTATTGAATTGTTAGCCAACATTTTATATTATGAATGGGCACAAATTTTAATAATGATTACTATTTTTAATAAAATGATGATTACTATTTTTAATAAATATTTTTATAAAAAATTCTAAATTGTAATTTATGTGAAAGATGTTCTCTAATAAATACCATTTTATGTTATCTATACTACAAACTCATATTCATACCTATAACTCCAATCACTCAAAAGCTTCATATTAATACATATGCAAGTGTGTAAGACCTGTCACTACTTTAGCATTTTATTCTTCTCGATATAATGTATGATAACTAAATTCATTAGATTAAGAAATTCATGTGTAAGACATATCACTACTTTAGCATTTTATTGTTATAAGTATTATGTATGTTAATTGAATTCATTAGATTATGAAATTTATTTATGTTATTGGATGGTATGTTTTCCGTGAAATTGTTTTTATGTCATGTACAAACCTTGATAGATAATAATTGAGAAAATATGAAATCATGTTTTAATTAGTTAACATTAGTCATTGTGTTTTTTATTTAATGGCTTCCACTAAGACAATTAACAAGAGCCACGAGGTGGCAATGTCCCCGACATTGCACCTGTTTCACCTTTATAAGATAGACAATGGGAAGTGCAAAGCAAGTTTTGTATGTTTGTATTTGGTGAAATAGCAAAACAATATAGGAGAGAAGAAGACGAAAATAACATCCAAAGAAAACTAAAAAAAGTTTATGGAAACGCATATACATGAATGAATTGAATGTTGCATTTTCAAAGAAATCTAGTAAGTCGAAAAATGCAAACAACAATGTAAATGCATTTATGTAAACAACAATTTGGTAATTGAAACAGTACACATTTGTAGAAGTTGAAAGTTTGTTCAAATGAAGTCCACTGTGTTCCATAGTTTTAAAATTCATGTGCAGTCGATGTGCAATTGCAAAAGAGCAGAGTTCAAAAAAGAGAAGCATCTTATTGATTCATTGTATCCAGCAAAGAACTATTTAAAATTTGATACAGTACAAGAAATAATTCAGTTCAGTTTTCTTTGCTTGCAAAACAAAATATAATGGATAGAAAAGGTATTGTGTTTGCAATGAGTTGAAATGTCTTTAGGCACATTGCTCTGCACCAATAAAGCATAAGTTTTTAATCTAGAACAACTGACATGTATTTCAATGTCATAACAAAAATGACAGCTATCTTCAAAAATGAAAATGATAGTGGCATAGAAAGCGATGCAAGTGCAACATGCAGCCTTTTTCCCTGCACAATGCAAATAAAATGTAAGTGTTTTTTTTGCATGATACTAGCAATATAGACTGAAATAAACTCACAATGGGCCTTACCTTTCTTTTGTTCAAGAAGTTGTTTTCATATCCTGCAACAAACATTGAGGTTATTTAAATGGGCAAGTATATAATCAATAACAAACCAATCTTCAAGTATGCTGACTTCTATGCAGTTCAGGTTAGCTTGGTTTGTGTTTGAAAAACATGATTCAATTATTTTTTATTTTGAATGGGTAGCTTTGCCTAAGTCAATTTAAAATGCATGTGAATTGGCAATCAAGCATAGATGTTGCAGATTGAAAATGATTTGTACGGGACATAGATATAGAAACATATAAATTTGCTTATATCTTTTCGTCTACTTTAATCATAGAAATTTTTTTCCGATGGCGATTTGAAAGATGAAATCTTGAAAAATATGCAATTAGAAATATATGTTTTGTATACATTCTCCATGGAAAAGACAAGTGCTTGCTGTAGAAAACATGGAAAAAATTGTGCAAACAACACAACCACCGTTGACAGCCATCGATGCTTTCTATTTATGTTTTGTATATATTCTCCATGGAAAAGACAAGTGCTTGCCATAGCAAACATAGAAAAAATTGTGCAAACAACACAACCACCGTTGACAGCCATATCGATGCTTTCTATTTATAGACAATTTGTTTTTTAACAAAGGAGTTTTTTTTTTTTCTTCTTCTTCTGAAAAACAATCCAAGAGTTGTTGGCCATTTTTTTTCACAATTCTGATGCCCCTATATTAACATAAATACGGGCAAGAAAAAAGAGAGTAAGAAAAAACAAAGAAAACATTGAAGTCTCTAAATTAAAATCATAGAACCAACATGTTGCAGACGCAATATTTTTTCTAAAGTATCTTGAAACTGTTTTTTGTTTTTTTCCCGCCAGAATTAAAAAGAGGCATCAAAAGGAAAATGAATTGATTAAAGCTATAGAATCTGTTGCAAGACTTGATTATGCCAAGAGTGTTAAATAGGTAAAAGAGCCCGTTTAAAAACCAACAGATGAAATTAAAATGGAAATATGCACATCTCACAAGTATCAAACTATAACAACCTGGCATAATCTCATCTAGTTGTATCAATCACTATCAGGACGGAAAATAAAACAAAAAGGACAGAAAATAAAACAAAAAGATGGGGGTTGAAATCCATAGCAAAAAATGTAAATGGCATATTGCTCTCGACAGATTAGTGGAAAACATAATTCCAAACAGATGTTTAACAAAAGGATTGAAGAAGAACATGCTATGAACCTCTACCTAGAAAAAGACACTAACCCATTCAAACATCACAACTAGCAGAAAAATACAACGATGAAGGTCTTTCTTTGTCACGTCTTTTTTTTCTTTGTATCTTTTTTTTTCTTTTTCTTTTTTTCCCGAAAAGCAACCGAAGTATGTTGAAGTTGTCTACACAACATCTAAAATGTGTATAAACATAGAGCAGAGACAAGCAAAAAAGAATGAATTGTCAAAATTTTGCAACGACAAAAATATAGTTGCAATAGGGACACATTGCAGGGATATATTTTTTTCTAAGCAACCCGAAGTCATTTTATTTTTGGGCGGGATCTAAAGCCAAACCATGTCAATGATAAGACAACCAATGCAAGTCATAAATATTGTCAAGCAAATGATAGCAAATTCTAAACCCATGGAAAATGATGTTGTTCTATGGAAAAAAAATTCTTCGAACTCATCACTAGCTCAGCAACACGCAAGTTACAACTGTTTGACTGGAATCATTGTTTTAACAAAGGGTGCAAGTATGGTGCAAGTATTTGAGCATGACCATTTTTTAGGAAATTGTTGTAGAGATTGAACCAAGTGTTAAACAAGTCATAGGAAAGAAATTTGAAACAAAATCTGGGCAGAGTCACCATAGCAGACTCAGAGATGCAGGGTATTCGCTGACTAAAACCAAGATTGCCACTGTAAAGTCTATCCACAAGAACAGGACAATGAGAATGAACGACACAACGCTTCATAGAATGGCTTCAAAAGCTATTAAATCGATGGAAAAGCCAAAAAAAACAAGCATCCATTGCAGATGCAATCAAAAGAAGAAGCACTCCATCTTGTAATCAATACACAACCTTAAAGTTCCATCCTTCTTCTTAACAAATAACACCGGTGCTCCCCAAGGAGACACAATGGGCCTGATTTACCTCTTGTCCATTAACTCTTGTAGTTGCATCTTTAACTCTACCAATTCCGGTGTGCTCATTCTATAAGGAGCTTTGGAATTCGGCGCTGCCCTTGGAACAAGATTGATGGTAAAATCAATATCTCGCTTTGGTGGTAGTCCCGACACTTCATCTGGAAACACATCTTTGAACTCTTGCAACAATGGGAAGTCTTCTATCCTTGGTTGTTTGTCCTCTGATGAATCTGACATATGAATTGCATATAATTGACCACCTTTATTATAAAAAAATTTCAACTGTAAGAATGAAATCTATCTTACTGAAACTTGCTTGGGAATTCCTCTTACCAATCTTGGTCTTCCCTCTTCACCAATGCATTCAAGTGCTTTCTCATAACAGTCCAACTTGGCTCTATGTATTTCCAACCAATCCATGCCAATTAAGGCATCATAAGATCCTAATGGTAGTACATTTAATTCTGCATGTGTGTGAAGTCCATTCAATTCTATGGGGCACTCCACCACTACCTCACTTACTTTTCTCTTGGTCCCTGTGGCTAATTGAACTAGCCAAGACTTATTATGCTTTACTTTTCTAAGAGAAAAACCTTCAACCACTTTTGGAGAAACATAACTATGAGTATATCCTTGATCAATCAAAACAGAAATAGATTGCTTAGAAATCTTACCTTCAACTTCCACCACTGATGATTGATGGTCTGCCTCATGATTATCTAACGTTGCATAAATTTGAGGCATTTCCCTTGCCATGTATTCCATTGTTGCTTCCCCCTTTAAGTTGTGTAACCTTCGGGGATTCTCCTTCCAATGTGGACAATCCTTTAGCATGTGGTTTTCTCCACATCCCCAAAACTGAAGTGGCCCTTTAGAATCCACTCCTTGCTTGTTGCCACTGTGGAAAGGTTCTGGGTTGATCTTTGAATGGTGGCTTGAAGCCACTCTTCTTTTGATTCAACCTCCCTCTTGGCTTTCATTTCCATGCTGGGTTAACCTCTGATTTTCCTTTATTCTACTCATAGCAATGCATTTCCATTCTAATGGCTTTATCAAGGCTTGGTGGATTAACAAACTCAATTCTATCTTTGAAACTTTGAGGTAGGATTCCAAGGAAGCATTGGATATTTATCCTCTCATCTTTGATATAGTCCACATACCTCAACAATTTCAAGAATTTGTGGACATGCTCTTCCATAGATTTTTGTCCCAACCTAAGTTCATTGAACTATTTTCTCTTGCTATCATAATACCTAGCAGAAAGGTATTTTTCCTTGAAATACTTCTTAAATCTTTCCCAACTGATCTTCCTTTCATTGATCCCTTTAACTTCCAAGAGGTTGTCCCGCCAAATTGAAGCTCTTCCATTTAGATTGTAGATGGAGATTCTGGCATTTTCATTTCTTGAGTAATTATGAATCCTAAAATATTTCTTCACCCCATGCTACCATGCCTCTGCCTCTTGGCCCGTCTTACCTTCTCCATCAAATGTGGGAGGCCTTACCTTCTTGAATTCTCCCTGTGGAATTCCTTTGAACTTCTTTCTTCCATCAAATCTCCCGGGAATATGCCTTGGGATTCTTTGAGAACCTTTGGACTCACATGATTTGCTAGAAGAAGATCTAGATGAAGGTGTTCTATGCTTCTTGCTCACAGAACTCTTTCTTGGGCTTGCAGTCATCTTCTTTGAACGACCTCTAGAGCGACTCTTTGCATCTCTTCCTTCTTCACCTACATTGCTTGGGTTGGAACCAAGGTTTATCCTCTGTTGCATATCAGTGAGGTTTTGCAAAATAGCAGCATTGAGTTAGTTTTTTTCTTCCTGAGCCTTCATCAATCTTTCATTAAAGCTCACCATGATTTCAACCAAATTCTGAGTTATTTGCTCTCTTCTTCCATTGGATTAAGTCTCAACATTCCCTTATTGTACATTTTCTCCTAGCACATCTTCGTCATGCTCATAAGGATCCTGAGCATCATTTATGGTCACCATTTTCCTTTGGATACCCCCCTTGCCCTGTATGCTGCTTCTGCTACAATTATTTAAATCTTATGAGCTGAAGCACTATGCATTATAAAAATATTTATTAGACATATTAAGAATGCATATAGAAATATAAAACATTAATATTTAACATAATCAAACTCATGGAATCATTTACATATTTAATATGTCTTTATTTCTTTTGTCCATTCATGCAATTCTGGAAATTGCCCATATTGTCAGTAATTTGTCAAAACAGTCACTGGCACTTTTCTGCTCTAATTATATATGGGGTATGATAACCTCATTCAAATTTTGGTTATGCACTATTGTTCCCTGTTGGGTAAGCTTCCCAATGCATATCCACGTGCTCCATTCTGACTTCGGGCGTGGAAACTACATTTCTTCAAAAGATGACATTTTTTACCAAAATTCTGCACGTTTACATAGTTGCGGAATATCCTGAACTACCAACTTCAGCCACCTATAGAAGAAAATCTAGAAAGATTCAGGAAAAATTTTCTACCGGGAGAAGTTAGTCCATACAACAAGGAACACTCCACAACTTACGAATCTCTGATCCGATGCACCATTCATCTTCTATAAATTTCTGGGTTTGACTACTTTTCACTTTTAACATTTTCCAAAATTTCAAATTTTGGGCCAAAAATGGCTATTTCCCAAATGGTGCATTTCTGGAAAATCATTGTCTAACGAGAATTGTCTGTTTTAATGAGAATATGAAATGTTGAGTTCAGTAAATTTCTTGAATCCCTTATCTAAGGTCTCTTTCATCCTTTGCAAGCTTTTCAAAATCTCCAAAAGTGGCCCGGAATAGTGTTTTTTGGCCTTCACACTCACCCCGACTCCACATCCTTTGGAGTTTGGCTCCAAAATTCCAAAAATAACACCATGCCTGCTCCATATCAGTTTCAACTCAATCCGACCTTCTGTCAAGTGTCCGGACACTGATTTATAAAAGCCATTAATTCAAATTTTATGCCAAATTAGAGCATAATGGGATCGGGATCTTCACTGGTTCATTCATGGCCTTCGTTAATGGCTTCAGAATGCCACTGAACTCATCCATTTATGATTCCGCATGCTCCTACTATCCAAAAATTGAGTTTCGGGCTCTATACTTTCTTCTTTTTTTCTTTTTTATCCCACAACCTGCAATCTGCATCCCGCAATCCACAATCCATACTACGGGTGCGGAAATGCCAACTCGAAAATCCGAAACTTTAACGTTCCTGCAATCCACAATTGCGGGTGCGGAATGCCAACACGCAAATTCCAAAATTTTGTTGTTCCACAATCCTGCAATCCGCAATTGCGAGTGCGGAATGCCAACACGCAAAATCCAAAATTTTGTGGTTCCGCAATCCCGCAATCTCGCAATCCGCAATTGCGAGTGCGGAATGCCAAGATGCAAAATTCAAAATTTTGTGGTTCCGCAATCCTGCAATCCCCAATTGCGGGTGCGGAATGCCAACACGCAAAATCCAAAATTTTACAGTTCCGCAATCCGCAATTGTGGGTGCATAATGCCAACACGCAAAATTTGGAATTCCTTGTTTCCGCAATTGCGCAAACACCTCATCCGCTCCTGCAACTTGCAGGGCTCATATCTCCCTCGCCCCTTAACCAAATGAGACGAGTATAGTACCATTGGAAATCTATTGGAGAGATCTATGCAATGGTGTGATACCCTGCCCCACCTGAGAACTCTGATTCTTCCATTTTCCCAAATCAAAATGACGCCCCAAACTTCACCAATACCACATTAAAACACTTTTGATATCTGGCTGCAAACTCACAGTTTGGCCCAAGCAGCCCCAGTGCTGCAACATGGGCTCTGATGCCACTCGGTCACATCTGCTCCCATCATTCCAAACCACAGAGGGAACATGATTGTAACATGGGGGTGTATGATTCTTCCCCAAAGCCATAAGAGAGAATTTTACCCTTTAAATAAAATGCGTACTGAAATTACACAACGAAATTAAAAACATATTTGCACACACACAAACGGTAATGCATCAACATATCTATCACAAGCAGAGGATGATTCAACATGCAGAGAATCAATCCCATTCCAATGCTATGCATAGATTCCATATCAACCATATTAAGATAAATTTAAACCATATCAACACATTGTAGAACACAAAATGCATATAATTTAAACCACAAAGAACACTTATATTTGAGATGAAGTTGTCCAAACAACTAGTTATGTGAGAGAAACGTTTCACCCAACCATAGATCTCTGCCCAACCTATATTCTTTCAGCTGAAAGATCACCCCGGAGCTGGGATTTGTATCCACTAAGGAGGAACTAAACAGGCTCACTCACAGCCATGGTTTCACTCAACAGTCATGCTAATCCAACACACAGTTGGGTTTATCAAGCATGCAATAAGAAAATGAGGAGGATGCTAAGCCAGTGAGCTCAACCACAGAGCTACATGCATCTCAAATGAACTCAACAGTCATGGCACCCACAATACCTATTTCACCCAACACAAGGAAGGTCCCCTTCTCTGCTACAGAGTCCCTCAGACGTCCCTTCCCTCTAGTGCTATTCAGGGTGGGCATAGAAAGGTCCAGCTGCTAATTCCTTGAGATTCCATCCTTCACTGGGTTTATCAAGCAACCCAACCTCTGTTCAATCATTCACACTTGGATTTCTCACAATTCTGTCATCAAATAACTCAATCCCATCACTGGATTTCTGGGATATAAAACTGGTTTTTCCAATGGATTCTATGGTATCTAATACTCTCAATTTCGCCCCAAGGTTCATATCTATGAATCTCCCATTGGATTTCACTGTCAATACCAAATTCTGAGCATTTATGGCACTTCAAAACGTGGGTTCTTGCAAAGTTGCGATTTCTGTTTTTTCTCACTGTCGGGCATGTGTAATGGATGAAAACTGATGTTGGGGATATTCAACAATGGAATGGGAATGAGGAAGAACCAATTCCCATGAGGTAGAGTGACTTGTGGTATAAGAAAAACAGATCCCATACCTTCCATACGAATTTATGGGCTTCCCATGCTCCATTGAAGCCATGGACTGATTTCTCAACAACTTTCTTACAACTGAATTAAATGTTAGCAAGGAAGATCAAATGGGTTCTCAGTATGACATTTGGCAGCTTATGGCTCAACCCCACAACCCCCTCACCACTCCCTAGCGGATACACATGGGCCCTTCTCATTAGTTGCTTCCATAGCCATTTTTGGTATTTTATTGAAATATTAATATTTACATCAATTTACAATATCCCATGGCTTAATAGCACATGGATAACAAAATGTCAAATGCTTGTCCATTTTAAATAAAATACGAACATACACTAGCGGGGCCTTGGCCTTGAGCTCCACGCTAGGGAAACATACATCGTATGTATACAATATTTACATTAAAAGCCAATATTCCATAAGGGTCAAAATGGGGTATTACAGAGGGTGACCCAATGATAGTTATTTCCATATGAGAGGGGTAGTGGGTGCCCACAATGTGGTGCCCCCATTTTCGACATCATAATGTAAATGTGTATGCAATCATCAAGTGGATAGAAGCTGGACATATATGGTCTATGTAAAGAATGATCAAAGATATTGTAATTATGTACATTGATTTATAATATAAAAATCCCTAATGGCCACACACAAGGAAGGACTACAAAGAGATGGGGGGTTATGATTCCATGGGTGGGGGAAGTGAAAGGGGACTAAGGGGAGAGGAGCGTAGTGAATTATTTAAATTGTGTCCTTAGTTCCTTGATCATAAACCTTAACTAATGTTATATTCTAAAATCCTTCAACCCATAATTATGAAACCTGACTTAATTAACCTTTGCTTATTATTATAATAAACTTTGGGGAATAATTGTATTAAAGTGAAATGCGGGTTTCTCATGAGGACCACATGGGGAGTTATTCACATGAAAATACAATTTGGACATGTACCATTATTCTAGTTGTATGAATGGTGGTGGGAGGGGAAAGGAAGGGAAACTATTCTATGGATCGAGCATTATACCTTCATGTGGGCTTATGCTATTGCCAATGAAATTATGCTAATTATTAGTGTGTTTTAAAGAGAAGAAATCCTATCTAGTGTATGTTGGAGCACTGGAAGGGAAGTGAGATAGAATGAGGGACTATTTACATAGAAGGGGATCCCATTCCTAGTGTTGTGCAAGTTGATGAAGAAATGCGTTAGTTGATTGGGATTGTTGTAGAGAGGTTTCTTGCCCATGATATTTTTTCTAGGTTGTGGGTTGAGCAAGAGGACTTAGAGCCAGGCCTTAAGAATTCACCCGTGTGGAATCATAGTCATGTCTCATGGTGGTTTCTATCATAGAAAGATTAAGTGTGATAGAAAGGCTAAGGTTAGGAGGAACATCCTTCATTTGTAGCCAATTGGAGGATAATTTTCATAGAAAGCTAAGTCAATTGAATATACCATGTTTTTATGTTTCTATTTTGCATTTATTTATTGTACATTTATTCAATTCTAATTATATGATTTTAATTCACATTATTATGGATGAAAGCACTATAAGACTAAATTCATGTTATAAGCTTGAAATTAAATAGTTAACGCTATTTTATCTTTGCTTCCATTGATGAATTTTACAACTAGCTAGTGAATTTTATTTTGGTTTCAAAGATGAAAAATTTATGGTGTTTTTGAGGTTCGCCATAGCCTTGATAGTGTACATAAGTTGTTGGGTACGTGCCACAAAGGAAGCTAACCCTCCAAAGTTATTTTTTCAATTATAAGTCAAATGTAGTATTGATAGAGGAAAATCCATGAGAGGGTATGCAATTCACATCCATTTCAACCTTAATCTTAAAAGAATGGTGTTTCAGTGCTTTAGACTCAAAGGGAGGTCAGGAAGTATTGTAACATGCTAGAAAGGTTCTACTAACTTACTAATTCACCATTGTTACATGTATAAACCAAATTGACTTAATATTGGGTAAATAATTTTGAAATTCTAAATTTGTATGGGCCTTATGGAGAAAGGAAAGTCTTATGGGAAATTTTTTTTAATGTTGGCGATGATAAAAAAGGATAATGTACTTATAAGAGGTGATTTTAATTTAACCATGAAAGGAAGAGAAATAGAAGGAGAAGGTGTTACACTAGATATTTTGGTTGAATTCGTCCCTCAAAAGTATGAGGATTTAGGATTCAGTGTGATGTGGAACTTCCAACGGTTGAATTCTTCCTAAAAATTTTGAGGACTTGGGATTATGTGATGTGGAACCTCCAAAGTTGGTTCCATTCTAGAAAAAATTAGAAGTGGAAGGTAGGGAGTGTCCAAATGAATGGACATATTTGCAGTATCATAGAAGTTGCTGGAGGAGGTAGATAAATTGAAGTCACGGGTAAGGGAAGGAAGGGTTGCAAATCACTTACCTATAATATTTCAATTGGAGAAAGAATATTAAAAACCTACAGAGCCCTTCAAATTCAATAATACATGGTTGGAAGAAGAATTGTTCAAGAAACTAGTTATTCAAAATTGGAAAAGATATGATCCCAATATACGTGAATTTGTAATGTTTCAATGTGTAGAAAACTTGAAGCAAGTTAAAAGAATAGTGGTAGCATTGGAAAAGGGAAAATCCTAAAAGGAAAAAAATGCATTGGTAGAGACATATGAACAAATCAAATCCATGTATGATATGAACAAAGAAGGTATATATTTTTTGTATCAGGGGAATTGGCAGTTGGGATGGGGCTGGTACTCGCGTGACACGGGATCTAGGGGTCCAATATTGTCTTCTACCACTATACCCCTAGGTGAACCCAAACATCCCACAAACATGGGGCATGGGTAAATTGGGGTGTTTTGAACTCGTGACCTAATATTACAACACAACATATCATTTTCAAGCGAACTAGCAATCAAGATACATCCCTACGGGAAACGAAGAAGGTATATTCAAATAAGAAGAAAATTCAAATATGAAAAGTTTAAAGGGGTGAAAAGCAAGTCATTGGAACAAGAAGAAGCATAATGGAGATTGGAGAGTTGGGCTATCTAGTTGGTAAAGGGTGATAATTTAAAAAAAAAAATAGAATAATGGAAAGCACAAAAATAATATAAACATAATATGGTAGATAGGACATTTGAAGGTTTGAAGGTGATAAATTTTAAGGAAATTGTAGAGGAAGGAGTAAAAAAATTTAGAACCCTATTATGAGAACCTTCAAAAACTAACATAACAAATATCCTAAAGGTAGTATCCCTCTTTTCAAGATTGACTTATGAACAACAAAATGAGGACCTAAAAGTTGATGCAACTAAGGAGGAGTCGAAAGCAACCCTACAATCTTTTTAAAAAGCAAAGAGTACAGGTCCAAATGATATATTATATGTTCTATGACTTTCTAGAAGATGAACTATTAAAGGTTATTGAAGAGCTAGGATCATTTGGGAAAGTATCAAGGGTTCCGAGTACTACTTTCATAGCTCTTATTGCTAAGAAAAATGACCATAAAACCTATGATGATTATATGCCTATTATTATACGTAACTTTGTGTACAAAACTATCATAAAGATGTCGGGAAATAGATAAAAAGTTATATTTTCATGATTTATATTAGAATAATTGTTTGGTTTCTTATGTAACAAAAAAATCCATGATGCAGTGGGAACACCCCAAGAAGGATTTCATACTATAAAGTTAAAAAGGATTTAAGTGATGATGGAAATAGATCTAGAAAAGGCTTATGATAAAGTTAATTGGTTATATATGATATTAGTGATGATTCAGATACGAATGAAAGCTCTAGTAGTTAACTAGATCATGGGAGGTCTATCCTCAACTTATTTTGTAGTGTTGATAAATAGTTTGCTTCTAGGTTCTTCTATGCTACAAGGGGACTAAGACAGAGGTGCTTGATGTCTCTTTTTTCTATTTATAGCTTAAGGGCTTAACAAGATGATTATAGCTTGCAGGAAAGAAGGAATTGTTAAAGGCATTAAAATGGGGAACTCAGTTACTTTGACTCATTTATTATTTGTAGATGGTGTCATTCTTTTTGGTAAAATGCTAGTAAGAGAAGCAGTAAAGTTCTATGAAATTATGGAGTTGTATATAGTAAAGAAACATGGATGGAGGTAAATGTTCACAAGTTCTCTATTTTATTTAATGGACTTTGAGAATATATAGAAAAACAATGCCAACAAATTTTATTTCCCATCTTATATACCCTTCTACCATAGGCTAAAATTCTTGGGGTTCTATCTAAAACCTAATGACTATAAATTTGGAGATTGCCTATGGCTTTTAGAGAAATTTGAAGGAAGGATAACAAATTATTGTTATATGTGGTTATTAAGGGGAGGATGGTTGACATTGTTGAAGTTGATTATCAAGGGGGGGAATGTTGACATTGTCGAAGTTAGTATTGGAGGAATCCATGTTTATTGGTTATCCTTATCTCAAACCCTAAAGGTATGCTAGAAAATATTAGAAATAAGTGCTTTGATTTTTGTGGAAATGGAAAAGAGAGAAGGAAGGTATTCCTTTAGTCAAGTGAAAAAAGTTAGCAATGCCAAAAGAGGTGGGAGGATGGTGCCTAAAAATATTCATTTAGTTGGGAAAGCATTAGTTACAAAGAGTAAGTGGAGTATTGTGCATAATGAAGGATTGATGTGGGGAAAGGTAACAATGGAAACATACATTTCACTAGGGCCCATAAAGGATTGGATTAGAAAAAAAGTGAATATTTATGGAGGGGCTTCTATTTTCTGGAAGGCACTCGTGAAAACATTTCAATTACTGGGAAGGTGGTTGGTATGGAAAATAAGAAGAGGTAGCAAAGTGAAAATTAGGGAGGACCCCTAGATGGGTTGTCCAACCAATTTTAGATAATCAAATCCTTTAATTTATGTTGTCCATAACATAGATAGTTTTTGTTTGGTAGATGTAGGAAACAAAGTTCAAGCTCCATATGGTATCAAGGCTAGAAGTCAGGTACACAATTAGGTCTTTAGGGGGAACTAGCAAATGAATGGAAGCACTATACAACTAGTCTCAAGAATATTGCTATAAGATGGAAAGATGAAGAAGATGAGATCACGTGGCCTAAAAACAAATAATTTGGGATGTAAACTACAAAACTAGGATATGAGGCAAGGGTATGGGAGAATGTGAAAGGAGAAAAACTTGGTGATGGAAGGTAATCTATAAATTGAGCAATTCCTTGAAAGCTAGAATAATTTTATGGTTTGCATTATCTAGTAAGGTAATAAATTGGTATAATTGTAGGAATAGGTCATGGGAACGGCATCTTGGGTGCATCCTCCATAAAAGTAATGAAGAGCCATTAGACTATTTATTTATGCATTGCTATTTTTCAAAAGAGGTATGGAGTGAGGCTTTACAAATTACAAACAAAAATGGGAATTAGAATGTGGAATCTATTACCCATTGTTTTAAGGACTAGCACATGGGAAAAAAAAAAGTGCACAAACATAAGGCTTTGCAAAGTACAATTATATAGGCAATTTGACTTGCTAAGAAAGAAATGAATTTTCAAGGGAAAGAATTATTTCCAATACAGGCAAGTCATCAAATAATATATGCATATAAAATAATTTAGAAGCCCCAAAATTTAAAGTATCACATATCTTAAAAGTGCCAAAACTTGATTTCACTAAAGCTTGGGGATATTTTGATGGATGAAGAAAAGGAAATCTAAGTTTATATGGATCCAATGGTATACTATTATTTAGTGAGAATCATTACATATCTTTTAAAGCAACTTTTGGCCAATGATCCAAAAACAAAATTGAGGTTTGTGTTGGTGTTCTTAAAAATAACAGTTAACATAGAAATAAATAATCTTCAATCACGAGGGATTCAAAATTAATTATAGACAAGGCAAAGGGTATCACAAAACCAAAGAATTTAATTTTTACTATAATTATAGAAAAAATTAAATAAATATCATGTTTAAAGATGTCTCTTTTTCTTCATGTTTATAAAGAGATTAATGATAACGATAACAAGATTTCAAAAGAAGATTTATCCTTGCAAGAAGGCTTGTTAATGTTAATTTAAATCAATGGCATCAATGACAGGGTCCTCTCCTTGAAGAGATCATGTCTCTTTACTAGAGGACATTGATTCAAAGAAGCCTTTATTGAACCTTTTTCCTAGAGGAGAAATAAATATTTGTTTTTTCCATTATGTTATTTTGTCATCTACCCTTTTCAAACAAGAATTTTGAAGAACACGGTATAATTATACTTCAATGAATTGTGATAGTATTTCTTATTTATTTTATGTCTAGCACCTATAGCCAAAGTCAAATTGAAAGATCGCCATAATCGTTTATTATAAATAGTAGATAGGATTTAGTTTTGTTGAAATTAACATTATGATCTGATCCTTTAGAGTGACTTGACAAACTAATATGTATATTTTGATTTCTCTTTAAAATATCAAATATATAAGTTTAAAAAAAAATCAATTTATAAACAATATAATATTGATTATAAATTACAAATCACTAAAATTTCAGAACCGAAATAACAACATAGGTAAAAAAGAAAAAGAAAACTTGTTATAGATTCTTTCATTGTTGTTATTGGGTATATCCATGGTTGTCTCAACTTATTATCCCTGCCGAAGGCATGGGTATATTGTTTTCGATAGCTGTTGACTGTACATTAATTGCACGTTGACTGAACCGCAATTTCATATTTTAACCAAAGTTTTAAACAATTCTTTTATGTATTAATATAAAATTCAAATTTTTCTGCACGCTCATTGGGTTATATTTTGATGTGTTATTGCCACTGCGGCAGCGTAAATATTGGGAATGCAACTATGTGTAATTGCAAAGGCAGTGGCGTGGCATGCCTCTACTTGACCGCACTCTTTCTGATGCCTTCCTCATTTCAAAACCTTAATTTTAATTTTAATTGATATTGTTATTTGGAATTTTTTAATTAATATTGTTATTTGGATTTCGTGAGAGAAAGGTCATTCTGTGCAGATTCTAGAGAGGTCGCCAAAATTACTCCAACCAAATGTCGGTTGCAACCTGCTTGGCCGGGCAGCTCAATGGCCATAACCCTAAGTGCATGCCAATAACAACGTGCATGGCCATCAAGTGTTATTCTTTGACAAGTGTTATTGTTAAACAATTATTGTAGGTGCATATCCATTAGATGTCCATCTCATTGAATTACGTACAAAGAAGGGACTTTCATTTTTTTTCATAAATAAATATTTTTACAAAAATTTGAATGCAAAGTTAATTTTTATATTAACTTATTTTTCATGATCTTTGCTTACAAACCAATTAAATCGCATGTGGCCATCTTGTTTCCAGAAAACTCGAAACATTTCTTGATTGGAACGAAGATAAATGATGGAATTAGAACCCAACTTAATGCATTGTTTGGGTTGTGTGCATATTATGTTTATGTTGATTATGTCTATTTTAAATTACATAAACAATAAATAGTCTTTTTTACAGCTAATAAAATACTCATCGTGTATTCTCCTTTTTTTACTTGAATAAATTATGTTCAAATGTTCAAATGTTGATGGGATTCTGCAAAATTCAACTTAAAAAATTCGTGAACACAGTTGCTGGTACGGCTGCTCATTACACTTCTGGGATGTGTTATTCATTCTCTTTTTAATCTCTAGCATAGACATGTCGTGGCTTCCCTGTTGCTGGTGGGGCTGCTCATTACACTTGTGGGATGTGTTATTCGTTCTAAGCCTCGCCCTTACTGCCGATCGCCTGTGGAATGCTCGTCTCTGCTTATTATTATATACAAACGTCAATTTATCGAGTTGCACATTGGCACATCGTTTACTTGAAAAAACACGTTTCAGATCACATGCATTTGTTTGACTTCATTGATTAACATTTGTACAATTTCTTTCGTTGATATTTGATGTATCATTGAAGTGTTATCCGCTAAAAAACATTTGTCAATTTCATCATTTTAGTTTATTTAATCTGTGGAAATCTCAAGGTATTGGAAAGCCCTAGAATATGGTAGTTTAAGTTTTTTTTTTTTTTTTTTTTCGGTATTATTATGTATATGTGGGAATGCTTTTAATACATAATTAGGGAGCAATTCTCTATGCTTGTGACTCTTATACGCATGGTTATCCCTTTCTGGAGCAATACCAGGATGCTCTCTAGCTAACCACAAGGCAAGGGCGCCCAACTCACGCAAAGATGTTAGATGGGTATCATTCGACAAATTTCATCGCAACTGGCAACACAATTAGCATATCATTCTACATATAAGTCATTCGGCAGGGAATGCATTGCTACACAATCGCTCTTGTTTTAATATCATGTCATTTTTTTTATATTGTATAAAATAAAACTTGTTATAGATTCTTTCATTGTTGTTATTGGGTATATCCATGGTTGTCTCAACTTATTTTAATATCATGTCATTTTTTTTTTATTGCAAACATGATTGTTATCGTATAACAAAGCATTAGGGAAACCTACATTATCCTGGAGTATAAAGTCTTTGTGCCCCAAATTGCAAGGTAAATGGGTGATATTTGGAGCACACTACTACCAATAGTACCAACAGAATGTTAAAACAATTTTTCATGGCAGAAAGAATGTGATCCTACCTACATCCTACTCAATAAAAAGAGCAAGGAAATGAGGATGAGTTTAGTAGCTATCTTTCATTATGGTAGCCACAATAATGTGAGAATAGGAACACATTACAATGAGTGTATGCTTGCATGTAGCTATAAAATTCATTTACCACAAGATCATTACCAAACATAAAAGTGTTGAAAAATTACATTGATACACTATTCCCCTATGAAAAATACCATATTCACCATAACACATATGAAACTTATATTTTCCCTCTGTGACATCAAAACTTTCCTTGTCCTTTTCATAGCCACCTCAAGATAAGATAAAAGCAACCTCGTCGGTGCCTACAAACGTGCTGCTAAGTACAAATCAATAAAACTTTAAATTGAGATGGGGTGTGGGTAAGAAAGGAAAACAAATAATGCAAAGTAATTTAATAAACTCTTTTTATCAGTGGCTTAAGCTTAATTGATGTTAATAAATTGTTTTAGAATGGAGTCTGTCATCAGGTTATGGTTCTAGTCTAGTTAAAGTTTGTTTTGGCTAAACCTTGTTGGCCATTGGATAATATTGCAACTAACAATTAAGTTTCCATCCATATGAATGTCTTGGAGAAGAGGAGGCTATTTGATGATATTTTCCTTTGAATAAAATTCCCTGTCAGCTCTCATTTCTCACACATGTGGACTTTCAAGAACATTTTCGAAGGTCCAAAACCCTAACCCTAAATGGGAATTGAGGCATGTACAAACCATAAAATTAAGCCTAGATGTCTATAGGGCTATGTTAAATATTGGGCCATTAGGAGGAAAAGGGATTCCATTTGTTTGATGTTATGTGTTGTTCCATAGTTGAGCAACAACAGGGGAATGGATAGTAGAGGAGAACATAGGATCAATATATGTGATCTGAAATGGTTCAATATATAATTTGTCACCTATTTGGATATTTTGGGGTTAGAATATTGGATGAAGTAGCTTGTAGGGCCCATTTTATGAGAAGGTCTCATTTTGCAAATTTGGGGTCCATAATCTTTTGAGGCTTATTTGAGGGTCTAAATGACAATTTTTGGCATAAAACAACCCATCGCTAGTGCAATGAGCCATGACGTGCTTCTAACCTTGGAGACCTTTCCAGTGGTCCAAAGATCACCTCAATCAGAGTCTGTTTGAAGAAGTTATGCCTACAGTGAGTTGACCCATCCAATTGAATACCATAGTTCCAATTGGATTCCATGTCAACTCTCATTTCTCGCACATGTGTAGATAGTCACATTTGGAATTTCAAGAAGATTCTAGGTCCAAAACCTTGACTCTAATTGGGAATCAAGGCAAGTGATGTACAAACCCTAAAATTAACCCTAGACAACTATTGGGCTATGTTAATTATTGACCTGTTAGGAGGAAAAAGGGTTTCATTCTTTTGATGTTATGTATTGTTCCATAGTTGAGCAACATCACAAGAGTGGATAGTAGAGTACAACAAAGGAAGTAGGAGATCTTGTAGTAGCTATCATGGCTATAGAGTCATAGGTAACTCCATGGAGAGTACCACTTTCTTTGTATTACAGTACTGCATATTGGAGAAGAAAAGCAAGGCATAGTCCTCATTTCTAGTTGGATTTTTCCCCATAGTGGGTTTTACTAGGGTATATCTTATGTTATTTGGGTGGATTGTGTATTTATTGTTCTATCATTTTTGTTATAGTTCTAAAAATATATGATTAAAAGAACTAGTGGTAATATCCATTGTGACGAACTATTCTAGTGGAATATCCACTATAGTTTACAAATCATATTGGTATCAAAGCCAGTTTTTTTTGGGTTTTGTGGGTAATTGCAAGATCTAGTAGTTGGTGAAAAAAGTTTTCAAACCCTAGCTATGGAAGATGAGTTTGTTCAAGGAGTGGTGGACGATTTTGAGCAATGATTTACAAAGCTGTAAATACAAGTTGTCAATATCTCACACAATATGTCAATCCTCATGGTGGCTATGAAGAGAAAGTTTGGACCTTTCGGTGATTTCAGAGGCTCTAAATCAAAGTTTGAATTAAAGGGGAAATAAAAAGATAAAAGCAAGTCAGAAAAGGAGGTGATGAAAGAGCCCAAGAAAGAGCAACTAAGTTCTAGTACCAATATTCCTTCCCAGTCTCTCTTTAATATGGAAGCAAAGGTTGATCACAATTCATACCAAGGTGAGATTGATGCTTTAAAGTTGAAATATTGGTTGCAACAATTAGAGGTTTATTTTAGTATCCATCAAAGAACCCAGGAGAAAAAGATCTCATTTTCCCAACTGAAGTTATAGGGACATGCATTAACTTGGTGGGAAATCCACACTGAAGCACTTAGGTTGGAGGGTGATCCACTAGTAACTAAGTGGGAGGAATTTAAAACCCTCATCATCAAGTCCCATTTTTACTCTATCAGGTATGTAGAGGACCGGTGGATCCGTTGGCATTAATTCAGGCAAAGGTAGGGGTAGAGTGTGCAAGAATACACCACCGATTTCAGGAATATGGATTTCATGCTGGGTATCTCACCCAAGAACCCAGATGTACTCCTCAAGTATCAACTATGGGTTTTACATAGTCACATACGGAGGAAAGCGATGCTCTTCAATCCCAGTTCAATTGATGAATCATGTTTACAAGAACAATACCTAGAAAACATAGTCCAAAAGAAAGTACATCCAAGCGGTTCAAAATAGAAAGAGATACAAGATGCTACCAAGGAGGGGAAGAAGAAGTGGAATGGAAAGGAGAAGAAGACTACAACCATGACACACTGGTGCAAGGATTTGAAAAACCACTATAATAAATGCAACAATGATGGCCACACTAAAGAAAAGTGTTGGAAGTTACATCCTGACCTAAACCCCAAGAATCAAATGAAGGATGCCAAGAAGAAGAAACTTCTAGCTACGGTGTCAAGCAAGGAGTTAAAAAGAATCTCACATGTGGACAAGAATATTATCTATACCACAATGTAGAAGGAGGTGAATTCGAGAAGCCTTCACCCCAAGGAAGATAAATATATGAGGAAACTCTTCCACATCAAGATCTAGGTCAAGAAGGACAAGATCAATGCTCAATTCGATTTATGTAGGAAAACCTCATAGCAAAGAATATGGTACACAATATTAGTTAGGAAGTATGTGATCATCCCAGTCTCTACCCAATAAGATGGGTAAATAAGGATGCAAAAATAAAAGTCATGAAACAATGCAAGATCAAGTTTTCCATAAGTGCATAGTATATTAATGAAGTGGAGGCAGATGTAGTACCCATGTATGTTTGTGGTGAAGTATTCAGAATCCCCTACATGTATATGAGGGATGCGATCTTCGTGAAAAGAGCCAACAAATACCACTTGATCAAGGACAATAAATACTTCATCATCAACGATCACAAAGGTAAATCGAATATCTCTTTGGTAAGTGCCAACCAAGTGAAAAATATGATTAGTTCAAGTAGAAAGTTTGTATTGCTTTTCTTAAGACAAAATCAATACGAAGGTGAAAAGGTAACAAAGAAGGTATCCTTGGATGTACCAAAGAGTAGAAACACTAATTGGAGAACCTTTTGTAGGGATACATAGAAGTGTTCTAGGAGCCTAAGGGGATACCTCCTATGAGGGAGATGGAGCATGATATATATCTATTTCCAGATTATCCATTTCAAAACTTTGGCCTTGTAATACTCCAATTTTGACCCTTATGAAATATTGGCTTTTAATGTAAATCTTGTATACATGCGATGTATGTTTCGCTAGCGTGGAGCTCAAGGCCAAGGCACCGCTAGTGTATGTTCGGATTTTGTTTAGAATGGACAAGCATTTGATATTTTGTTACCCATGTGCTATTAAGCCATGGAATATTGTAAATGATGTAAATATTAATATTTAAATAAAATACCAAAACTAGCTATGGAAGCAACGAATGAGAAGGGGCCATGTGTATTCCACTAGGGAGTGGTGAGGGGGTTGTGAGGATGAACCATATGCTGCCAAATGTCATTGTGAGAACCCATTTGAATTTCCTTGCTGACATTTAATTATGTTGTAAGGAAGTTGTTGAAGAATTCAGTCCATGGCTTCAATGGAGCATGGGCAACCCATAAATTCGTATGGAAGAGTATGGGCTCTATTTTCTTGTACCACAAGTCACTCTACCTCATGGGAATGGGTTCTTCCTCATACCCATTCCATTGTTGAACATCCCAGCTTCAGTTTTCATCTAATACGAATTCCCAGCAGTGAGCAAAACCAGAAATCGCAACTTTGCAAGAACCCACGTTTTGAAGAGCCATAAACTCTCATAATTGAGTATTGGCAGTGAAACCCAATGGGGGATCCATAGATATGAACCTTGGGGCGAAATTGAGAGTATTAGATACCCCGAAATCCATTGGAAAACCCAGTTTTTATAGCCCATAAATCCAGTGACGGGATTGAGTTATTTGATGACAGAATTGTGAGAAATCCAAGTGTGAATGACTGAGAAGAGATTGAGTTTGCTTGATAAACCCAGTGAAGTTTAGAATATCAAGGAATTAGAAGCTGGACCTTTCTATGCCCATCCTGAAGAGCACTGGAGGGAAGGGACGCCGAGGGACTGTGCAGCAGAGAAGGGGACCTTCCTTGTGTTGGGTGTGGTAGGTATTGTGGGTGCCTTGACTGTTGAATTATCTTGAGATGCCTGTAGCTCTGTGGATGAGCTCACTAGCTTAGCATTTCCCTCCTTTGTCTTTTGCATGCTTGATAAACCCAACTGTGTGTTGGGTTAGCATAGCTGTTGAGTGAGACCATGGCTGGGAGTGAGCCTATTTAGTTCCTCCTTAGTGGATACACAACCTAGCTCAGGGGTGATCTCTCAGCGGAAAGAATATAGGATGGACAGAGATTTATGGTTGGGTGGAACGTTGCTCTCACATAGCCAGTTGTTTGGACAGCTTCATCTTCAAGATAAGTGTTTTCTGTGGTTTAAATTATGATCATTATGTGTTCTGTTCTGAATGTTAATTGTCCATGTTAATGAAATGAAAATATTACCTTAATGAAATTGACATGAAGTCTGTGCATAGCATGAGAACGAGATTGAATTATCTGCATGTTGAACCATCATATGCATGTGATAGATATGCTAGTGCATTACTGTTTGTGTGCTTGCAAATATGATTTAATTCCGCTTTGTTTAAATTGAGTATGAATTTGCACACATAAGTTTTTATGCATTATGAATTATTGAGTAAGGTATGGGGCTGAGTTACCAAATAAGCTCGGTATGTTTGGTCATGTTTCCTTCCTTGCATTGGATTGGAGAGAAGGGGACGTGACAAGCCTATACAGACAATCTGTCATAGAAGTAGATGAAGTGAAGAAGCAGTTGCAATTATTGTTGGATCAAGGTGTGATACGACCAATCACCTCATTTTGTGGCTCACCTATCATCAGAGTACCCAATAAGGATGGGACTTGGAGGATGTGCATCAACTATAGAGCATTGAACAAGATCACACTCAAGAATCAATACCCTCTGCCTATGATCATTGATATGTTGGACCAATTGCAGCATGCCAAGTACTTCACTAAGTTGGATCTCAAATTGGGATACCACCAGGTGTGAGTGAAGGAAGAAGATACCTAGAAGAACACCTTCAAGACTAGGCAAGGTCTATATGAATGGTTAGTAATGTCGTTTTATTTATGCAATGGACCAACTACATTTATGTGTTTCATGAATGATGTATTACACATTTTTGTAGATTCATTTATTATAGTATATCTAGATGACATACTGGTTTATAGTGCTACCCAGGAATAACATATCTCACATCTCAAGAAGGTGTTAGAGACTTTGGAAAATCACAGCCTAGCTGTTGGCTAATTTCAAGAAATGTGAGTTTGCCCAACATTCATTGGTGTATTTGGGGTATGTGATCTGTATAAAGGAACTCAAGATTGATTTTGCAAAGATGGAGACCATCTTTAAGTGGCCAAATCCAAAAAATGTCATTGAAGTTAGGTGTTTTTTTGGGAAAACAAAATACCTTTGGAATTTCATAGCTTCCTTTTCAACCGCGGCTTCACCTCTACATGTCACAATAGCTTCTAGAGGGGAAAGAACCAACAAAAAGAATTTGAATATCTCAAGTGAAAGATTAGTCAGGCACCAATTCTCGCATTGACCAACTTGTAGAAGCCTTTTGAATTGAAGACAAATGCAAGTGGGTATGCCATGGGAGTGGTTTTGATGCAAGGAGGAAGGCCATCATGCTATCATTATGAAAAGTTTCATGGGGGAATCCTAAACTACCCTACCTACGATAAGGAACTCTATGCCCTAGTTCAAGCTATTAAGAAATGGAAGCACTATCTATTTGGAAATGAGACCATCATTCACACTGATCACCAATCACTGTAATATTTGTAGGCCCAAAGTAAGCTACAACAAACCAACCATTATAAGTGGATCGGATTCTTACAATAATTCCATCTAATCATGAATGGAAATACAAACAAGCTGGTAGACATGCTCTGAAGGCCACCTACAACCAATATTATAGATTTGGGAACTCTTATGAACATGGAACCTTTCACCCATGATGCATACAAGAAGGAATACATAGAAGATGAGGACTTTACAAAGGTATTTCAACAATTGCAATTCAAATTCCATGTAGAAGAAGGTGACAACAAGGCTAACTATCATCTCCATGATGGGTTACTCTACAAGATGGACAAGCTTCGTGTTCCTAAAGGCGAGAGGTTGTAGATTATCAGAGAGGCACACACCTCCAAAATTCCAAGGTAATAGGAAGCAAGGTCTGTACCATCCATTACATTTTCGTATGAGACCATTGGAGAGCATCTCCATGGATTTTGTGGGTGGTTTACCAACCACTAGGAAGGGACATGGTTATCTATTTGTGGTGGTTGACATATTCAGTAACATGTGCAGTCTTATGCCTTGTAAAAAGACCATTAGAGGACATGCGGAAACAAACAAGTTCTTTGAATAGGTTTGGGTGTACTTTGGGATACCCAGGAGCATCATCTTGGATGGGGATAACATATTTCTCAATGCTTTCTTGACTACACTTTGGGAGAAAATGGACATGAAGTTGAAGAGATCTACAACATTCCATCCACAGAAAAATGTGTAGACATGAATAATCAATAGGACTTTGGTTCAATTTTGAGAGGTTATGATCAGAAGCACCTGAATAATTGGGATGAAAACTTGATCTATATTCAACACTCCTATAACAGAGCACTCTACACTTCATTGGTAAGTCACCTTTTGAAAATTGTTTTGGATATCTGTCACCTTCAACTCTAGATGTTGTATATGGACAATAAGGGGGAGTGAGGGAAGACACCATAAGTGAAGAATTAAGAGCTGAAAATTTCATTGATAAGATTAGGCATATCCATTTGCAAGTACATGAAGCATTGAATAAGTCACAAGAAGAATACAAGGCTAGGCATGACCAACACAGGTTTTAAATCATTTAAAGTGGGAGACAGAGTATGGTTACACCTGAACAAGGAAAGAATGCAGTGTCTTGGTAAGAATATTAAGGATTCAAGGTATGGCCCTTTTCAGGTATTGGAGAAGGTGGGATATAATTCCTACTGACTCGGTATACCCCCATACATGTGCATTTAATCCATTGTGAATGTGGAAAATCTAAAACTCTATGAACCTTCCATGTTGGATTAGGAACCTGAGCAGGTCTTACCTTATGTAAAGGACTTAGCACCAGAGGTTGAGGGTCTATTAGCAGAAGGCACAGTCCTACAAAATAATTCTAGAACCACCAGGAGGGGACAATGTGAAATCTGGCAGGTGGGGTTGAAAGGACAACTTCTAGGAAAGTCTAAATGGTACTCCAAGGAGAAGGTAGAGGAAAAATTTCCTCACCTCATTTAGTAAAATATTTTGGGGACCAAATCCTTACAAGATGGGAAGGTGTGATCTGAAATGTATAAATATATAATTTGTCACCTATTTGGAGATTTCAGGGTAGAAATATTGGATGAATTGGCTTGTAGGGCCCATTTTATGGGCAAGTCTCATTTTGCATATTTGGGGTCTGGAACCTTCTGAGGCCTGTTTGAAGGTCTAAATGATATTTTTTGTGGAAAAACAAACCATTACTATTTTCACAAGCCATGAATTGATTCTACACTTGGAGATCTTTGCAATGGTCCAAATATCGCCTCAATTAGAGTCCATATGAAGAATTTATGCCTCCCGCAAGTTGACTTATCCAATTGACCACCATAGCTCTAAGTGGATTCCATGTCATCTCTCATTTCTTGCACATGTGGATCTAGTCACGTGTGGAATTTCAAGCTCATTCTAGAAGGTCCAAAACCTTAACTCTAAATGGGAATCGAGGCATGTACAAACCCTAAAATTAACCATAGATAACTATCGGGCTATGTTAAATACCGGTATGTTAGGAGGAAAAGGGGTTCCATTCTTTTGATGTTATGTATTGTTCCATAGTTGAGCAACAACATGGGAGTGGATAGTAGAGTAGAATAGAGTAAGTGGGAGATCTTGTAGTAGCCATTATGGTCATAGAGTCATAGGTAACTCCATAGAGAGTGCCACTTTCTTTGTATTTGTACTACATATTGGAGAAGAAAAGAGTAAGGCATAGTCCTCATTTATTGCTAGGTTTTTCCCCATAGTAGGTTTTCCTAAGGTATATCTTGTGTTATTTGTGTATTTATTGTTCTATCATTTCTCTTACAGTTCTAAAAGTAAACTAATTAAAAGAACAATGGTAAGATTCGTTATGATGAAATGTTCCAGTGAACTAATAAAATATTTTTTATCAGTGGCTTAAGCTTAATTGATGTTAGTAAATTGTTTTAGAATGGAGTTTGTCATTAGGTTTATGGTTCCATCCTAGTTAAAGTTCGAGTTGGATGAATCTTGTTGGCTACTAGCTACTATTGCAACTAATGATTGAGTTCCCATCCATATGGATATCTTGGAGAAGAGGAGGCTATTTGATGATATTTTCCTTTGAAAAAAATAAGACTCTTCCCTAGCAACCCAATGGGTTTGTTCAATCGATTTGAATGGATTGTTTACAAGTAGATTCCATTGCAAGGCCTCTGATTCAAGTCCAACTAAGTTAACTAAGTCATATTATCGCCCTCCATCTATATATCTAGAGAAAAGAAGAAGATCCTATGAAGTATTCCTTGAAAAACAAATCTTTCCTAGTCATTGCCTATTTATCCATAGTCGCATCAACTCAATGTTATTAGCCACAACTAGCAATGTTGCTAAAGGGGTGCATTTTCCTTTTAAAATTAAGGATGAACCATATACAACCTAGGAAGAAGAGGACCTAAACCATATCATAAACCATTCAAATTATACATAATTAATGGCGAGTAATTGACATAAAAAGATAACATTGTTTAAGCCCTTAGGGTTAGCTCTATGGATTGAACCATCTACCTAGGACATGTTATTAACAAATAATTTAAAATCTGATCAAATCGAGTAACCGATAATGTAATTGACAATTTCGCTACCAATTATTTTGATATTTAAAAGAAAGAAAAAAACCCGCTAAATAAAATTGGCATTTTCTAACTTTATCACTATCGTTTCTCACTATCACCTTTAAGAAAATTAGTCACGACATTCCATATAAACCAATAAAATTTACATATGCGTCTGAGACGTGTTTCGTTGCTTTGCATGTGATGAATATTCACCCCTCCCATTTCCAACTAGCATGTTTTGTTGCTATTCAAGATTGTTAAAGAAATAATTTTACCAAATAATATGTATTTTTGTCATGTCATTATCTTAGTTTTGAGGTGACATTATTGCGCCGAAAGGCACTCTACAACTCAGTATGGGGGAGATCTTGTAACATGATGTAACGGATGTAATGTTATAACGTTAGTCACATGTTGGCAAAAAATAATAGTGAATAGTGATATAGTGAATATTATGAGAGATCTTGTAACATTAGTAACGTTAACATGTAATATTGAAGTAATTAAAGTAAAAAATAGTAAATATTATGTCGGCCATTAATTAAAATGTAAAAAAAAGTAAAATTAATTAAAATGTAAAAAAAAATGTAAAAAAAATAAAATTATGAAAAGTATTTAAAAAAAATCCATGTCGACTTATAAATAAAATATTATGAAAAGTAATTAAAAAATAGATGTTTGTTTATAAAATAAAAACTTAAAACTTAAACCCGCATCTATCAATCAAGAGAGATTGAATTTTTTGAATTTAAATTAAAAAAAAATACATCTCAAGAAATTGGATCTCTCTCAATGCTTAATAGATATGGGTTTAAGATGAATCTATGATGGTAATAAAATTAACAATAACATGAAATTACTTTTAATATTTTACATTTTATAATTATCAAATAATCATTATACACGTTACAAAACAAAGTCATAAAATACATTTTTCCACCCAAATTAAAATCTTTATTACATTGATTAATCGTGATTAAAAGCACTTAAGGATATGCATTGTACAATGTCAATTTAAAATATGCATGGATGGCAATGGGCTAAGAGATTATGGAAACTCTAATTTTAAATTGTTATAATAATTATTATTATAAATATAGTAATCACTTCGCAGCGAAATTTGTTTGGATTTTAACTAGTTTGAAAGTGAACAAATGAATTTGGCTTTTAATTAGTTTGAAGTGAGCACACCATTGGTAAAATTGAAGTAAAAATTATTATTTTTTATTGATAAATTTTTTTATTTTTGTAAAATATAACTAGTTATTAGGTTTATGTGATTCATGAATAAATATATTATAATTTTTTTAAAATTATTGTTTTAAGAAACTTAATAATTTATTTTAAATAATATTTTAAAATGTTGTGAATTAGGTGTAATTTAAATAATTGTAAAGTAAATATGTTATGTTTTTTAATTTAATTTTAAATTTAACTTTGTAATATGTTTGACTTTAGTAATATGATAAATTTGTTTTATCTATGCAATTTCAAAAACTAAATAATAGCTTTTAAATATGCAATGATAACAACTTCCAAATATTGCATACATTGTTTTTTTTTCAAGGAAAAAAGTGTAATTTTCGTTAATTATAATCAAAATTACATATTGCCAAAAGACTTTGATGATCCCTTTCCAGAAAAAAGCTTTTTAGTTTCGAGAGTATCCATTGTTTTTTGTTTTTTTCAAACAAAAAAAATATAAGGATCCAAGTTCTTTTGTGGGAAAGAACTCAAAACAACCTCTGTATATATACAAAAATACATCATAAGTTCTGTTAACTTTCTGTATAATTTAAAGTGCTAAGCCTTCTATAAAAGGTCTGTGGTAGAATTCATGGAAAATGCCATTGCTCAGTTCCTTGACAAACTAGTGACCCAAATGTAGATTTAGTCCCAACTTTGATAGTTTGTTTGCTTTGCGATTTCTTTCCCTATAGACATGACGACATGAGAAAGAGTCAAAACTCCCAACCATCCACAATGTGTTGATCAACAAAGTGTTTATTATCAGGTTGTGACATCTCTGAGATTTATTTATCCAATTTATAATGATCATAGAGTCACCCAAAATCTGAAGGTGGGTGCACTGTTGTTCACAGGAAAAGAAGATCAGAAGTTTTAAGGTGTAAAGTTCAACATAGTTGTTTGGACCCAATCCCAAGCCCATATACAATTGAAAAGAGTGGTTTTCAAATAAGTGTAGAATAGCACCACCTCCACACACATCATTCTAAGATGCTCCATCGAAGAAAGACCATGGAATAAGTGGATTAATGGTTTCAGTCACAAAAGAACGCGGAATGGGTTGATTGATTTCTTGAGGGAAGTATGATAGGATATTGATACTAGAATCAACAGAGAGCATCGGGGTGGAAATTTTTCCAAGGAAGATTGACCAGTTGCGCGCGAGCCAAATTCCCCAGTTGACAATTAATGGCAAATGCATTGATGTAAGACGTGGACGGAGTTTCAGTCCAGGATTTCCAAGCTTCTTCTACGTTCACACCAGTCCACGCATAGGAGGGGGGATGACGTGCAGTCAGCTCAGACTAGAAACTAACCGTGAAGGGGAAACTCAGGAAAAGGTGTGAGATTGATTCTTTGCCTTGTTTGCACAGAGCACACCAGCAGGAGCCAACAATGTTTTTCTTTTTCATGCGGTCCCATGTTGGAATCCGGTTTGCTAGAGTGCACCACATAAATATTTTATCCATTAAAGGACATTTTGTCTTCCAAATATTTTTCCACCACCACAGTTTTTCCGCATTCTACTGCTTTTGTTCCGAGAGTAGTTTGTAACCCAGCTTGGGAGTGTATTTTCCATTTGGGCCTGATGACCAAATAAGCTTGTCCGGGGATTCATTTAGTCTGACATGTGAGCTTTTGAGAGATATAAGATATTCATTCCAGTTGATGTGGAATTCCTCCTGAATTCCAAGAGCAACAACGCCCATCCAACCTTGCTGCCAAAAGTTGGTGGATAATGGATCCTCGACCTGTGAGAGGTGATATATGCCCTGTTGTTGTAGAGTTTGTATAAGAGGGAGTGGAAGGATGTGTTTATTTTTGCAAGCCAACCATGGATTAGTTCCAATACATATATGTGAGCCATCTCCAACCTTCCAGGAAAGACCCTATTCTATAAGTGGAAAAGACGCGAGGAAAACTTTCCAGCATATTGAGATGCCCGATTTTGACTTTGAGGGATTTATGATCCAATGAATGAGGGAGTCCGGGGCTATGTATTTTGTTTTATTACTTTTGTCCATAGGTTCTCAGAAGTAATGAGATGCCAACCCGCCTTTGCTGCAAGAGATGTTGCAAAGACATGTGCATGTTTCAAACCCTAGCCACCGAGGGATTTCGGCTGGGCCAGTCTTTCCCAGTTGACCCACGGAGAAACAAAGGAGTTTGAAGAGCCCTACCATAAGAAGCGAAAGAACAGTTTCTGTGCTTTTTCCAAAGTGCCTTAGGAATCTAAGCCAGCGACATCCAGTAGACCAGGATGGCTTCCAGGACTAATTTGATAAGAACTAGTCTACCAGCTCTGGATAGCCATCTGTGGCTCCAGATCATTAATATTTTTTTCAGTTTTGAAATTAGCCAGAGCCAATCACATTTTTTGTAACCATTTGGATTTAGGTGGAAACCCAGATATTTGAGACCTGCATCCATATGTAATATTTCAAAGGGGAAGAGGGTTGCATACCTTTGTCTCTCCTCATCGTTGAGTTTGTAAAAGGTGATGGTGGACTTGTGAATGTTGATGACCATACCTTTCGCTCTTTGAAAAAGTTTCAGAATGTTGTCCAAAATTTCCGCATCCCTAGTAGAGCCATCACATAAAAGTAGAATGTCGTCTACAAAGAGGAGATGTGTGAGACTGAGAGAATTGGAGATGCGGAAACCCTTGAAAGTACCTTGTCACTTTGAGTCTAAGAGATCTCTACTTAGACCTTTGGCTACCAGAAGGAAAAGTAGTGGGGATAGAGGGCATCCCTGGCACAGGCCCCTTTCAGCACAGAAGAATTGCAAAGGAGATTCGTTGATTAGGACCGCAAAGGATGTTGATGTGATGCAGCTCATTGTCCATTTTATAAAGGCATAGTCAAAACCCAAGTGTGTCATAAGGAGCCTAAGGTAGATCCAACTTACTCTATCAAAGGATTTTGATAGGTCAAGTTTTATAATCGCACCTTTTATTCCTTTCAATTTTTGTGAGTGTAGTCCTGCCTGTGCCACCCCAATAGCCTCATGAATATGTCTGCCTTCCAAGAAGCCGAATTGTTCCAAAGAGATGATTTTTGAGAGGACACCTTTTATCCTTTTAGCCATGATCTTTGCCACCACCTCGTAATTAATGTTGCAGAGAGGATAGGTCTATAATTGTATAGGGTAACATGTTTATCAGATTTTGGAATCAAAGTAAGAAATGTGGTATTGAGAGGCAGATGAATGATACCACTTTTTCTTGATTCTTCCACAAGGTGCAGTAGGTCACTTCCGATGACATCAAAATGTGATAGGAAGAATTTGATAGTCCAGGCATCCGGTCTTGGGATATTTTCCTTTTGGAAACTTTGCAGGGTTTCCTTAAGTTCCTCTTCAGTGATTTATTCCAAGAGTTCCTGGTTGTCTTGTTGAGTAATAGAGCCTGGAAAAAAATGGGAGAGTCAGATAACTTTCGCTATGCTAGCATTCCTATTCTCCGAGAAGAGTGATTTGAAGTGTGAAATACCTAAAGAAGCCATATCTTCAAAGGATGTTGAGGTCTCATTTTGTTCGTTTCTTAATTCCCATATAGTATTTTGAGATTTCCTTCGTTTTGCAAAATCCTGAAAAACATTTTGTGTTCTCATCCCCACATTCCAGCCATATGGCCTCGCTTTTCAATCTCCAAACTTTCTCTTGTTTCAAGAGTAGTTTAAGTTGGAAACCTTCCATGGTTTTTGGGCGTTCAGTACATTCAAGGGAGAGGAAGCCTCCTCCAGCTGAGTTTTGTAGGAGAAAGATATCCTTTTTGACCTGGATAAGATCACATTCATCTCTTTTGTTTTTTTTGAAGGCCCAATATTTGATAAGGTGTTTGGTATTAATAATATTCTTGATGAAGTGAGGGGAAGCATAAGAGCCTTCATCAGGCTGATAAGGAATCCAAGAGTCCTTGATGATAGTAGTGACCTCTTCCTCTTTTAACCATGCAACACAAATTTTGAAAGAGCTAAAAGGTTTTGTAGAGTTTCCAAGGATTTCAAGGCAAATAGGTGAGTGATCAGAGTCTCCACCAGAATCCACCCATTGTCTGAAGCGTAGATTTTGACCAACAAGGTTTTCAACTAGTAAGAAACGATCCAATATTTTTGCAATTCTCCCCTCCCCCGATCATCGATTATTCTAGGTTGGCTTTAGCTTGGTGGGGGTGACATCAATGAGATGTGCGTCCCTTAGAAGCGACTCAAAGAAACCCACAAGGGGGTCCCCTTTAGCAGTAGGTCCCCATTATTTGTGTGATCCTAGGGTGAAGTTCAGATCACCTCCCAAAATCAAATTTTCCACTGCTAGAAAATATTTTTGTCGAAGGAGTTTCCACTAGGTTTATCTGTCCAGGTAAGGACCATAGATATTTAGAACAGTAAAATTTGAATTTAGACCAGCATGATAGAATTCATCTCCCAGTCTAGAGTCAAAACCCCAGGAATTTTTTACATTTATCAGCTTCATGTTCCATCCTAGAGCAAGTCCACCTGAGTGTCCTCGAGCATTGATAACAGTAAAATCATACAAGGGGAAAGTAGTTTTGAGCGCAACCAAGACATCATCCTCCTTTCCCAAGTTTATTGAAGCAACAATATATCCAGTTGTTGGAGAGAGATCAACCGTTTAAGAGCAATTTTTTTGGGCTTACTTTCCAACCCTCTACAGTTTAGGGATAGTAATCTCATTGAGTAACCTCAATCTGGGCGTTCGCTGCTCTAAGTGCCCTAACAATGGATTTCTGAGTTCCATATGCAAGGTATTGTAAAGATCTCTCCTATGCAGAAGAAAGGTGGGAGGTCCTACCTCTGTTCTTAGGTTTACCCAACTATGATTTTTGGCCCAGTCCAGTGCCGAAGGTATGCGAGACCAATAGGACAGGAATGTCCCTAGAGCGAAGGTGGAAATGGATGGGGGAGGAAGTATGGGAGGGATGTGTCAGATCAACAGAGGTAGTATCTAGAGGAGTGCAAGTGAGGATAGGAGGCATAAGATGGTTGGGTGAAGGGGGGGGGATGTTGTCACAGGGATAAGATGGGAGGTAGTAGAAGGGGGAAGAGAAACATTGCCATACAAATCCAAATATAAATAAAAAAAGGAAGATTCAATAGAGGGGAGAGAAGAAGAAGTGCATCAACCTTACCCAGAGGGGAAAGTGCGTCTGCATCAGCTAGCTATGTTTTCAGCTCCGTCGCAGGTTTCTCAGCAGTGTGTTTCTCAGAGGGATGTGGAGAAGGTTGTGACGGCGCTTCAACATTTTCATTGTGCACATGTGAGAGAGGAAGAACATCCGAGTCAGAGTGTACCTCCCGCATTTGTTCATTCAAGCATCCCTCTTTTTGTAAGCCCTTAGCCACCCCCAAGCCACTACCTTCTTCCCGCTTCTTGGATCTATCCAAGCTCTTGTTAAAATAAATTCTGCAATGTGTTTCCATGTGACCATAGCAGTGGCATCTGTGGCACCGGAAGGTCACACACTCGTAGTCTAGTTTCTATGTTCACGTTTCTTGTCCCCAGATGAAATTTAAGTTGTCGCTGAGCCCTGATCACACATTTATGGAGACCAATATCCTAGCCACCGACATCCTCTTAGTCTGAGTGTAGGACAAATCAACATCAATGAAAGCTTCGAGCGCGTTCCCAATTTCCCTGAAGGAATCCCATTTCCAAAATTCCCAAGGTAATCCCGACAATTGAACCCAGATCATAATTACTTCAAAATTCTCTATGTTAGCATCGAACATTGGTGTCCAGTTCTTGAAAAGAATTGGGGCATTTATGAAGCTCCAATGTTTCTACAAAACCCTAACTACATCCTCCTTATTCCAAAATTTGAAAATAGACCAACCTCTTGAAAGCACCATGATCTCCGGCATGTAATCCAGGAAGTGTAACCAATTTTGGGTTACCCATTTTTCCAGACCATCAGAGGTG
Organism: Larix kaempferi; assembly: GCA_027924585.1. Lineage (NCBI taxonomy): Eukaryota > Viridiplantae > Streptophyta > Pinopsida > Pinales > Pinaceae > Larix > Larix kaempferi. The sequence goes on along the minus strand of BSBM01000233.1, from coordinate 3,354,583 downwards.
GGATAGTTTCCCCTATCCCTTCCAACAACCATCGATTGATCCGTGTCCAGTGAATTTGCAACATAGACATTTTTACCGCATATGAGGTTGAGCGACTCCCTTAAGCTTTTAAGACATTTCCCTTTTTTCTTCCACGAAGGGGAACCCTCAAGGGTTTTTCCAGGGATAGTTGGAACATTTTGTTCAATCCCTTTCGCAAGCGAAGGAAGAAACCCCATTTGGTCAGAAGTTTGCAGGAAAGAAGCAATGAAGCCCTCTGGGCTCTGGGTGTTGTTTACCTCATCGAAGACCTGAGGGGTCAGTTAATGAACTAGGAGCTCCCCATGTGGCCATCCGCATTCCAACAGTTCTATCTTAGAGGGTAGGAAAGGATCCCAAACATCATCCAGAGTAGTATGCGTAATGGTTGCATCCATCGTTAACGGGAATCCTAAACAGATTTTTTGAGGCATTTCAAAGAGCGTTAACGATGAACCTCCGAGGGTCGTAGCGAGAGGTCTAACTGTAGACGAGTCTTGTGGAATGACAGCTTCCTCCTAGGACAAGCAACCAGCGACCGAAAAACCCCTCTGCAGGTTACTGTCCCCATCTGTCATGTTCTCCACCGACCCATATCCATATGTCAGGAAGAAATTTTTAACGCTTGGAGAAGTTCCTGCGGTAACGTGGTAGAAAATAGATTGACCGTCGAGTGGATCCGCAGTATAATCTACAGCGTCGACCGTATGGTATTCCAAGCTGGGTCCATTGGTCAAGTCACAGTTTTCCATTGGGATCCACACTAGAACCTCGGGAAAAAATGTCAGGGTTTGGTTTCAGTCGGTAGCCCCTTCGGGCTGCAAAACCCTAGCGGAGTCCATTTTTCTTCCCTTATGTTGATAAATAGTTATATCTCATTGTGACATTTATTAATGGTTATGTTACATTGATACATATGTTAATTACTTTGTTGCAATACAACATTCATCAATAATTAATACTATCCCAATCGTTGCATACATTATTAAAGGCAATAATGAAATACAAAGTGAGAAATAATTATATGAATAATGATAAAAATGCTTTATCCATCCAAGAAAAACGAGATCACACCCAAATATGCCTGAAACTCATGAGATTAAATAGAGGATTAGAAGATGAGGGGAGGCACCCAACTCCTTAGGTAAGCCATGAGAAAATATCAAGAAAATATGGTAGAGAATATCAAAAGAATATGGTAGGTATCCAACAAAACCTTGGTAGGTATCGAGAGTTTTGAAACAAGTATTGCATATGATTTTAAGTGTTACTTTGACATAGGTAGAATTATCAATCCACATATGTATATTAAGTATATTGAATATAAAACATATAACATATTTCTATATGCATAATATGGGCATGACATGACCATAACAACATAACAATTTAGTAAAAGTATATTATGTTGAGTTAATTTTAATTAAAATTAAAATTATATATATATATATATATATATATATAAAGATTATAAATAGTTTATTATATATTAATATTAAAATATAATATAATTAATTTTTAATAAAGTAATATATATATATTTTTAATAAAGTAATATATATATATATATAGTGTTATAATAAATATAATAAATAAAATTTGAGTGTTATATAATATTGAGAATGAATGAATTATGAGTATATGTATTTTAATTAAATGTGAGTTAAGTGATTATGAGAAAAATAATTATTTTTTAATCTAAATTTAAATCTTATTATCGAATATATTTATTTTCAGTAAACTAATGATCATTAAATAAATAAATAATTTCTAAATACCTATTTGTAAAACATAAGTAAACGAAGTACATATATTAATAAAATAGATTTCTCAAACACCAATATCAAAAAATGAAAACATAAAATATATAAAATCCAATATTGAAAATTGAAAATAGTCTAATGAGTAACTAAGCTCAAACAAATTATATAGGTTAAAAATAAAATGTAATGAATAACTAATATATTGTTTTGCTAATTTAAGTAAAGGAATTTCTTACCAAATTGTGTTTGAGACTAAAAATAAAGTTTAAATATAATCGAATTATGAAATTATATATATATATATATATTTTAAATTGTAGATGATTTTTAGAACATGAACATGTGGCAACTTTTTAAGCAAAGGCCATGGTCTCACATGCTTTTAGGTAGAAAAACACTAAAGCCTCTTGTTGAAAAGGCTCTCGAAACCATTGGTTGGTAGAACAAAACAAGACTTTTGACAAATGTTCATATCCCAACTATTAAGAATTGCATTTAAAACAACAAATTCAATAGTTACTTGTGTAGTCTTCCCTCGATCTCCTTGCATGATAGATCCTTTGAGAATTGAAAACATATAAATAATTCATATATTGGGAATTTTCGAATCAATCTTGTCCACCTTATCAAACAATTTAAAACAATTAGCTCTTTTTTTCCTATGAAAAAAAATCATAGTGAAAAATTCGAACCATATTGTTCATAGGAAAAATATTCATACATTTGATTTCCTCTAGGAGTAGGTATGTTATCTACATCATATTTTCTAATGTATAACATTACAAATAACTTCTATCCATATAAATGTACTTCAAAATTGTTCAGTATGATTCTACATTGTATGTTCTTCACAAAAAAGTGTGATTACATCCACATATATCTAGCAGGCCCATATAGGATGGGCAAAGAATTCAGATAAGCATAAGCCCCATATCATGTTCCTTTATGGTGTCTTTATTGATTTCACATACCTTTGTGTAGCCTTCAGGAAGCAATCATCCTTGTTTGAAGAGGAGATATGCATCAATGTTTCGCTCCCTGTATATGTGGTAGAATGAGAGATCATCAAAGAAATCTAGAGTGCTGTTAATAACATCATAAATAGGCCCGAGAAATATATTCTTAGGGAGGACTTCTAGTTGTGAGCCATTTGATGACAAGTAGTGAGTCCCCATATACTTGAAGCGATTTCACACCAAGGAAAATAGCCAGTTTAAGAATATTGAACACAACAAGCATTTCTGCTCTATTGCTTGTAGCTAATCCAAAACAACTAGTTGTTAACACTGCCTAATTGATATATAATTGAGAAACATAAAGGAAAAAAAAGGAAAGCGATGTGATGCTAGGTTAGAGGATGATTCAAGACTTTGTGATTTCTTCAAAAATCTAATCAAAATATGAGTGGATAAATAAATATATAAATAATTATACAAATATAGATAATAATTTAGCTTAGTGGGTTAGTTAGAGTTGTTAAGTTACTTGTGTAGTCTTCCCTCGATCTCCTTGCATGATAGATCCTTTGAGAATTGAAAACATAAAAATAATTCATATATTGGGAATTTTTGCATCAATCTTGTCCACCTTATCAAACAATTCAAAACAATTAGCTCTTTTTTTCCTATGAAAAAAAATCATAGTGAAAAATTTGAACCATATTGTTCATAGGAAAAATATTCATACATTTGATTTCCTCTAGGAGTAGGTATGTTATCTACATCATATTTTCTAATGTATAACATTACAAGTAACTTCTATCCATATAAATGTACTTCAAAATTGTTCAGTATGATTCTACATTGTATGTCCTTCACAAAAAAGTGTGATTACATCCACATATATCTAGTAGGCCCATATAGGATGGGAAAAGAATTCAGATAAGCATAGGCCCCATATCATGTTCCTTTATGGTGTCTTTATTGATTTCACATACCTTTGTGTAGCCTTCAGGAAGCAATCATCCTTGTTTGAAGAGGAGATATGCATCAATGTTTCGCTCCCTGTATATGTGGTAGAATGAGAGATCATCAAAGAAGTCTAGAGTGCTGCTAATAGCATCATAAATAGGCCCGAGAAATATATTCTTAGGGAGGACTTCTAGTTGTGAGCCATTTGATGACAAGTAGTGAGTCCCCATATACTTGAAGCGATTTCACACCAAGGAAAATAGCCAGTTTAAGAATATTGAACACAACAAGCATTTCTGCTCTATTGCTTGTAGCTAATCCAAAACAGCTTGTTGTTAACACTGCCTAATTGATATATAATTGAGAAACATAAAGGAAAAAAAAGGAAAGCGATGTGATGCTAGGTTAGAGGATGATTCAAGACTTTGTGATTTCTTCAAAAATCTAATCAAAATATGAGTGGATAAATAAATATATAAATAATTATACAAATATAGATAATAATTTAGCTTAGTGGGTTAGTTAGAGTCGTTATGTTACTTGTGTAGTCTTCCCTCAATCTCCTTGCATGATAGATCCTTTGAGAATTGAAAACATAAAAATAATTCATATATTGGGAATTTTTGAATCAATCTTGTCCACCTTATCAAACAATTCAAAACAATTAGCTCTTTTTTTCCTATGAAAAAAAATCATAGTGAAAAATTTGAACCATATTGTTCATAGGAAAAATATTCATACATTTGATTTCCTCTAGGAGTAGGTATGTTATCTACATCATATTTTCTAATGTATAACATTACAAGTAACTTCTATCCATATAAATGTACTTCAAAATTGTTCAGTATGATTCTACATTGTATGTCCTTCACAAAAAAGTGTGATTACATCCACATATATCTAGCAGGCCCATATAGGATGGGCAAAGAATTCAGATAAGCATAGGACCCATATCATGTTCCTTTATGGTGTCTTTATTTCTTTCACATACCTTTGTGTAGCCTTCAGGAAGCAATCATCCTTTTTTGAAGAGGAGATATGCATCAATGTTTCGCTCCTTGTATATGTGGTAGAATGAGAGATCATCAAAGAAGTCTAGAGTGCTGTTAATAGCATCATAAATAGGCCCGAGAAATATATTCTTAGGGAGGACTTCTATTTGTGAGCCATTCGATGACAAGTAGTGAGTCCCAATATACTTGAAGCGATTTCACACCAAGGAAAATAGCCAGTTTAAGAATATTGAACACAACAAGCATTTCTGCTCTATTGCTTGTAGCTAATCCAAAACAGCTAGTTGTTAACACTGCCTAATTGATATATAATTGAGAAACATAAAGGAAAAAAAAGGAAATTGATGTGATGCTAGGTTAGAGGTTAGTTAGAGTCGTTAAGTGACGTAATGTGTAAATATGAGGTCACATGATCAAGTCCTTGGGATAGCTATCTATATGAATGTTGAGGGATTCACTCGATATCCCTACTGATTTAGGCTCTGTAAACATGGTCAGTGATTTATCATGTTGGAATATATATATATATGAAGAAACAAATGTGCATTTATTTCTAAATTGTCCAATTGGAAGTCATGTTTGGAGGGAGGTTGGTAGTCTCTTTGGTTTACAAGATATGTGGAAAAGGGAGACCATATCTGATAGCTTAAAACATTGGTTTTCAAGAAGTGATCTAAAGGCTCCCTATCTCATTCCATTTTTAGTACTATGGAGGATTTGGACATCAAGAAATGAATTTATATTTTAGGAACATGTCACTCGAACTTAAGGTCACTGCTCAGGTGATGGCTTTGTTGTCTCTTAAATGTGGAAAGAAAAATGAAAGGGGTTAGACAAGTGGATCTAGAAACTGACCAAACTATCCCTTGGGAGTTTTTCAATGGATCCAATCAACTAGAAGGGGAGAAATGTGGTGCAGGTTATGTATTGTATATCTCTAAAAATTATTATTTTTATGGGCATAGAGTTTTTGGGTAAATGCTCTAATAACAAGGGATAGATATAGACCTTATTATCGTTGATGAAGTCTGCATTAAACAAAGGATTGGATCGGTTGCAGGTATACAATGATTCAAAAATGAAAATTAAATGGATGAACAATATTATACAGGTTCGTGGTGTGGGATTAATCAATCTGGTTGCACATCTCAAACACATAGCATCAAGATTCCAACATATATCATTCTCACACATATACAGGGATCATAATGCCATAGCATATGCCTTATCAAAAGAGATCATTTGTGGGCCTCATGATTAGATTATTGAGGTAAAAAACTGTGGTGGATTTGATGCCATTTCTCAGATGTATGATGTAACTGACTCTTAATTGCTTGTTTACTCAAGTTTTTGACTTTTTGATAGTTTTTAAACTATTTCAAAATTGTGGTGTTATAGTGTTGTAAATCTATCAGTCGATGGAATGTTTATCATTGTTGAATAGTTCACCAGGTGATTTGGTATTAAAGTGGTGTTTAAGAGGGTAATCTATACGTCTAGGTCTATGTCTGCAAAGACATTTTAAATAATGCATTTCAATTTCTTATTGAAAATGAAAATATGATTTTTCCAACGAATATATATATATATATATATATATATATATAATCAATTGGGAGGATGGAGCATAGGTCTCAGGCTACTAGGGTTCTGGTGGTTGCTTCTCTAGCAGTAGGTTTTGGTTGTGGGAGGGTGTGTGTTGAGGATTTTAAGGGTGTTGTTATCACATTTATAGTATCTGGGGCTACCATATCTTCAGATTAGATTCCTGTCCTTTTTTCAGCCAGTCCTTTACATTGAGATGCTTGAGATCAACATCATATGAGAATTTATTCCAAGATCACTTATTTTTTCAGAACATCCCATGAGCATATGTATTCATCCTTATGCCATGACTGAGTCTCAGGAACTCAAATTTGATGACTGATGTAGCCATTTTTCCCATACATAGCAGTATGCAGTGCCCAGATGTGCGGCAGCAGGTTTTCCAGTTGATAAATGATGGTTCAGATGGTTGATACAAGTATATGACCCAGCAAGTATATGGATGTGTATTGGTTTGTATTACTCTTTTGGTCATTTTGGTAGCCTGATTTAGCATTTAGTGGTCATGATCTGGCGATATATCTACATATTATGGACATTGTTTTTCATATTATATATATATATATATATATATATATATATATGGTTTAGCCTGCTCAAAATTATGAAGTTCTTGTCACATGGGTGCTCGCAATAAGTTATTTCCCTTTTGTCAAATTTCAATCAATCTAAGCCATCTGGGATAAACTACACATTTTAAATCCACCCTCCCATCCCAACTGTTTGAATCTGCTTTGGGTTTGTGGTCTGGTAAATATTTTATTTTTGAGATTTTCAATCAGGAGTCTAAGCATTGTCACATGAGTGGAGATAAAACACTTCATTTCCCTTTCCAGTCATCTTTGATGAATAACATTTTTCAATTTTTCAATCCTTCTCATTGGTGGCTGGACAAGGTATATAAGGATCAACTTCATCGTTTCTCCATTTTTGAACAACAAGTGGGGCTAATCTCGATTTGTACATCATTCCTGGAGTGAAAATAATTAATTTTCCCAGCTAGGTAGATGAGAAAGAAAAGAAAATCTTAGGAGGGATGAATCGTGTGGCATATTATGTTCTTCCATCAATTCTAAACTTGCATTATTTTTATGATCCTATTGTTGATGTATATGTAACTTCAGAATGTATTTCATATATATTTATTGTACCCTTATTAGAGATGTGTTATTCCTCTATAAGGAAGTGTTGTCATGTGGATTGACAAGTGTCACAAGTGTGTGTACTTGCCGATGGGTTATTAGACCACCATGTGTGGGGTCGGCCCTGAAATATATATTATATTGTGGATGTACCTATCTAGACAAGTTGGCCCCATAAGGTCACTAGGAAAACAGGTTAGTATAAATAGAGATTAGGAGATCTCTATTTAGATCATTCGGAAAGTTATATCTCTCTCACTCAAAAAGTGGCGCACTAGTGAGGAGGAGGATCATCTGCTACTAGGAGACTATCTCAATGTATTTTGGTTGTACTTTGGTTGAGCCATTGCTCTCTCTATCTCTGAGGAAGTTGTGGGGTTTTTCACCTTAGGGTTTTCCTCATGGAAACTCTATGTCTCTTGTCTCTCATGCTTTTGATTCTTGTGATGCTTGTCATGCTTATTGTGATTGTTATGCATTGATATACTATATATGTTATTCTCTTAGTGAAGATCCTAGAATATTGTGAATTAATGCTCAAAATTTAACATGGTATCAGAGCTAACCTGAGAAGAAGACATTTTGCAGTGATGGAAACTTGAGTTTCTTGTTTATTGGGTTTCTCTACACAGATTTTGGAAAAGCACTATAGTAGATTGACTCTAATCATCAAGGAGAATCTATCTGTCCAATCAAAATTCAATTCTGAGCATTTTCAGATTTGGCCCTAAAAATTAGGGTTTCCACAAAAATAGGAATTTCTGAAATCTGAAGACATAGCTGGAAGCTCCTTGCAAAAATCGAAGTTTAGAGCTTTGGATCGAGATTTTTGGCTGGGTAGATCTCCGGGAAACTCAAACCCTAATTCAGGGCTCTCCCTAGTGAACCCGGGAGGACAAAAAAGAAAATCTGAAAGGTAAAGCTTTGCTGATCTCAAATTCTGAATACACCAGGCTGATCAGCTCATCAAGGCGCATCTTTCTATCCTTTTAGAAAATTGAAATTCACATTTTGAATTTTTAGGGTTTTTTTTCGACAAACCCTAATCCGGGACCAGATCCAGTTTTCAGCATTTCAAGTGGTAAGACCTAAATCTTTTCTATTTCCATTTGAAGTACTCTTTAAGATGTCTCACCACACCAAGCTTGAGGATAAGCTTGAAGGAGCTAATAACTTCCGAGCTTGGAAGTATAGGATTGGGTTAATACTGGAAGAGAATGAGTTGGACTCATATGTAAAAGAAGACATCCCTATCCCAGAGGATGATGAGGCTAAAGTATTACATAAGAAAAACTTGGTCAAGGCAAAGAGGATCATTGCTGATTCTATCAAAGACCATCTCATACCCCATGTGTCTTCTCTAAAGACACCCAAGGAGATGTTTGACTCTTTGACCAATCTATTTGAAGGGAAGAACATAAATCAGAAGATGACCCTGCGGAACCAATTGAAAGGAGTAAAGTTTCAGAATGGAGAAACCATTCAATCTTATTTTTCAAGGGTCTCCCAGATCAAGGAACAACTAGAAGCAGTGGATGAAATGGTGGAGAATGGTGAAGTGGTGATGACCACTCTAAATGGCCTACCCAGGTCATGGGATTCCTTTATTCAAGGAATTTGTGCAAGGAAGAAGTTGATCTCCTTCAACAGATTGCGGGAAGAATGCTCTCAAGAAGAAGCTAGGCTTGTGGCCCGAGAAGAAAAGATGGGAAATGAAGATCAAGCTCTCACAGCACATGCCAGGAAAGGCAAGTCCAAGAAGGAATCATCTCATAACAGGAGATTCTCACACCACCATTATCATAAAGATAAGAAAGATCTCAGATGCTTCAATTGCAATGAGAAGGGACACTTTGCTTCAGATTGTCCCAAGAAGAAGAAAGACAACAACAGCAACTTCAATAAGAAGAAGAAGAATAAAAAAAGAAGATATCATGCTCATGCTGCCGAAGATGATGAACCCCCAAAGAAGAAGGCTAGGGCAGAAAGTGATAGTGATGATGACTCATCAAGTGAAGAAGAATATGTTCTAATTTATGCTCTCACAGGTACTATCTCCCATGGTTGTAATGATTGGTTGATTGACAGTGGGGCTTCCAAACACATGACTGGGTTTAAGGAATCTTTTGTGAATATATTTGAACATGAATCACCCCATAAGGTGAAACTTGGGGATGATTATCAATACCCAATCAAAGGAAGTGGTGAAGCCTTCTACAACCTAGATTCTAGAAAATATTTGAAGATGAAAGAAGTCCTTTATGTACCTGGGCTCAAGAAGAACTTACTCTCCATCTCTGCATTGGATGCAAAAGGTATGAGGGTTGCATTTGTGGATGGCCAAGTCCTAATGTGGCCAAAGGGAAAGACCATAGATGATGCAGTAGTGATTGGAGAGCAAGAGGGAGGTTTGTATAAATTGAAGGGACAACCTAAACATGCCATGGTACTTGAATCCATGGAGCCAAGTGAACTTTGGCATAGAAGACTTGCTCATATGCACTATAGGGCAATTTCAATTGCAAGCAAGGATGTAGAGGGTCTTCCTGAGATCAAGACCAAACATGAAGGTGTTTGCAAAGGATGTGCAAAAGGTAAGAACATTAAGAAGGCTTTCCCAAGTAGTGAAAGCAAGGCAAAAGACATCTTGGAAATCATCCACTCAGATGTATGTGGTCCTATGTCATCCAATTCTTTGAGTGGGTATGTTTACTATATCTCATTTATTGATGACTTCTCCAGGAAGACTTGGGTATACTTCTTGAAGAACAAAGATGAGGTGTTTGATAAGTTCAAGGAATTCAAAACCTTAATGGAAAATCAAATTGACAAGAAGATCAAAACATTCAGATCTGACAATGGTGGAGAATTCACCTCAGGTGACTTCAAGAAGCTTTGCAGTGATTCAGGGATTAAGAGGGAGTTGACTGCTCCTTATAATCCTCAAAAGAATGGAGTTGAAGAAGGGAAGAACAAAACAATCATGGAAACAGCAAGGGCAATGCTGCATGACTAGGATCTACTTATGCATCTATGGGCAGAAGTAGCTAGAACAGCTGTATATGTGCAGAACAGAACACCCCACAAGATATTGGACAACAAGACACCAGAAGAGGTCTTTTCTGGTAAGAAACCTAAAGTTGGCCATCTTAGAATATTTGGTTGTCCAGTATACACTCATGTCCCAAAGGAAAACAGGACTAAACTAGATCCTTCAGGAAAGAAGGGTATCTTTGTGGGTTACAGTGAAAGCTCGAAGGCTTACAGAATATACTTTCCAGGGTTCAAGAAGATTGATGTCAACAGGGATGTAACATTTGATGAAAACTCAGCATTCATCAAATCAAGGAAGGCACCTATCAAAGTTTATGAAGAACCTAAGGAAACTAGATTTCAAGACACTACCATGACTGAAGCAGTTCCAGAAGTTGTTCGTGAGTTTGAATATCCACAAGAACCTGTAGATCCACCTTGTGAGGATAACTCTCACAAGAGGAAACCTGCATGGGCTAGAGAGCTCATTCAAAATGCAGAAAGATTTGGCATTCCAGAAGAAGAACACAGAGCAAAGAAGAGAACTAGATCATATACCAGCTATGTTGCCTTACTCTGTGACATTATGAACAAAGAGCCTTCCGGTTATGAAGAATCAGCGGAAAAGAAAGAATGGAAGGATGTCATGGTTGAGGAATACCAATCAATAATGAAGAATGATGTTTGGGATGTTGTCCCAAGACCTAAAGAGAAGTCTGTTGTGACTTCCAAATGGATCTACAAAATCAAGCATGCTGCAGATGGTAGTGTAGAAAAATACAAAGTAAGATTCGTAGCTCGTGGCTTCTCTCAGAAAGAGGGAATAGATTATGAAGAAACTTTTGCACCTGTAGCCAAGTATACTTCCATCAGAATAGTACTTGCCCTGGCTGCAACAATGAAATGGAAAATACACCAGATGGATGTCAAGACTGCTTTCTTGAATGGTGTAGTTGAAGAGGAGGTATATGTGGAGCAGCCACTCCGTTTTGAAATACATGACAGGGAGTCATATGTGTGCAGATTGAAAAAAGCCTTGTATGGCTTGAAGCAAGCTCCCAGAACTTGGTATGGTAGGATGGATAGTTTCCTATCTAGTTTGGGCTTTACCAAGAGTAAAGCGGATTCCAACCTTTACTACAAGGTCGAGGAAGGGAGTCATGTGATTCTACTCCTATATGTGGATGACTTATTTGTAACAGGAGATGACAGATTAATTGCAGATACTAAGAGGAAGCTTGCTGCTGAGTTCGATATGAAAGATTTGGGAATGATGCATTATTTCCTATGTATGGAAGTGTGGCAGAGTGCAGGTGGGATCTTCCTTGGTCAAGGGAAGTACATAGTAGATATCTTGAAGAGATTCGGGATGATGGATTGCAAGGCCATGGCCACACCCATGGCATCGAATCTGAAGCTTCTATGTGATGCTTCATCTGAGCCGGTTGATGTCTCTATGTATCATCAGATGATTGGGTCCTTGATGTACCTGATGAACACGAGACCGGATATTTGCTTTGCGGTGAACACATTGAGTCACTTCCTGACAGATCCGAGGAGTGTTCATCTGGTTGCTGTAAAGCATGTTCTGAGGTACCTGAAGGGTACAGTGGATTATGGGCTCAAGTATGAAGCGAATCAAAAGTTTAACCTGCAGGGTTATGTTGATTCAGATTGGGCTGGCAGTGCTGCAGATAGGAAGAGCACATCTGGGTGCTGCTTCAGTATGGGATCAGGTGTGATCTCTTGGTTTAGCAGGAAGTAGTCCTGCGTAGCACTGAGTACAGTTGGCATTCTCTTAACATCAAACTTCCCACACTCACCCCCACAGGAAACCACAATTGAACTCAGCAAGACACACACCTTCTCAAATTGATCACAGAAGTAACGAGAACCTACCTTGGAGGGATAATTTAAAGGCCAGGCACCACTTACAACCATTAAATTACCCATATTGATACAGGATTTGTAATAATGCCCCGCGTCCTTCGAAAACATCATAATATCATATCCCTGATCATCAAACTTCATCTGAATCGTGGGGAATCGATTACTAGTCTCCATCCCACACTTCAAATCTTGGATCATCATTGTCCTCCTAGAAGAATAACCGAGTGAAGGACATGTCGTTAAATTTCCCAAATGATTCACATAAGGTCTCTCATAACTCTTGCAAGCACTAGTATCCCAGCTATTCAAAACCATCACTTCACATTACTTCAATCGAATGTCAACAACATCACCCATCGCACAAATGCTGTTTTCAGCAATTCGCAAACATATATCCTGACATGTGCTCGTTGGCATGTTGAGGGCGTCGCCATTCCATCTCTCATCATGGCAGCTGGCACCCTAGTTTGCAAGAACGTCATCCAAGCAGTTTTCACTATACCTTACATGGTAAAAGGTGATTGAGGTCATCATCATTATAATATTTTCTAAGCATTCCAACCACCACGCTAACCTCCAATCAGGGGTCAACTTAGCCGCTCGAGTCTCATTAACCAGCCTGATGGCTAGATAAATAATTAATTTTGGAGTCCCCCTCCATGTGGAGACATGAAATTCCATGCCGAGTGGCCATGTTTAAACCCTGTATCATCACCTCGCATTCGTCCACATTATTGGTTTCCAGGCCCAAAGGACCATAGTAACTAAACATAACACTCCCTTTGTCATCCCGCACGAAACCACCATACCCAGCATTCCCAGGATTACCCTTTGACGCTCCATCGAAGTTGAGCTTAAGCCAGCCAGGTAAAGGTCCAGACCAAACTACTGGACTCTCCATGGATGTTCACCGAGGAAGACTGCTACCGATATGGTTAGGTGGTGCCCCAATGCCCCATTGTTTCAAAATACTTACTTCGTTCGCTGGTAAGTTCACATCTTGCTCATTCCACAAAGTTAATTGCAGAGTCTCTATAATGCCTCGTTGAATTTGACTCCAAATAGCAGTACAATTCTGAAATTTTCCGGTGAAATTTCTTTGATTACGTTCCTTCCATACAATCCACAAAAGAAAACCAGGGAATGGTTCCCAGATTCTATTGAGTCTCCCCTGGAACGGATCCTTCCTCCAACACTTAATCGAACCCGTAGGGTCAATACAAAGTCTATCAGACATACAGAAGATCACAGCTCCCTTATCCCAGAGTTTGGAGGATAACCTACACTCATCAAGAAGATGGGAAATCGTTTCCCCGTGATTCCTGCAGAGAATGCAATAAGAGGGTCCCTCAAAGCCCCTCTTGGAAAGGTTGTCCCATGTTAAAATTTTCCCTTTCAGCACCAACTAGAGGAAGAGGGTAATTTTAGGCTAGAGTTTAGCATCCCAAAGGTGCTTCCAAACACTGTCAACAATAGGCTCATCATGACCACCTTGAATATAATAAGCCTCTTTCATGGTAAACATACCTTTCAGCCGATGCCCCCAACGCAGCAGGTCCAATCCCAACTAAACTTTGATCTAGCGCTGTTGCAAAGTTTCATGGATGTGTTTGCCAATTTCCTCCCCATAGGTCTCCATCCACCAATTCAGAGACTTCCACACCTGAAACCCTCTGTCATTCGGTTCCTCCTGCCAATAATGCTCAATCATCTACCAATCATGGTTAAAAGCTGGTGATTCCGGAGGGATATCTTTCACCAAAGTTACAAGGGGCGGTTCTTGTTTCCACACATCAGACCATAGGTTAGCTGATTAGCCTTATCTGACCTCCCAAAAACTGTGTTTTCTTATCAGGTCATGTCCCTTTCTATCCATATTCCAAATTTGCGACCCCTGTTCCGGCCCATCCATCCTGACCCAGTCCTGCTTTTCAAAATCAGGAGCATACTGCTTTCCCTATAAACTGGCCCATTGCTCGTTAGTATGATTGAGCCACCTCCACCAAATCTTGGCTCCACACACAATGCTCATCTTCTCAGGATCCCGTATCCCAAGCCCCCGTTCAGGTTTAGACTTACACAGAGTCTCCCAAGCCACCAAGGGCCATTTTTTGTGTTCCGTAGTGCCTCCCCAAAGGAAGGAACGTTGCATATTTCTTATTTCCTTCAGGACCGATTTAGGAGCCGATAGCACAGGAAAGAGGTAAAGAGGCATCGCTTGAAGCACTGTTTTAACAAGAATAACTCTTCCTGGAAGGTTTAAAGCACAGAGCGTCCAATTAGAGAGTTTCTCTTGCATTTTACTTAAGAGTTCTTCCCAAGAAGCCTTCTTAAGGACAGTATCAGATAGGGGAGCACCTAAGTATTTGGTTGGAAGGGAACTCTTTTTGAAACCTAAAATCCTTACAATGTTCCTTTGACTAGCAAGAGGAGTATTAAAGAAGAAAATCAAGGATTTGTCCATATTCAGAGTAATCCCCGAAGCTCTTAAGAATATATTCAAAGCCTTCTTTATTTGTCTAGCTTCTTGAATAGAAGAATGACCCATTAGGAGAGTGTCATCAATAAATTGTTGACGCGTTATAGCCTTTTCATAAGGTGGGAATTTGAGACCTTTTATTTTCTCCTGATCAACAAAATTTGAAATAAGCCTGCCAAGACCTTCAGTCATGATCACAAAGAGAAAGGGTGAGAGAGGATCCCCTTTATGGATGCCCCACGTTGGCTTGAAGACATATGATGGGTGCCCATTCATCAGGATAGAAAAGAACGCAGTTGAAGTAAGATTAGCGATCCACTTGATCCATAGCTCACTGAAACTGAAAGATTCCATAATCTCTTTCATGTAGGTTCAGTTAAGTTTATCATAGGATTTAGATAAGTCTAATTTCAGTAGAATCCCAACCTTCTTAGTACTCTTAAGGGAATGTAAGAATTCCTGAGCTAGGATAATACCACCGAGAATCTGTCTTCCTTCCACAAAACCCGTATGTTCCAACGAGATCAAAGTAGGAAGAGGGGGTTTTAGTCTATTGGCCTGACTTTCATTATGAGTTTGTAGATGATGTTACACAGTGAGATAGGTATGAACAAGTCAGATCTCTCTTCCCCCGAAGTTTTCGGAATCAGAGTGATAAAGGTAGAATTTAGAGTAGGGAGCACCCCTTTCATTCTCTGAGATTCTTCCACGACCTACCACACTTCAGTTTTAATCAAATCCCAGAAGTGGTGAAATAATTGGCCGTAAAACCATCAGGCCCTGGGGATTTACCATCCTCCATTTGGTTAATGGCTAACTCAACCTCCTGGACTTCAATGGGACGAATGAGCATCTCATTATGCTCATTGGTAATAAGCCTAGGAATTACATCCTTGATCTCCCTACAGGCTGTGGACCAGTCAAACTGAGGTTCCGTAGTCACTTCCTTAAAATGAGACAGGAGTTCCCGCTCGATATCATCATGAGAATCAACTAAAAATCCCTCATTGGTACGGAGGTTGCAAATTAGATTATGGTGTCGATGTTGAATGGTTTCTCTATGAAAGAACTTTGTGTTCTTATCCCCATCCTTCAACCATTGGTTTCGAGACTTCTGCTTCCATAAAAATTCCTCCTGATTTTATCTCTGATAAAGTTGTTCAGAAAGGTTTTTCTCCTCCAAAGCCAACTCAACATTCAGGCCATTCCTCATGATGCTTTCCTGGACATGTTCCATCTGTATCTAAATCTTGGCTATATCAATCAAAATGTCCCCAAAGATGTCTTTATTCCATCTTTTGATGTTCTGTTTCAACAGCTTCAGTTTTTGTTGAAAACAATACATTTTAGTACCCTGAGGGGTGGGAGTATTCCTCCACCAATCCTCCACAGTAGTATGGAAGTCTTTATGAGTTATCCAAAAACTTTCGAACCTGAAAGGCCTCGTCATTCTTGTTCCAATATTACTCCATATAAGGGAAACCAGCCAATGGTCAGAGCTTGAAGAAGCGATCGGGCATCATGACAGAGTACCCCCTAAGAGCATAATGCTTTCAGACAGAAGAAATCTATCCAACCTCGCTGCCACCAAATACTCCCCTCCATGTCTGTTGTTCTAGGTGAAACCATTGCTCCCTATATCGACATAAATCAGTTTACTATTCTCAATGAATTCATCAAACAAAGTGTTCTCCGGAGTTAGGATTCTCCTGCCCTCTTTCTTCTTCGCCAGTGACCTGATCAAGTTGAAATATCCTCCAGCAATCCAGTGGGTCCCTTCAAACATGCTCCTAAGCCTGGATAAACTGGTAATGAAATTACGCTTCTCCAGATAACTACTCGGCCCATACACATTGGTAATCATCCCCTTCGCATTGGATCCTAAAAGATGAAATGCAGCAGAGAGAATGAACTTGGTGGAGAGAAAGTCAGTGAGGGCCACAAGCCGCGGGTCCCACAGGATTTCTATTCCTCCAGAGTGCCCAATAGAATCCAACATCATACACTTACAATTTTTCCAAATGCTATACGCATTTAGATCCAAGTGAGCTCCTGAACACTTGGTTTCTTGTAACAGAACCACAACAAGTTTTTCCTTCATAATCTTACTTTTCCCTAGAATATTCCATGAAATAATTTTCATCAAGCATTGTATCTCACAGATAAGAGAGCTTCCTGGATCGTTGGATACTGACTAGAGTCAACCAATCGAGCCCCAATTTCCCCTATTCGTTCCCTATTGGATCTCTGTCCTCTCTTCGATCCTCCTTCTTTGAATTTCCTTTTGCTCTCCTTCAACTTTTGGGGACCAATCCCCAGACTGGGAGTGGGTTTCGTTTTAAGAATGGCGTCCTTCAATAGCTTAAGTTGATTGTCCGGAATGGAGTGCACCTCAATGTTCTTACATGCTTCTTCAATACTATCAAGATCCAGGTCTCCAAGTTCCATTTCCTCCTCCATCGACTCAGCTACCAAAGGATTTTTCCTAACAGTTTTACCTTTGTTTCTGATCTCAGATATCACTTCTGGATTATCCACCTCATTATTAGGGGATTTCTGGGTTTCCTGAGGAATAAGAGGGTTTGGCGAATCGGGATCCAACGCAGCAAAGCAGTTTGTGCTGGGTCCTTTACTCTTTGGCTCAACCCCATTATGCCTCCTTCCCGCTTTCCTTCTATTAGTGATTTTGGTAAAGCCTTCCACATCTAGTTGGTCCTGAGGTTTGCTACCTGGTATTTCCGTAGGGAGGTTCAAATGACAGTCACATGCCAGATTTCTATGGGTATGACATCGTTGACAACGAAAAGGAACGTGTTCATAATCTAGGGTTTGAAACCACTCATATTCTTCCCAATTTAGGTTGATCCCCTCCGGTAGGGTTTTAGAGATATTCATATAAACACATAAATGGGCATATGACACATACCTTTCTTGCTTAGTTTGATCATAGATTTTAACAAAATTCCCTAGAGCGCCTCCATTCGCCTTCAGTATGTCAGGGTCCCAGTATTCAGTCGATAATGAAAGACTCTGATCCAAACCGGGGCTATAGACAGATCCTCCTTGTCAGGGTTAAAATGATCTTTCCACATTTGTAAAAATAACCCTACTAAGTAGTAGAAATATGGTCCTCCCTCGAATACCTTGTCCTTGTCTTCCACATTGATAAAAACCACAGTGAAGAAACCCTTCGACCCCAGTAGGAGATCAAAATGTCCTTTAGGTTTCTAGGTTGAGTGAATCCACCATATTAGCGCTTTCTCAGATGGCCAGACGCCCATAAATTTGCTGATTAGCGCATGATCTGTCATGTACTGAATTCTCTCTTTAACCCTTGCCGAATTCACTGAGATGGAAGGAGTATTAAGTGACTTAGGAATACAGAATCCCTGCCCCGTTTTTCCTATCCCCGATGCCGAAATCTCCTTTTTATTACTGCAACCCTCTCCTCTGATCCCTTCCACCAACCGTTGCACCTACGGAATCTCCATCGTCGGCTCCTCATCTGGCCGAGGAGGAGGGTATGGGCCCCTCCCCTGGTTCTGAACCATCCTGCCCCACAAACCCTGTGCCCCTGCACCGCACCCTAACTTCGGACTGTAGGAACATTGCTGTTACAGATAATCACTTCTTGGAGCATCCTCGACACAAACCAATTCCAATTAAATGCTAAGTATTCCATTCGTAGCAACCGTTAATCACACAATGTGAACTCAATTGGTTTCATGTGCAACGTAGCTTCCATGCATAGATTGAGAGCTACCTGGCTAGCATCGGATATTTACGTGTTTTTTTTTTCAAAAGATATTGACATGTTTGTTATCATGAAAAGTATTACTAAAGATTTTATTCAATGGGGCATTTGTATCCTAGCTTTGATATCGGTGCAAATCACTATCCAAACAGGTCTTCTTGATGAATTGCAACTGGTTAATGGAATAATCAATGCTAAATAGATATAATAAAAAATATAACCAAATTTTGAGACAAAATAGTTGATAAAAAATTGTATGCAGTTATGGATTAATCAAATTTACTTTATATGTGTAAATGACCTCCATTATAAGGCCCATAAGCTCCTTCTCAATAAGCTCATTCTCAATGAACTTAAATAAAATATGAAACATCTTTACTTTACAAACAAAACCAAAATTTGTCACGGCATGGATAACATCAAAGCTATGCAAATGCAATAGCTTTTTCAATTCGGCAGGTATTAGCTGCATGGCAGCCTTGTTGAATGCGGTTCCTTAAAGGTATGGTTTTATTCAGGGAGTTGAAATCACCTTAAAAGAACCCGTACCCGTTTTTATTCCAAAAGTTTAATTCTACTTCCTTATGGTTACAAGCATTTTTTATGCCAAGTTTATCGATAAATGATAAAAACATGACTTATTTTTATTGGATATATATATATATATATATAAATAAAGCAGTGTACAAAATAATACTATATAGTTTGTGGTATTTAATTATATTTTAAAATATCAAGTTGCATGGACACTACTTTTTGCAATTTTGAACATTACGGGAGTAATATAAGAAAAAACTTTAGACAACATAAAGGAGTATAAACACCCTTTGGAAAATGGAAGAAAATAGATTTGAAAATTGTAGTTTACAATGTCAATGAATCAACTCATTCACGATGGTTTTGGGTAAAGTTATTCTTATTATTACATTACTAATTTTTGGTCAAATGGCTTTGACATTCATTCATTGATTTTGGGTAAAGTTACATTTATTATTATTCTATTATTTTTCTGGTCAAATGGCTTAGACACTCTCGTTTTCAATGTTTTCTCAATGTTTGGTATCTCTTTCTTTATTTTGTGGCGGCCATTCATTCATTTTCAATGTTTGGTCTCTCTTTCTTTATTTGGTGGGAGTATGGTTGTCTCCCACAAACATACATAAACTTTTTCTTTTCTTTAATCAATTTCCTCTTCTTTACAATAATACTAAGACTATTGCGAAATCATTAGACATTTGACACAAGTCCCTATCCCCATCCCCATTAGACAATTGACACAAATCCCTATCCCCATAAGATCGTTTGGAAGGGTGCACCACAAAAGTAAAAAAACTTTCCAATGTTATTTTTGGTTAGGAATAAATATTATTTTAATAGTACTAAGTGTTTCTTTGGAAGGAAAAAAATCGCAATTTATTTTATTTAAAATGAACCACTTTGTTCAAGGGTAATATAGGCCATTACAAAAATTCTTTTGACAGATTGGATTTACTGTATATCATTGTCCTTTTAGATCATATTCATAACATTATATAAAAAAATAAAAATTTTAAACATTCTTAAACAGTTCTCTTATTGTATAGATTTGAGGTAATTATGATTAAATCACGAGGAAGCATAACTAGTATCATAAAAGTAGAAAACTCAAAATAGATAAATCTTTTAAACTTACACTTTTTTATTCCAAAGCTACATGAATGTTATTATTTCTTGTAGAAGTCTATTCGTTTAGGATGTGTACCTGGATTATGCTTAGTTATTGTATTATTTACCAGTTCCCATTTGTACCAAATACCATCACCCATTTGTAGACCATCCTTGGACAATTGATCTACCATTAAATTCCTCTCTATGTAGATGTGTTGAAAATGGATTTCCTGGAAAATTCTTGCAATTCTTGATAATTCTTCATATATAGGCTTCAATAAAATATTTTTAGGAGCTCTCTTCAACTTCCCAATCAACAACTAACTTTGAATCCCCAAAGACTTGTAACTTCTGAAGCCCCTTGGAATGAGCCAAAAGCATGACTAATTTTAATGCCATCATCTATGCATGATTATTAGTGCTCCTACCCGAACCTGCGGAAAAAATTATCCATTGTGAATAAGAGAAGTGCATTATGACCCCAGCACTATCCATACCTGGCATGCCTTGAGAATCACCATCAAAGTAGGATCAACTACCAGATCTATCTATAATCTCCTCTACAACCCTTCTCACCTTTGGGGGACCACCATCTTGCGGAAAATGACTAAGGATTGCTAGAATTTTTTAAGCATATACATCTAGGGCAATAGAAATATCATTAAATGTGGCTTTGTTCCTGGCTAGCTAGGCCCTCAGATCATTAGAACAGGTAGGGCCAGAAAATATTTATATGCCTCATTGTTAATCCAAGCATGTAAGGCTTCTGGTAGACCCAAACCATTCCAAATAAAATGAATGCCCTTTACCTGAGAGGTGTAGACCAAAATCCTAGAATTGTAAGAACAATGAATAAACATACGACTTATTTTCTCACTACTTAATTTGCAAACATGGCATCTTCCTAGGCCATAACCATATTTCCAAATCAGAATATCCCAAACATGAACCTTTTTTTAGAGAGACAACCAAAAAAACAACTTGGTCTTTAGAGGACATCTGAATTTCCAGAGTCACGGCGGTCCACCAAGTAGGCTCAAGAAGATAGTATTCTTCACAAATGACCCTGTAACCCAAACAAGGAGAATAAAACCCCCCAGCAGAATTCTTGGACCAAATCAAATGATCCTCTCTATCCACTAGTCAAATGTGGCAGTCATGCAGGGCCTTTATATACCCTTCCCAAAGTATTCTTTCTTCAGCCACAAAATCCAATACCTCATATTTTAGCCACACTTGTCTCATAGGATAGGTATTAAGGACATCCCCAATCTGTCGTAGAAAAACAAAACCCTGATATTTAATCGAATCAATCATAGTCAATGGTATCCTATGAAAGTTCAAACAACCAACCCAAGGGTCTTTGCCAAGCCTAACCCTTCTCCCATTGCCAACATTCCAGACAAGCCATTCCCCTATAACATAAAAACCCAAGATTAAGGACTTCCACATAATAGAAACATTTTTTAGAGGCTTATCTCCAGTATTGAACCATTCCTCAATGGTAAGATGATG
Source organism: Larix kaempferi (assembly GCA_027924585.1). Lineage (NCBI taxonomy): Eukaryota > Viridiplantae > Streptophyta > Pinopsida > Pinales > Pinaceae > Larix > Larix kaempferi. The sequence goes on along the minus strand of BSBM01000233.1, from coordinate 3,332,814 downwards.
GATGTATTTGTGGTACACAAATTTTACCCATAAGTCTTCTCCCTTAATAATTCTCTAGATCCCCTTGGTACCCAATTCCTTTGCAAAGTAAGAAGGATGCTTCAGGCCCCAACCCCCCAAGTCCTTTGGAAGAGTTAGTTTATTCCATGAAACCCTATGAAAATACTTATCATCTGGGCTCCCTTTCCACAAAAAATTAAAGCACAACTTTGTAATATGTTCCAAAGTGAATGGAGGAACATAGGTCGGGGAGACCTAGTAAATAGGTATGGCTTCCAGCACAAACTTCATCATAATTAATCCACCTCCATGAGATAACCACTTATTACACCATAGTTGTAATTCGTTCTCAATTTTATCAATGAGCCAAGCCCAATCCTTTCTGTGATAATCACTGGGATTTAAAATAAAACCCAAATACTTTAAACCAATCTGGATGTCCACTAGGGAAAAATAAAACTGCGATCCAATCAATTCGGTCACTTGTTGATCTGGGTTCATGAAAGAAACAATGGAATTTCTAACATTAAAAGACATCTTAGTAGATTCAACAAATAAAACTAGAAAAATATTTTTAAGCTTAACTATATCCCTCCTAGAGCCATCCGAGAAAAGTAGAAAGATCTACCTTTACAGTGATAGTTGGTAATTTTTTCATCTTGGCTATATGTGGAACTTCCTGAGTAGTACCTATAGCATCATGTATTTATTTTCCTTCTAAAAAGGAAAATTGATCTTGTAGGACTTCTCTTGACAAAATACATCTGATTCTTCTCGTAATTACCTTAGCAATTAGTTTATAAATACAATTACACAAATATATGGGATTGAAGTCCTCTAATTTGACAGCTCTATCACTCTTGGGAGTAAGAGCTATAAAGGTATAATTGAAGCTTGCATCCAATATCCTACCATTGATTATTGAATATTCAATAACAACAAGGAGATCCAACTTAAAGAGGTCCATAAAGCCAATAGAAAACTCCACAGGTCATCCATGAGGCCCATAACTCTTTTCCTTCCGCATTGAGTGCACAACCTCCTTCAGGTCCTCAAGGGAAACTGCCTCCATTAATGACAAGTTATGTTCCGCATTGAAAAAAGATGGGAAAAAAATTCAATCTTACCATTTGGGAAGTAGATGCCTTGTCATATTCCTTAGGCACAGTGTTGAAATGATTCACCCATGACCTTGCAATATTCTTGAAACCAACAACATGTATGCCATATTCCTTCTCAAGCTTCCACAGAGAGTTTGTGTTATTTCTATGTCTGACATAATTATGAAACAAATTAGTGTTGTCATCCCCTTTCAAGAGCCATATGGCCCTACTTTTTCATCTGCAAGAAGCCTCTTCCTCATCCAAAATATTCCTTCACCTAGATTCAAGATACACAATGTATCTTTTGTGATCTGGTGTTGAAAATCCTTCTAGATTATCAACATGAAAGAATTACAACAAAGATTCAATCCTACAGAGCTCAATTTCCTGATTCCTCCTCCTCTCAGCAACCCATGAGACAATACAAACTTTTATCTTCTTTAGATTATTCAAGAATTGAATCCCCACTGATTCATGTCTATTGGCATCAAAAGGATACCATAAGCTTTTAATCGTAATCATATAACCATCATCTTCCATCCATGTAGATTTAAACTTAAAAGGGCTAGGATAATTTTCCAGGTCCTCCATCACCTCCAAAACTATGGGGAAGTGATCAAACCCCCCCATCCAACCCACTACTTGTTACTAACAACCGAGAGTAAAGTACCTTCATTAATTAAAAATCTCTCCAACCTTTTGGAAATCTTGTCCTATCCGACCACTCGTATTCCTATAAGTAGGCCTTAAACTAACATGAGGGATGTCAAATAGGGAATTCTCCTCCATCCTTCTAACAAAAAAATTAGATAAAGGGTCTTTATGGGAATTACTACCCCAAGTCTCTACCTCACCTAATGAGAAATTTAAATCACCTCCTAAGATTAATCTGTCCACATCTAACAGTCCAGATCTGAATAACTTTCCAAGTATCCCACCCTCTGAAGATAAGAAGCAGAGATATTGATAAAAGTGAAAGACTATCCAAATTCCCTAGAAAAAATAATAGTACTCTGTGTTATAGAGGTTGGAATTATTTTTCCACTGCATTCATAGAGCGTAGAAAAAATACCGATTTATCTCATAGCATGTATAGGATGGAGTGAATTTTGTTTGTTTTTAAATAATAATTTATGTTCATAAATAAAAATGGATATTGTGTTCTAGGAAAATTCAAAAGTCAAGGTTTTTATATTATATCCATGAAATGGAGAAAAAGGAATTAATTTGATGTTTGTGTAAAATCTTAATTTTAAATATTTTGAATTACAACTTATTTGACAAAAGAATAGAGAAATGCAATGTATGGGTAGCCAAGAGAAGGTACAAGAATAATGAAAATTTATAGATAATATCCTAATTTGAAGTATGAAAAAGAATTGAAAATATATTTATGTAAATTAAATGTTTCAAAATTTCAAAATGAATGCAAAGTCGATGGAGAAAACTTCCCCATATGCATGAAATCGCAATTGAGCCACCCTTCACCTAGATATTCTAGGGAAGAGGGGGGATCCTATAAAATTTTTCTTGTTGTGTACACACACACACACACACATGTTCCAAAGAAAACCTCGTAGGGAAACGCAAAGAATGCATCCACAAATAAATTCAAAAAAATAAAAAGGAAGGAGAAACTACACAAAGTATATGTGTGTGTATAATAAATGTGATGGGTCAATTTAATTGGATTGAACAATTTTTTTCAATTTGAAATTCATCATGAGGTATTTGGTTCTAGTTTGAATGAGATTCAAGTCTAGCTAAGTCCTGCGAGGTTACCAACTGCTATTGCATCTAGTAGTTGAGCCACCTTTCATTTGGATATTCCAAAGAAGAAAGGGGGTGCTATGTATTTTTCCTTGTTGTGTGTGTATATATATACACATGTTCCAAAGAAAATATCATATGAAAACCCAAGGGATGTATCCATAGATAAATTAAGAAAACTAGAAAGGAAGGAGAATATTAGTATTATAACGAGCATACATATAATTACTTGAAATAGAAATAAAATAGAACAAGCAACCATTAAAGATAGACACACAATATACCTTGGAAAACTGCATGAGGGGAAAAACTAGCCAATGAATATCTTGATTACCTTGGCCGAAACTGGCCAACTGGGCCAAGTGAGATCACCCGCTCACCTCTAGGCCACATTACAATGGAGTATGCCAAGCCCTTTATATCCTTCATTACATGCAATACCATGGGCCCAAAACCATGTGTTGGACCTAACCACCTTTGACTCATTCCTGAGTCAAGTTTAACCCTAACAATCCCCCCTTTAAACTTGACTTGGAGTAATCACCAACTCCCCTCAAATTTTTAACCGAGGAATCCCACATACACCCCCCAATCACCTAGGTCTATCTCCCGACTTTACCGATGAGTTACCAGGGGTACGCATGCCTTACCGGGTCTTACAACCATATGCCCATTTACATGCAAACTACTCCATTAATTTTTCTTATGTGTCTTCATGGTGACTACCCATCACCATCTGTTGCTTCATCCTCTCACTTTCTTACTCATTTTCTTCCATGCTATTTTTGTACCCGCATCCAACCCTGTCATTGAAATCCATATAAAGAAGAATCCATCGACCAGATTACATGGGTCCTCAGCCACTGTAACTGCCACTTCTCTAGGAATCCTCTTCACGTACATGGTTCATCAATATTGTCTCAACACTGAGATCAAACCATATCACATTCCCCCCTTTGCAATCGAAGATTCACCTTCTCTGATTCCACATCAAGCTAGCGTACGAGTACACCTGCCACCCTCGCACCTACCTAGTGGTTCATTCCACACTTGATGCAACATCACTTCGTTGCACATAAGAGGGATACCTTGTGCTTTTAGAACCCAGGGAAATTACATTCTAACCAGGAACCATAAATGCTGGGGTGTCGAGTACCACCGAACATGCACCCTGCAATTAATGCAAAACACCAGGTACAATAGTTAAATGTTTTTCAGATATGTGTGCTACTGCTTCCTCATCATGTCATTATTGTTGTGATACCCATACAACAATCTCAACAAGCAGAACCTCGCTCTGATACCAGTTATTATGATTATAATGAGAATACATATAATTAATTGCAAGAGAAATAAAATAGAACAAGCAACCATTAAATATAGCCACACAATATACCTTGGAAAACCCCATGAGGGGAAAAACCAGCCAAAGAATATCTTCATTACCTTGGCCAAAAACGACCAAACGGGCCAAGTGAGCTCACCCTCTCACCTCCATACCACATTACAATGGAGTATGCCAATCCCTTTATAGCCTTCATTACATGCAATACCATGGGATTCCAAATACCATGGTCCCAAAACCATGTGTTGGACCTAACCACCTTTGACTCATTCCCGAGTCAAGGTTAAACCTAATAGATAAATTATGCAAATTATGTGTGTGTGTGTGTGTGTTTAGTAAGTCTAATGGGTTATTTTAGTTGGCTCGAACACATTGTTTCAAGTCAAAATTGTCGTGAGGTCTCTAGTTCTAGTTCGACTATTATTCAAGTTCTGGATAACAGTTGAGACACCCTCCATCTAGATATTGTGGGGAAGAGGATAGATCCTATGAGGTTTATAGTGTACACACACACACAAAGAGAGAGAGAGAGAGAGAGAGAGCTCACCCGCTCACCTCTAGGCCACATTACAATGGAGTATGCCAAGCCCTTTATAGTCTTCATTACATGCAATACCATGGTCCCAAAACCATGTGATGGACCTAACCACCTTTGACTCATTCCCGAGTCAATGTTAACCCTAAGAATCCCCCCTTTAAACTTGACTTGGAGTAATCACCAACTCCCCTCAAATTTTTAACCAAGGAATCTCACATACACCCCCCAATCACCTAGGTCTATATCCCGACTTTAGCGATGAGTTACCAAGGGTATGCATGCATTACCAAGTCTTACAAACACATTCCCATATGCAAACTACTCCATTAAGTTTTCTTATGTGTCTTCATGGTGGCTACCATCACCATACGTTGCTTCATCCTCTCACTTTCTTACTCATTTTCTGCCATGCTCTTTTTGTACCTGCATCCAACCCTGTCAATGAAATCCATATAAAGAAGAATCCATATACCAGATTACATGGGTCTTCAGCCATTGTAACTGCCACTTCTCTAGGAATCCTCTTCATGTGCATGGTTCATCAATCTTGGTCCCAACAATGAGATCAAACCATATCACATTCCCCCCTTTGCAATCGAAGATTCACCTTATCTGATTCAACATTAAGCTAGCGTACGAGTACACCTACCACGCTTGCACCTACCTAGTAGTTCATTCCACACTTGATGCAACATCCCTTCTTTGCACATAAGAGGGATACCTTGTGCTTCTAGCACCCGGGGAAATTACATTCTAACCAGGAACCATAAATGTTGGGGTGTCGGGTACCACCGAACATATACCCTGCAATTAATGCAAAACACCAGATACAATAATTAAATGTTTTTCAAAGATGTGTGCTACTGCTTCCTCATCATGTCATTATTGTTGCGATACCCATACAACAATCTCAACGAGCAGAACCTCACTCTAATACCAATTATTAGGTTTATAATGAGCATACATATAATTACTTACAAGAGATATAAAATAGAACAAGCAACCATTAAATATAGACACACAATATACCCTGGAAAACCCCATGAGGGGAAAAACCAGCCAAAGAATATCTTCATTACCTTGGCCAAAACCGGCCAACTGGGCCAAGTGAGCTCACTCGCTCACCTCCAGGTCACATTACAATGGAGTATGCCAAGCCACTTATAGCCTTCATTACATGCAATACCATGGGCCCAAAACCATGTGTTGGACCTAACCACCTTTGACTCATTCCCGATTTAAGGTTAACCCTAACAGATAAATTATGCAAATTATGTGTGTGTGTGTGTGTGTTTAGTAAGTCTAATGGGTTATTTTATTTGTATCGAACACATTATTTCAAGTCAAAGTTTTCGTGAGGTTTCTAGTTCTAGTTCGATTATTATCCAAGTTCTAGATAATAGTTGAGACACCCTCTATCTAGATATTGTGGGGAAGAGGATAGATCCTATGAGGTTTATAGTGTACACACAAACACACACACACATACACACACGGAGAGAGAGAGAGAGAGAGAGAAGTGGGAGATACTAATAAATACATTGTTATATTTGTTTAATGTGAAGAATGCAAAGCCTAAATGGTGCAGTATTCATGAAGATAACACACACAATATTGTTGACTGTTCCTCAAACACGAAAAACAAGACAAATTATTAGTCGGTCTATCAAATGCAAGCCGTCAACTAGAATTAACAGAATGCTTTAAATAATAGAAATAACGACTACAACTGATGGGGAGGATACAACAGTCCGAGAAGATATAAAAAGCATGTTAATCGACCTAGTGGTCAAGGAAGAAATTTTAGATGTTTTATATGTTTTAGTGAAGGTCATCTCAGTCCAGACTGTCCCTAGAAGGAAAACTAATCTCAAGTTCTATACTAAATGTGGAGTAGGTGATCACTTCCTAGAAGACTGCCCCAACATACTTGATAAAATAATGAATAAGAAAACCATTAATCTCTTGTCTGGTGTTCCTAAGAATGAAGTAATAAATACTAGAAATTCTCATCTTATAGCCAGACAAGGCACTAATATTGGGGGTGATAATCTGAATATTAGTAAAATTCTAAACAAAAGGACTGATTATCCTAACCCTAACAAGCAAAAAAAAACAATTTCAGTGATGCTTCAAAAATATTTGAAGATCTAGCTATGGAAGAGGATACTCAAGAAATTATAAAGAAAACACTTAATGAATGACTGAAATTACTTACAAAAGAAGATGTTGTTTCTGTCTTAATTGATTTAATGTACATGTTAAGAATCAATCAAATGAATGGAAGAATAGCTAAGAACTTATGTCAACTACATAAAGCAGATAAACTTGACATTGACCCTTTATTCCACCTCGAAGTCGAAGGGTTTCATATTGCACAAGCCATTCTCAACTTTGGCTTGCAAGCAAACATACTACCAAGAAGCACTTGGATAAAATTGGGTTGACCACAACTCTCATAGTCTAGAATTTACCTTAAATTGGTACACCAAGGCCTAATTAAACCCATAGGAGTATATAAAAATGCAAACACTACAATCATGGGCATATCCACACAAGTCGACTTCAAAATAATTGATCCCAAAGAAGGATCTAAATCATTCCCAGTATTAGTCGGTCAACCATGGGGAAGGAAAATAAAATACTCCATATCCTTGGAAAAATATAGGATAAAACTAAAAGGGTCAGGAAAAAGAGTTATTACACCCTTCCACCCAATAAAAATAAAAACTTGGGTTGAACTTGATGATAACAAAGAAAATGTAAGACGATTGTATCAAGTCATGCAAAATAATAAACATTCAGTTGAGCCAAATAGAAATGGAACTATACTTGTATTCTCCTATCTCAGTTGGTTAGAACTAAGATTCTGAGATTTACGACTAGTAGATTGAAAACTACGAGGCTAAAGCACGCAAGTTCTTAACAATTGAATCCATTCCTCACCACCTTGTGCATAAATGCTTTGCTATCATAGCCATTCCTAAAGTGTTCGTTAAAAAAAACTCAAGAATACCCCACCCTTGTGCCGACTATTAATGAATCGAGTACCAAACTACCTTCACTTTGATATAAAGAACGAGAATCGCCATCAATACATATCAATGAAGTTTCCAAGAACATAGGAGAACAAGGACAATTGTAGAGTCTAGTAGAAACATTCACAGGTTAAGTTTCTCATCAGTGGGATACTCATCACTCCCATTTACAAACATGGAAGACAACCTCCACATACTTCATTGAGTGCTTTGGTGGGAAGAAAATGACAGCAAAGGCACAAATCCCAAATTTTATACAAGTTCAATATTCCACTCACCATATTAGCCACTGTGAAAAATAATGGAAGAGAATGGGATATCGCGATGAATGGGTATGGCTGCACATGTTTCCAAACACATTAGCAACCTACCCAATAAATGGTACAAAAATGAAGAAGCTCGGGGTGATACATTTAATTGGCAATCCCTGAAAGAAAACTTCATTGAAAAATTTTCATTTGTCCATGCACAAGATCATATTAAAGAAGATGTAGAAGAAATACAAAATTTTATTAACTAAACTAGACAACAAGTCAATGTAAACAAAACATTACTTGATCATTGATTGATCTCGAATTGCAACAATGTAGTGAATGGCAAAAAAAAAACATGTCGATTTCCGAACCACTTAGACTTAGAAAACAAAAATGTACCAGGTAAGTGCTTCAGATGGAAAAAATATCACCCTAATATTGTACATCCAGTGAAGTTAGTCTTGAAATTATCCATTAAAACTAAAGAAGAGAACATAGAGCTAGGAGAAAAGGATTTCACTTCGTCCTTTATAGAATTCAAAGAAAGAGAATGACATATTGATGAATCACAACCACCAGAATGAATAAATGCATAAATCAAAATAAAAGAAGTAGAAATTTATGTAGACAACAGACCCAATCTACCCAAATAGGAGACTATTGGTTTGAACAAGAAACTACAGAAATAGAAAATATTCTCAGTAAATATGAGGACATCTTTTCTAGAAATTATAGAGACCTAAAAGGACTTGTGCAAGAAATGGGAGAAATTAAAATAGATCTCCTACTAGATGCAAAACCAATCAAGAAGAGACCCTATAAGTTATCCCACAAGTACAAAGACATCGTTAAGAAATAAATAGAAAACATGCTAGCCATAGGAATTATATACCGAGTCGACTAGTTTGAATAGGCTAGTCTAATGTTTGTCCAACCTAAAAAGCACGATCCTAAAAGGCTTTGCATATGTGTCGACTTTTTAGAGTAACCCTTATAGATCCCTTTCCATCACCTTTTGCTAATGAAATCATCAATGAGGTCACAGGCCATGAATTTTATTCATTCATAGAAGGATTTTTAGGATACAACAAAGTACCCATAGCTAAGGAAGATCAAGCCAAAACAACCTTTGTGTGTGAATTTGGATAATTTTCCTACAAAGTTATGCCCTTTGGATTAAAGAATGCACCTCATTCCTTCTCTAGAATAGTCATTAAATCCTTTCAGGAATATCTCTATAAAACTATGGTTTTTTATTTCAATGACTATACCATATATAGTTTACCCATTGATAATGTCAAATGGATCTATTTAATGCTAGAAAGTTGTAGATAAATCTAATTGTTCTTAAATATAAAGAAATGCATCTTTTCCATGCCTATTGGGATCCTCTAAGGCCTTGTCGTTTGTAACGAAGGAATTAAAGTAGACCTAACCAAAGAAAATTTTATCATCGACTTTAAACCCCCCATTAACCCAACAAAAAATAGGATATTCATAGGACATACTGGGTATTATCAAAAAATCATTGGTCATGACTCAAACATTACCTTCCCTTGGAAAAAATGGTCAAAGAAAATGTTGAATTCAAATGGATTCAGGAATGCATGGATTCCTTTGAGTTATTAAGAAGAAAGTTGGTTGAATCACCCATATTATGATTTCCCAACTAGTGTAATAAATTTCACATACACATCGATGCGTCACTATTGCAGTCGATGCAGTACTAATGCAGCCAGCTAACGATAGGATTGAATATTCAAATTCCTATGCTAGTTGGAAGTTGAATAAAGCCAAATGAAAATACTTGACCACGGAATGAGAAGGACTTGGAATGATATTATCTTTGCATAAATTTCGTCATTATTTATTATCTAATGCTCTTTTGTTCTTTACAAATCATCAATCACTAAAATAGTTAGTCAAAAAACCTTTGCACCACAAAAGAATATTTCGATGGTTTTTATTATTCCAACAGTTTGAATTTGAAACCATAGTCCATCTTAGAAACACTAATGTTAGACCAGACCATATCTCCAAGATAGAATCAGGATAAAACCATATATGAATAAATAACAACCTTCCCAATGCACATCTCTTCAGATTCAATGCAGTACGTGAATAATTAGCTGACATAGTTCAATTCCTACAAGATGGGAAAGAACAGAGGGAACATCAAAGAAAAAGAGGAAAAACTTAGCCATGAAAGATTCCATGCATACATTAATAAAAAATTCCTATATAATCGAGGACAAGGTGACATTATGTGTTGATGCATACTCGACCATGAAAGAGAGTCGATCATTGACGAGTCACATTCTGGGATAGCCAAAGTAAATTTCTAGGCTGAAATGATTGTTAAAAATATTCTTCAGGTTGGACTATGGTCTCCAACACTCAACAAAGACGATAAAAATTTCATTAGTAATTGTGAGAGATGCTAGAGAATGGGTCGACCATTAAGACAAAAAAAAATGCCATTGATTTTGGTTAATCCAAGTCTCACATTTGAAATTTGGGCTATTGAATTCATTGGACCATTCCTGATGTCCAAACGATGAATGGGTGCAAGGTACATCGTCACCATAGTCAACTATGTAGCTAGATGGAAAGAAGTCGAAACGGTCAAGGCCTGTACTAGTGAAGTTGCAACAAATTTCATCTATGAAAACATAATTACATGAATATTTGGATTCTCCCTCACCTTAATCAACAAAATATGAACACATTTCATCAACAAAAGCATAGCAGTCCTTCTGAAATAATTCTTGATAAATCACCACAAGAGCTCAACATACTATCCATGGTCAAATGGTGCTAGAGTCTTTCAACAAAACACTTACCAAGGGATTAATAAAATCTGCAATATTGACAAAGACAACCAGGATGATAAAATTCTATCCATTCTATGGGCCTATAGGATATCCTACTAAATATCGACAGGTCTAACACTGTGTAAACTAGTGTATGTTCAAAAATTAGTCATTCCCCTGCATTTTAAAAAACAAACTCCAGTAATTGCACAAGTACTACATTTAGATTCCATACACGCTACTCATAACATGTTATTTGACTTACACAATGTTAAGTTTAAACTAATTCTACTAGCAAGATCATTGAAAGAAACAAAATCACAAGATAGACAGAGATTTTACCCTGGGAAATCCTCATGGGTTAGAAAACCCAGCAAAGATTTCCTCAAAAAGATGATCAACCAAAATACAAGATGTGCTCCAAGACTAGACCTCCTTCTCTACCTCCTATGCAGACCTCTCTATCACAAGTGCACTACTTTCCGAGCTATGCGAGTGTGAGATAAGTGAGGAGCATCCTCCTCTACTTATGCTAGATTTCCGACTGACTTTTTCCCTAATGGGGCCAACCTCTCCCAAGGGAGTCTAATAACCCCTAATTAATTAACTCAGGGACGACCCACACATGGTGGATCTAATAACCCTGGTTACCACAATCCAACGGAGGAATAAACATCTTCGGATACATAATAGGATCACCTCGGAGGGATGTAACATCTCCGGAATAATAAAGTACAAATATAATATTCTTAGAAGTTACAATATTCAACACTCCCCCTTAACGAGAAGGATATTATAACAACATCTGCAGGAGCAAGGAGTCATCGACTACATCATACATGATACATCTATAAATCATCAGAAGCTTTCTTCAATACAACATCATCAGTTACGTAATCAATACTAGAACATCAGCATCGTCAGTATTGAGTCTTCATCTTCTGCAGTACCGAACAATTGCAGCATCATCTATAGTATCTGGATCATCATCTCGATCTACAGCATCTGGATCATCATCTCGATCTACAACATTTGGATCATCATCTCGATCTACAGCATCTGGATCATCATCATAGCATACTCTGCAATACACACGATCCAATTACAGGATGATCAATCCTGCTCTCTTTAGGACATAGGTCCATGGATGATACAATCCAAATCAAGTTCCAGGATGATCAATCCTTATCTCTTTAAGACAAGTCTCATGTCTAGGGATGATGCAATCCCAATCAACTTCCAGGAGGATCATTCCTTATCATTTTAAGACAAGTCTCATGTCTAGGGACGATGCAATCCCGATTAACTTCCAGGAGGATCATTCCTTATCACTTTAAGACAAGTCTCATGTCTAGGGGCGATGCAATCCCGATCAACTTCCAGGAGGATCATTCCTTATCACTTTAAGACAAGTCTCATGTCTAGGGATGATGCAATCCCGATCAACTTCCAGGAGGATCATTCCTTATCACTTTAAGACAAGTCTCATTTCTAGGGATGATGAAATCCCATCACGTACCTTTTGAACCGAGGTCCAAGGACGATGCAGTCCTATATTCAATTCTCGGAGACATCTGTCTACGGATCAATTCTTGGACTGAAGTCCGGGGAAGATACAATCCCCACCTGTCCACTCAGGACTTCATTCTCGGAGACATCTGTCTACGGATCAATTCTGGGACTGAAGTCCAGGGAAGATACAATCCCCACCTGTCCACTCAGGACTTCATTCTCAGAGACATCTATCTATGGATCAATTCTAGGACCGAATTCCAGGGAAGATACAATCCCCACCTGTCCACTCAAGACTTCATTCTTGGAGACATCTGTCTATGGATCAATTCTGGGACCGAAGTCCGGGGAAGATACAATCCCCACCTGTCCACTTAGGACTTCATTCTCGGAGACATCTGTCTACGGATCAATTCTGGGACCGAAGTTCAGGGAAGATACAATCCCCACCTGTCCACTCAGGACTTCATTCTCGGAGACATCTGTCTACGGATCAATTCTGGGACCGAAGTCCAGGGAAGATACAATCCCCACCCGTATCTTTATCAACACAAGTATCATTAGTACAACATCAGTACAAGTACATATATCATCAATACAAGTGTCCTCATCATCAATACAAGTATCCTCATCAATACATGTATACATATCATCAATACAAGTATCCTCATCATCAATACAAGTATCCTCATCAATATAAGTGCATATACCAGAAATACAAGTAATATAAGTATCCTAAGTATACATATAAGTATCCTAAGTGTAATAAACAGGTATCCTCATCATCAACCTTGCTGTCGATGTGGGAAATCTCATCATCAGTGACTATATCACTCCCCCTTTCGAGGAGGGTCCTTTTGAACCACACCAAGCTTGTCTTGGAAATACTCAAATTTCACTCAAGACAGAGGTTTGGTCAATATATCAGCAATTTGTTCCTCAGTTCTCACATACTGGAGCTTAATAGCTCCTTTCTGCACCATATCTCGTATGTAAAAATATCAGATCTCTATGTGTTTTGACTTATCGTGGAACATTGGATTTTCTGTCATCTTAATACAGCTTTGATTGTCACACATGATCACAGTGGGATCCATCTCTAAGTCAAACAATCCTGATAATAGTTTCTGAAGCCATACTGCTTCACAACTAGCAGAACAGGCAGCTATATATTCTGCTTCGGCTGTACTGAGAGCCACACTAGATTGTTTCTTGCTTAACCATGAGATCATAGAAGATCCAAGGTCATAACATCCACTTGATGTACTCTTCTTGTTTGAAACACTTCCTGCCCAATCAGAATCTGAGTAACCATGCAATCTGAGTTCATGACTTCCAAGATAATATAGACCAAAATCTAATGTACCCTTTAGATACCTCATCACATGCTTTGCAACTATTAAGTGAACCTTTCTAGGTTCCACTAGATATTGACTCAAGGTATTTACAACAAAGAATATGTCTGGTCTAGTATTTTTTAAATACATCAATGACCCAATGATTTGTCTGTATAGAGTCACATCCACTAATTCTGATGAGTCATAAACTAATAACTTCAAGTTGGAGTCCATGGGAGTGGTCATGGCTTTACATTCCAACATATCGAATCTTTTCAAAATCCCCACAGCATACTTACCTTGATTTAGAAAGATTCCTTTTGGTTCTTGCCATACTTCTAGACCTAAGAAGTAGTGCATTAATCCGAGATCTTTCATCTTGAATTATGAAGAAAGCTTCTTCTTGCATCCGATAATTTGTTTCTCATTTCCAGTCAGAAATAGATCATCTACATACAACAATAATATAACAGGTTCATCATCCATAACTTTGAGATAAAGATTAGGGTCAGCTTTACTCTTGGTAAAGCCCATGCTTGTTAAGAAATTGTCAATCCTTCCGTACCAAGCTCTGGGAGCTTGCTTCAATCCATATAAAGCCTTTTTCATCTTGCATACATGTGTTCTCCCATCTTTAACCTCAAATCCTTGTGGTTGTTCTATGTACACTTCTTCTTCAATCACACCATTTAGGAAAGTTGTCTTAACATCCATCTGGTGTAATTTCCATTTCATCATAGATGCAAGTGCCATGATAGTTCTAATTGAAGTGTACCTAGCAACTGGTGCAAATGTTTCTTTATAGTCAATTCCCTCTTTTTGAGAGAATCCTTTGGCCACAAATCTTGCCTTATATTTTTCAATGCTACCATCTGGAGCATGTTTTATCTTGAATATCCATTTGGAAGATACCAGACTTTTATCTTTTGGTTTGGGAACTATATCCCAAACAACATTTTTCATTATTGATTGATATTCTTCTGTCATTGATTCTACCCACTCTTTCTTCTGAACTGCCTCTTCATAGCTAGTAGGTTGTTGATCCACAAGATCACACATCAAAGCCACATAGTTGGATAGTAGCTTTGGTTTCTTTCTTTCTCTAGTGGAGCCTTCAGGAGCCCCATATTTTTCAGCTCCTTGAATAATGTCTCTAGCCCATGCTGGCCTTCTTTTTCTAGATAAGTTTTTAATGGGGGGTTCTTGTGGTTATAACATGTCATGTTCCTTTGGTGTATCATCTTCAGGGATGGGCACATCCTCTGTGATTCTAGGAGGTGTATCTTCTTCATAGACTTCTTCAAGTTGGCACTTCCTAGATTTCTTGAGAGCTGCTTCTTCATCAAATGTTACATCTCTACTTATTTCCATATGATGAAAACCTAGTATGTAAATTCTGAAAGCTTTGGATGATTCACAATATCCAACAAATATTCCCTTCTTACCAGAAGGATCCAACTTGGTTCTCTTTTCTTTTGGAATGTGAATGTACATTGGACATCCAAATATTTTGAGATGACTTACCTCAGGCTTCTTTCCTATGAACACTTCTTCTGGAGTCTTGAATTCAAGAGCACTATGAGATAGTCTATTTTGTACATAGACTGTTGTCCTAGCTACTTCAGCCCATAGATACATGGGTAGATCTTGGTCATGTATCATAGTCTTTACAGCTTCCATGATAGTTCTATTCTTTCTTTCAGCAACCCCATTTTGTTGGGGATTGTAGGGAGTGGTTAGTTCCCTCTTGATTCCAGCTTCCTTACAAAAGTCTTCAAAATCCTTTGAAGTATATTCTCTGCCATTATCTGTTCTGAGAATCTTGATTTTCTTTTCTGAGTGATTTTCTATCGAAGCCTTGAACTCTTTGAATTTTCCAAAGACTTCATTCTTTCCTTTTAGAAAGTTTATCCAAGTCTTCCTTGAATAGTCATCAATGAATGTGAGATAGTATTCAAACCCACTTAGGGATGTGGTGGGCATTGGTCCACATACATCTGAATGTATTAACTCTAGGATGTTCTTAGTCTTTGTTTCACTCTTTGGAAATGGGTTCTTGACATTCTTTCCTTTTTCACATCCTTTGCATGTGCCATTATGATCAACCTTCAAGTCTGGTAGTCCTATAACTACCTTTCTTACATAGGGTAGGGCTTTGTAGTTAATGTGAGCAAGCCTTCTATGCCATAGCTCACTGGGGTTAGTGGTTTCATGGACAAGGGAAACTTCTGGGTGACCCTTGAGTTTGTAAAGACCTCCTTCTTCTTCACCAATAAAAATTGCATCCTGAAATGATTTTCCTTTGGGCCACATAAGTACTTGTCCATCAATGAATGCAATTATAAAGCCTTTATTATCTATTGCTGAGATAGAAAGTAGGTTCTTCTTCAAACCTGGTACATATAAAATTTCTTTCATCTTTAAAGGTGTTCCAGAATCAAGCTTGTAGCTTGCTTCACCAATTCCCTTGATGGGATATTGATAATCATCTCCTAGAGATACCTTTTGTGGAGAAGTCTTTTCTTCAAGTCTTGAGAGAGTTTTCTTTTGACCTGTCATGTGCTTTGAAGCACCACTATTGATGAGCCATGTATTTTCTCCAAGTGAAACAGATCCAGAGAGTGCAGAAAATAGGACATATTCTTCTGGATCTTCTTTCTTTACTTTAGATCTTTTCTTTCGAGGCCTTTCCTCTTCTTCTTCTTCTTCTTCCTCTTCTTCTTCTCCACTATCATCTTCTGCCATATGTGCATGATATCTTTTGTGGGAAAACTTCTTCTTCTTTGTTTGTGAAGTACACTTTCTAGCAAAGTGTCCTAGTTTAAGACAATTGTAACATTGGACTGTGGAGAGGTCTCTTTCTGAGTTTGTTCCTCCTCCCCTCTTGAATCTATGAGAGGGTTAAGACTTCTTGTGGTCCACTTTCTTGAAGTGACCCTTTATTCCTCTTTTGGTGTGTGTATCCAAGGCTTGGTCATCCTCCTTGAGAAGGGCTTCTCTATTGGCTACCCTAGCTTCTTCTTGAACACAATCCTCCCATACTACATCAAACTTCATACTTTATTTTCTGGCACACATAGTTTGTATGAATGACTCCCAAGGTCTAGTGAGACCATTTAGAGCAGTCATCACAAGTTCATCTTCATCAAGAGTATCTCCAATGGCATCTAGTTGTTCCTTGATTTGGGAAACCCTTGAGAAGTAGTCTTGAATGGATTCTCCTTTGTGCATCTTGGTACTCTTTAACTGAGTTCTTAGGTTCATCTTCGTATTGATGTTCCTCCCTTCATACATTCTTCCTAGGGCATCATACATTTCCTTTGGGGTCTTCTTGGATGCCACTTGGGGAATCAAGTGGTCCTTGATAGAATCAGCAATGATTCTCTTTGCCCTTATTAGATCCTTCCTATACTTTTCTTTGGCTTCATCTTTAGTAGGTTCTGCAACTTCATTCTTGATATATTGAGCAAGATCATTCTTTTCAAGAATGAGACCAATTCTGTATTTCCATGCTTGAAAATTCTCTATACCTTCTAGCTTGTCTTCAAGCTTAGTGCTTGGAGCCATCTTCTCTTGGGGGAGTCCAAGAGATAAGAGATAGAGTAACACTTACCAGGAGATGTGTTTGATTGACTTGGGAACACTGGTGTGTTCTGTTTCTGGAAACTTCAACTTTTCACTTTCTAGATATGCAACAAAATTTTTGGTTTATCTTTTGGTCAAACTAGGGTTTGACTTTCCCAGAGTTCTATCCAACCAAAAATCTCGATCTAGGGCTCAAAACTTTGATTTTGAGAAGGGCTATTCACCCATGCAACCAGAATCCAAAAGTACTAACTTTTGCAGAAACCCTAATTTTGGGAGAGAGAGAGAGATAGATATTTTTACCTTATGAAAGATGTTCTATTCAGGCTAGCTCTGATACCATGTTAAGTTTAAACTAATTCTACTAGCAATATCACTGAAAGAAACACAATCACAAGATAGACAGAGATTTTACCCTGGGAAACCTTAATGGGGTAGAAAACCCAGCAAAGCTTTCCTCAATAAGATGATCAACCAAAATACAAGATGTGCTCCAAGACTAGACCTCCTTCTCTACCTCCTATGTAGACATTTCTATCACAAGTGTGCTACTTTCCGAGCTATGCAAGTGTGAGATAAGTGAGGAGCATCCTCCTCTACTTATACTAGATTTTCGACTGACTTTTTCCATAATGGGGCCGACCTCTCCCAAGGGAGTCCAATAACCCCTAATTAATTAACTCAGGGCCGACCCCCACATGGTGGATCTAATAACCTTGGTTACCACAATCCAACGGAGGAATAAACATCTCCAGATACATAATAGGATCACCTCGGAGGGATGTAACATCTCCGGAATAATAAAGTACAAATATAATATTCTTAGAAGTTACAATATTCAACACACAAGGTATAAGAACACAAACTAATCGATATTCACCATCAAGAAGTTTAGAAATGACAATAAAAATTTTGGCATGATAGAAACGTTAAAACTAAGAACATCTCAGTTGGAGATTTATTCGTACATATGACAGTAAAATAAAAGAAAAACCAAGGAAATAAGAAATTGCATGCCTAGGGCCATATGTCATTGAAGAATTGAATTACAATGGAACAACTAGATTGAAAACACTACAAGGTCAAGTGTTCACTAAATTCACCAATGGCGCTCGAATCAAATGATATCATGCCTAAGAACCACTCATGTCGACTAGTGGTCGTATTACCAACGGTCGATTGTTGTGATTCTAGGTTTGATTATGTTAATTAAGAGTTTAACTAATTAAGTTCATAGGTATTTACTTAACTAACTTCTCAGTACATTTGATACATTAAGCATATAACGAAACTAAGACATGTATGTTTGGAAGAGGCAAGAACCTAACCATGATGACAGTTGATGAGGCATGGGAAAAGATCTTTCCAACCATGAGTGCGCGTCATCACATAAGCAATCGAATAAACCATAATTCATGTGAAAAGAAGACAAAGTGCATATGTTCTCCGACCACTTTGATTGAACACAAATCCCATGTTGACTAGAAGAAGACTTTCAAGTCCGTCTATCTGCTGACCATTCTGATCGACTACAAAGCCAATGACGACCGAAAGGAGACCAAGTCCATCCATCCATAAAATGACCCGACCAACTGCACAATCATGGGATCACAAGACAAACTTCCTCTGCAAGTTTCACCAAGCACATGAAATAACTATCAGACACAAGTAGCACAATTACTGCAGTCACCTACCCACATTAATTTTCTTTTGAATCCTACGCCTATAAATTTTCCATCGCTTGATTCTTGTTGGAAATGTGTTTTTCAAGAGCTATAATGAGCGCAATCGATCTCTATTCCAACCAATTCATATTCATAGATAAGACATTTGGATGACTCATTCATTGTAATGGAACCCAAAAGGAGTGGTTCCCTACATGAACCAAAAACTAAGAAAAGAGAGGCCGAAGCAAGAGCCAAATCCCAGGAAGAAGAGATATCCATGATACCATTACAACCACAAATGACCATGATTAAGAAAGTAAAAGCTAATGAACACAACTGGAGAAATAAATGGGTGGAATTCAAGAAATGGGCAGTCAAATATGGAAAGTGGGGACCCAATTCCAACTTGATGGCTATTGCCAAAATTTGCATTTCCGTTAGTGTGCCTCAAATTTCCAACTTGGGAAACCTAAAGGAGATAGTCACCAAGTTAATTGTAAATAGATACCATGATGGAAAATTTGGTTAGATGAGGCCATTGAAATCAATGATTCCCTAATTAGTCACATCATTGGACTACCCACCAAGGGAGAACCAATCCCTATAGAGACTAAGCCCCTATATCTAGTCGAATAATTCATAGGGTTTACAAAAGGGAACAATTCAAAATGGATTATTATCATCCAATTTATACATATGGTCATCAAATGGAACTCTATTATAATATCCCTTTGTCTCACCAGCTCTGGTCGACCACCGACATCAAGATGGAAATGCTTGAGGTTGTCAAGCAAATCACATTGGAATGAAAAATATTTAAGTGGGCCAACCATGTTTCCAATATTGTCAAAATAAACTATGAAAAATGTCAATGATGATTTTATCTTTGAATTCACGTAAGTGTTAGGTCCATCAAATGAATTTCAAGTATTCATTCTTGCATGGAGATTTACAGGAATAAATATACATAGAACAACCTCCTAGCTATGTTTAGAATGACTCTAGCCTTGCTTGTTGCATTAAGAAATATTTATATGGACTTAAGCAAGCTCCTCATGCCTGGTATGCCACAATGAATAGATTTATCCTTGAAACTATTTTTTTTAGATTCCATTCTGACCCCATGTAGTGTACCTAAGGTAGAGAGTAGGAACACTAGCTCTGGGACAAGCAAGAAAGACTATATTTTCCCCAATTGTTTTCAAACACCTAGAGAATTTTCCAAATTCCCTCCCCCCCAAAAATAGGGTTGTAATAAACTCGTTAGGGTCTACATCATGCACCTACAGGTCTGTAAACAAACATCAAAATGGGTTTCAGTCCATACATTTGACAATGACATATTTCTTGGGTGCATCACACTTGGGGTGGTCACAAGGACTCGGTAGTGTCAGTTCCCAGGAATTATGTGGAACCCAATGGATTCGTGTACTGCAATGGATGTATATAGACTTGTTTATAGTCACAATATGCAGTAGGATACACTTGGATAAAATTTTGGGAAGTGATTTTTCACTTTAGGATCACTAGGAGAAAACTAGGTAACCAGGACAACTCAACTAGGTGATTTCCAACTCGACCCAAACACTTTCGATGCCACACGAATTTATGATATGAAGATATGATTGGTTCCTATTACATGTCACCTACCTATATCAACTTACATAATGAAATTTGGTGCAGTTCATGGAAGTCAATTACTCAAAATGCTAAAACTGGTCCAATTTGGCATTGAATCTAAACATAGGAGAGAGAAAGATGAATGAATAAGAAAATTTTTAGAATGCTAAGAAGAAAATCACTTTATTAAAAATATGCAGGTCTAAATATTGTGTTTGTATACATCAGAAACAATAACCATGGATCATATAGAGCATTACATTCATCATTCTCCAAGTACATGAAAATTGGCTACAAAAACCCCTGCAAGAGAATGACTGGAACTACATAGAATTGCAGCATAATGAACATAAGTAGAAGTAAGAATAATTTGGAATGGAATTCCTATATAATGTAGGACAATGAGTTGAATAGGGTTTCCAAATCCTCACCAATTGAATTAGCCAACCTTTCCAACTAGTTACACATAGAATGAAGGGTCGATCACCCTCCTGGTTTGCAAGGGGAGCATCACCCAAGAATAGAGTAGCCTAAGAAAATCATTAGTAATCAGAATAATAAACAATCTAACCTCACCCATGTGCTATGCCTCCCTTTTTATCCTTGAATTCCTTCTTTATCCCCCATACTAGGTTCCAATACCATCGAATGAAGAAAACCACCAAACTAGTTTGTCCACTTAGTCAATACTAGTGGAAAATACCATGGAACACACAAAAAAATACATTGGCTAGTTGAGTTATCCTTATTCTCATTCAATCCACCCTCTAACTTCTTTGACCAACGCTTCCCCCTTTTTAGGGTGCTTGGCAACCAACTTGGATTTTGTCCACTTCCTTAAATGTTGTCCACTAGCTTTCCATGATTATGGAACCAAGTTTGTCCACTTTAAATTTTCCAAATAACTTCCTAGGAATCCCCATTTAGTCATTATCCTTTCATAATATCATAAATAAAATATTAATCATTAACTATTTATGAGAGAGTGGGTCAGTTGGCTCGTTTACTGATTTTCCTTAGTGATTTTGACCCAATTATTACATGGGATTGCAACAATTCGATTTGGATGTGTATGCATATTATTTTGGGGAAAATAATAATTTATGTGGCTCATCTCCACTTCCTTGTCCCATTAATGAACCTGTAGCAATAATATCCTTGTTCACACTACTAGGAGTTGCACTTCCTTGGACTTTTCCACCAATGATTTTTCCCAACCTTATGAATGCCAACCTTAGGATTTTCTCAATAATTTAGAACCACAAGGAGACATAGCTTAATTGATGAGTCAGATAAGGTCCACCATCTCCTCTACGCATATTCCTTGTCCATCTTGTTCTTATGTTGCATTATTCCTAACTTTGGACATCAGGCTTAGCAAATAATCAACCCAAATAATCACCTAGGTGAATAAACATGAAGAAGTGTAGGTGACTTAGACAATTGTGGTCCATGGTCAAATTTGGGGCATTACACCCCATTGTCTGTACTGAGTGTTAGCACTAGAGGATTTCTTATGACTGTAAATAGGACATGCCTAGCACATTTTTAGTTTGTAAGGATGCTGGTGAAAAAGTTTCTTTAGGATTTGTGTAGGATTGGTTTGGAAGGTTACAAGGATGTAGAAAATTCCAGATTTTGAGTTTATACATATCCAATATTTAGGTAAAGTTTCAAACTTCTTAGGCATTTAACTCAAAAAACAAACTAAACAGTAAAGGAAAGGAACAAAGCAAGTTAACAAAAGGCAAGGCAACTGTTTGCACACAAAACAAGTTTAAATCCAATAAATCATTCATAGATATAAAGATAAATGTATTCAAATATAGCCTTTAATTCCAGGTAAGTAACAAGAAACTATAACAGTTCTTAATTTGAAAGAGAAAGGATCACCAATTGCATTGCAATAGTTTTTTCTGTAATGAATAAAAGAAAGAAGGCAGAAATGAAAAGATTTCAATCTGTAAAATAAGTAAATGATCATAATTGAACAGAAAAATTCACCCTTATATTAGATATTGAGCCCAAATCTACATCAAAAGTATCTCCCTATAACCCTGTAATCTCCCTCTCGAACCCCTTTGTACATTTTCCTTTCTTCCTCTATAGACATTCATTAGTAGCAAAATAGGGCATAAGATCCTGAAAATTGGGATCGAATTCTGACCATGATCCTCAATAGTTTTACATTGATTACAAAATTGGATTTTAGATCCTGATTTATGGGGATATTACAACTAACTTGACTTTGACTTAAGACTCAAATCTAGAGTAATAAAGGACTAATAAGAGTGTACATATTGTCCAAAATTATATTTAAAATATTACATATAAATACTCTTTTATAGGATGAAAACATTAAGACCCAAAATGGAAACAGAACACTACAGGTCATTCTTCAAGAACTTGTCAATAGTCTACTACCATTAGTACTGGAGGATCATCATTTCATAGTGTTACTCCTTCAAAGCAACTTCTTCCAAAATATCAAGTTTATGGGATTTTGGCTCATTCTACTATTGATTCTTCAATTTCTGTTGAATAGTTTTTGTAGAGTGTTGTATTTATTTTTGAATTTATTCCTTATCTAAGTCTTCCTCACTGTCAGAGTAGGGAAAATTTAAAATGTTCTTAACTTTGGGATTTCCATTTGAAATAATATTCTAAGGAATTTATGGCTTCGTTTGTTGAGGTGATACAGGCCTATGAAGCTCCATATGCTCTAATTCTGGCCTTGAGTCCATCCCAAAGACTAAATCAGGTTCCGCAACTTTTGGCTTCTCAACTTCCTTATTTTTGGAGATTTTTTTTCCTTTCTTATTTCTATGAGCTTTCTTTGATGACTGAACCTTAGAAGGTTTATTTTCTGTAACTCAGGGAGAGTCATCTATATGAATGACTATATTATCCTTTAAAGATGGATAAAAAATGGCTCTAGCATTCATTCTCAACTTATTAGTTGGTCTTGTATGAGGCTTTCTTCCCAAGAACATGCACTGCTTCTTCTATCTTTTCTTTCCCTTCGATTTTTTATTGTCATGGTTTTTAACTAAGGATGAAATTTTATTTGTATCTATAAGTTGAATATTCAAATTTGATGACTCTTTATGAACCTCAGTTTTTGTACTTGTGCTTCTTACTTCTTTTGGTATATACTTTACTAATCCTTGCATTTTCTTCGCCCTGTATTGCCACAAAACGTGGTCTTTTATTTTAACCCTTCTTCATCATGTTTAGTATTTTAATTTATTTGTTTAAAACTTCCATGGAGGAGGGATACAATTCCTGCTATGTGTTTGAATTATTCTTAACTGAGCCTTCTTTTTCCTCAATTAATTAATGTCCTTTATTTGAAACTAGAGATTAATTTTCTTGAGGAGGAGGAACAGTTCCAGTTTTAAAACCAGAGAAGAAAAGGAAATTCTCCCACATCCTTCATAATTTATACAATTCATCTTGTATGAGAAGTTTGATCAGTGCATGATGAAAAATACTCTGTTGAAGCTTAGGAAATTTTTGTATCTTTTGGGAAATTTTAGTTATAATCTTCAAAAGGAAATAAGGTGAATTCATCTTGCATTCTCCTGAAAAATGCAGAAGGAAATGCATGTGATATAAGAACACAATGTTATACCTTCCTTTATTTGTTATGAATTTTTGGATCATCACCAACAACTCTGTGCATTCTTCTTTTAACCAAGCTTTGAAGATTCCCTTTCTCCAATTGGGGTTTTGATATTGGTCTTTCAGGAACTGGCTACAATAAGAAAATTTAACTTGTTATTACTTAAACCACCTCTCGCCTTTTGTAGATAAAAGGAAAACACAAGAAATTGATTCTTCAAACACTTTAATTGTTAAACCTTTGAACACTACTTGATGTCCATCAAATACTTCTGCACAAGATAGAGCCACTCCCTTTTTATAACCTCGAATACATTGACAAAATTCATAACAACTAGACTCCTCAAACTTTATTTTGCATTGGGGATATACATATAGCAATACACCATCAGGTTCATGATGTAATAAATGTCTTCCCTTATTAGGTGCCATAGCTAAACTTGAGCTGAAATAACTGAAGAATAGACATTGAATCAAGCACTGTAGAATGTGAAATAGATATGGAGGAAAAATTATATGAAAAGTTGAATTGACCTAATTTAAAATTAGAAATGAAATAATTTTCTAAATTGAACATCCATCATTAAATTTCCTTATTCGGTTAAGCTTTAATTTAGAAAAGTGACACGTGTAAAAAGTATCTTGGTTCATGGTGGCACATAAATCAACTTGATAGTCATCTTGCACGACATAATTGCCATATTTGAATTAGGTCCAAATTCACACGATCGTGTTAATGATAACGAACCATCTACATAGATGATATGTTAGGATAAAGGCTAAAAATGGTAGATAACTGACTTAAGAACTAAGCAGTTAAAATATTGGTTGTTACACGTTGTTGTTAGGGAAAACTTCCTATAGTTTGGGTGAGAATACCAATTACTGATATGAAAGATAGACATACATGGTTTTGCAAGTATAATTATTAAGTAGAGATATTTAGGGTTTGAGAAGATGCGTACCTTATTCAGAAGGTTAATCCAATCCTATCCTTTGAGTCCTCCTCTTTCTCTCCAATGCTACAACCTGCAAAACCATTCAACAAAACCTTCCTCAAACCAATTTGACCACAAATAAAATATTGACATCTAAAATAACATGAGACATCAAATTGTAATTAGATCTAAAACATAAATGAAAAAATATGTTTGGAAAGGGAAGAATGTCCAATATATATTAATAAATGAAGCAAGTACACAATTATAACTTCCTTCAAGCATGGCACTTCATGAAACTAGGATTCAGTGTCTCCTGCTCCCCTCCTCCAAGGGTCCAAACCTATGATCAAATGTGCTAGGGTTTATAGGAAACTAGGGAACAAGTGAGGGGGATGTGATTCCAAATTCCTATAGCATAACATTACAATGGGATTGAGTCCCCTTCATGGTCCCCTCTCCCTCTCTTATGTAGCAAGTCAAGAAGATAGGATCGAGGAAGAAGAAGTTACAACCAAAGAGATGGTTCCAAAACCACCCAAACCACTGATTTTTTGAGATTTTATATATATTTTTTGGTATTTTTGATGCATTCACGACTTTACAATGGACAACAAGCGGGTGACCCGCAACTTTACCATGTGCAACTTGCGTTTTTGTGGGAAAATGGTCAAAAACAACCTTTTATGGGGGTTTTCAGGAGAAGTTTTGGTCTCCAAAATTGTTCCTAAGGTTCCTACCTATCAAATGGGCCATGAATTAGGTAATGCCATCCTTCTAAATTCCAAAATATGGCCCTTCCATCTCAAATTTCCTCTTGTGTGACTCACAATAATCTCATGAAGTGTCATTATGCGAATGTTGTCATGCGACCAAAAGATGTAGGTGTTGTCACAGACAGAGAAGTACCAAATTTGGCTATAACACATGTGTCCCCAAGATTTGACGTGATTATGTAGCATCTTGATACAAATCATATCCAAATTTTGCTACAGAATGAAAGTTGATTCTTCAGTTCCTTTTCTCACTACAGAATGAAAGTTGATTCTTCAATGCCTTTTCTCACTATAGAATGAAAGCTGATTCTTCAACGCCTTTTCTGAAAGAATATTAAACATTTTGCTGGAGAATCATGAAATTTTTTCCATTTAAAGTAACAATCCCGCCTTAGGGAAAGCATCCTTCCAATGATCATAAAATAACAAAAAAACTTAATAGACTAAAAAACTTCAAATTCATGCAATCAATCAATTAATCAAACACAAAAAAACTAAAGGAAATTATTTGCAAATTAGGAAATAAATTGAAATAAAGTTGGGAACCTGACTGTAAGAAAATCAAATATTTTTTTTTTGGGAATGGATTCAAAGGATTTTGTTATCAAGACGAATAAAGATTAGGTAATAGTTTTCAGTCCTAACACCAAGAAAGTAGGAACCTATCTCATCACCCTTGTTCTTTATTTTGATGACCTTATTCTTATTGGTAGTGACCATAACCTTTTAACCCATGTGAAATCCATACTTAAGAAGAAATTTGAAATGATAAACTTAGGAAATTTGCACTATTTTCTTGGCCTCCAAGTCTTTCAAACCAAAAAAGGAATATTTCTTTCTTAGTCTAAGTATGCTTGTGACATTCTTTGTCGCTTTCACATGGAAGATTTTAAACCAGCCCCATCTCCCTTCCCGTTTGGTGTCAATATTTCTACCACTTTCACTTCACCCGAAGTAGATGCCACCTTATATTGTCGGTTAGTTGGTAGTCTCTTATACTTTCATCATACCCATCTTGATATTTCCTTTATTGTTGGTCTTATTTCATGGTATATGGAAATGCCCCATGAAATCCATTGGAAAGAAACAAAAAGGATAATTTGGTATATCCGTGGTACAATTTAGTTTGGGATTCATTACAGTTTGGGGAGGGGTTCTTTATTGGTTGGTTTTACTGATTCAAATTAGGTCAAACACCCTGATGATCAGAAGTCTACTACAAGTTATGTTTTTAGTCTTGGTTTCGAGCCTATCACTTGGGATTATAAGAAACAACAATTTCTTTCTCTTTTTTCAACAGAAGCAGAGTATCGAGCCACAATTAATGCAAGTCAAAAAGTCTTGTGAATTTGATAGATCCTTTCAAAGTTCAGATTCGAGTAGCAAAATCCAACTACCCTTTGAGAACCAGAGTGCCATCAATATCACCAAATATCTAGTTCAACATCAGTGCATCAAACACATTGAGATACATTTGTACTTCATTAAAAATCTTGTTCACAATCATGTTCTCGAAGTACTCTTTTTCCCTTTAAATGATCAAGTTGTACACATATTCACAAAGTCTCTTATATAAGCGATTTTTTCTAAACTTCGATCTATGTCAGGAGTTTAGGAATTTTTCATTAAGGGGGGATAGGTTATAATGCCTCCTTCCTTCTCCTGTAGTGTCACTTTTGTAAATCCTTCAATCCTATACCAAGTTGTTCTTAAGGGGGGATGTTAGGATACACTTAGGAGTAAGTTAAGATCAACTTGGTATAATGTATCTTATGATAAAGCATGTTTCTTTAGTATTCATGAGTATGCATTTGCACATATGTAATTTGATAGTCATGATATGGTCTAGACATAGAGTTATCCGAGGGTTCATATTTACTTTGATATTAACAACCATTGGTTCATGGATTAACGCCTAATTGGTCCATGATCTCTATTTAAATAGCATGTAGGTTCATTTCGTCGATGATCACTTGTGAGAAACTCATTGCTACATTTCTTTTATTTTGAATAATATATTGACTCAAGTACCTATTTGGCTGGGGTCATAGATTGTTCCCTCTTTGAGGGTTTTAACCACATAAAAACATTGGTGTGTTGATATGTGATATATTTGTGTCAACAGTTTCTAAAGGTGTTCTATCTAGTGCAAATACATATGTTAGTTGAACATATTGTTGTGGAAGAAGTGAGTGCCACACAATATTGGTGGTGGAAGAATTTGGGGAGGATGAAAAAGGATACTCTTCTATTGTCATGGAAGAAGTGAGTGCTTCATAAGAATGGTAGTGGAATAATTCGTGGAGGATGAAAGAGGAATTAAATAAAAAATTGTTATTTTGGATGGCCCCTATCTAATAAGATCTCAACATGGGATATTCTCCAAAGGAATTCATTCAAGGATCCAACCATATGCATTCTATGTCTTGAGAACATGGATACTATCAATCACCTATCAGTAGGACGTCACTTTTCAAATAATTATGCACAATAGCTAGGGCCCTCTTGGTTGGTGTTGTATTTTGGGAAGGAAATGCTCTATCAATATCCTTTAAATAATGTTATGAATACATTGGGGTGAAGGACTATAAAAATTTTCCAACAATTGTAAGTTGGGCCATGTGGTGATCTAGAAATGAAATAATGAAATGTACCTTATTAGGAAAATAGGCACACTAACTCAATTTTTTCCAATAGGGGTTTTAAAGCCTTTGACAGTGGAAGATTATTTCTCAAACCCCTCATTGACAATGGGTTTCACATTGATTCCATGGTTATGAGACAACTGCGGTAGCTCTATGAAAGTGATATGGAGGTTCTGATTGGATTGACAAGATTATATATGTGGCTGGTTAATATTGTGTGGCTTAGGAATTTTTACAAACACTTCACATGCATCCTCCTTCAATTCTTTGCCTAGTTTCGAAACTAGGAAAACATGGAAAACTAGTCTTTCTTTGTTTTGTTCCTACCACCACCATACCTTTCCAAATTTATTTTGGAAGGATCCTATGGGATTTAAAACATACTAAAAGACCCAAAACACTTAATTTTATAATCATATGACTCCTTTTGACATGTTATTCAATCATATCTAAAAAAAGGGAAAATGACTCAAATATCGAACTAGGACTGGTGAAACCCAAATTGTCCAAAATGATCCCAAATACTTTCAAATTATGTATGGAATGGATGTGTCTTAGGACACAATAATGCATATATTATATTCTTTGACACATTCTAAATACTTCAGCAACTTGCATTTACAATTGGATAATGAAAGGCCAAAAATACTAGGAAAATCGATGTTAAAACCCCCAAGGGTAGATGACTCTTTTGGATTCCCAAATGTTGTAGTACCCTCCAAAATTTAAGAACAGACACTTGGATCACATCAGGTACCTCCAAAAAAACGTATGTGCAGCATTTATCCATATTTAAATCTTTTTAAGGCACCCTTAAAATAAAATATTACAAGACACATTCATTGCTTGGAAATTGTGAGCAATACAATAGAGATTTTTACATGGAATTCTAAGCAAATGAAAAAAGGGGTCTGCATAAAATTTATTTTTCATGTACATTAAATAATAGGCTTCTCAAAGAGCTACAAAACTTAGAGTAATTCTGGTGCAAAACTGATATATAAATGCTCAAATTTTCATAAATGTATACAAGGGCACAATGGCTCAAAATGGTGGTTTTTGCTTGATTTTTCTTATATAGTCCAAGGGATTTAGATATGTGGCTCAAATAATCATCTAAATACAGTGACATACTGAATATACCACTACAATGAAACCATAGTGACACCATTACAAATTTTATTGCACCCACAAGTGTGCCATCAACACATAGAACTCAAATCACACACTAGAAATTGGTAGAAAAGAGAGGAGAAAGGTACATGAGATGAAATTCAAATAAAATGGAATAGGAACTACAACATAAATACAAAATTAAGCTCATATGAGAAGTGTGAATGGATTCTCCACAACTCCATCTAGGTAATAATCTTGGTTTTCACCTCACCACCAAAACCGGTTCATACTAGCAGGGAGGATGAACATCCATCGTGTAAGAACAAGCTTGAAGCTCTCCCAAATTGAAAATATGCAAATTAAAAATGATCAAAATATTATCCATTTCGACTTGGCCTCCTTTTAATAACTTTATTTTACTCATTTCCCTCCTTAGAACTCAAATTATCTCCTAATTACTCATGAAATTTGAATTAGTGGGGGTTATGACACTTCATTGGCCCCACATGACACTTGGATCATCTTTTGTCTCCAACTCCTCCATGAATTCGAATTGGGGAATATTTTGGATTCTTTGGAGATGTGTAACTCCTCTCATGCGCCATCTTGGCCTATTTTTAGCTCTTACATTGTCATATATGTCATAGAGTCTGTCATAAGTCTCATAATGCTTGTCATAGTTGTCATAGAATCTGTCATTGCCTATTTTTATCCCTATGACTCTTCCTCTTCCTTAATGAATGTTACCTCTTCCCTCCAACTCGAATTTGGGGATGGATCCATTTTTAAAGGAGGAATATTCTCTCATGTGGAGCCCACATGTCCACTTATGCGCCTCCAAGTCCAACTAGGAACTAATGCCACTTCATTTTGGAGCATTTAACATTTATTCCATAATTTATTGGCCTATTTTTCCACCATCAATTTAGAATATTGAATTTTCATGAGAAACTATAGACCTTGTGGTTAAATGTCAACATTTTAATTCTTCCACATAACCCTTAGGAATTGGGTAGGGAAACTTAATTATTTATCTGAAAATCATTTAATTGGGGACATGACAGTCCTCCCCACCCAAGATTTCCTATCCTCAAGCAATTTCAAACATGGATGTTGAAGAGCCTGCTTTCCTTCCAAACTTTGATTCCAACATGTTTCAAAAATTATTTGAACCTTCATACTTGCACTAAACAACCTCTTGAAGTTGCCACTGATTTGCCAAAATTTCATGTTTCCAAGAAAATTTATGAGAGGAAATTCCATGCTTCCACTGCTCTACTCTATTACAATCACTTTCGTAAGTGGTGAATTGAACTTCCAACTACTTTCTATACCCCAAATTTGAAACCAATGAGACCAAAAGTGATCCCAAGGTCCCAAATGATCCTGTAGTATGCATGGTGAGAAATATCTGCAACTAAACTCCATACACACCAAGCATATGAAAATTGAGTCCAACTAAAGAAACTGAAACAATACTCTGCATAAATGAACTCAATGAAATGAAGGTTAGCTTTATCCATCAAGCCAACAACCAAGGTACTGTTCTAAATGAATGGAAAATAAGCAATATCGGGATCCCCTTGCTTGTGTTGCATTCCAAAATATAGGCATTCTCTACCACAAAAAATTTCAGGCAAAAGATTTCCCAGATCCCACTGCCTTAGTTGCAAATCTTTGAGTGGCATTGTCACATGTGGAAAACTAACATTCTAAAGAATTCCAGGATCCCATTGTCTCATTTGCATCTTTCCAAACATCAGTAACAACAATAAAAATTCATCACTATTAAAAATGCAAGGAAGGGTAAAGATCATACCACCACACTGTAAGTTCAACATTTCCAGTGCATAATTGAAACTTTAAGGGCCCCTGCATCAAAATATGAACTAATTCAAGGTTGGGCCGATACCAAGAGAGACTCTCCATCATGAAATACATATCCTCAAAGTGAGGATGAATTCAAACAAGTCTCCTCCAATCAACTAGATAGTCTGCATGTGCAAAATGCACATAAGAATCAAGAGTAAGACCATTGAATCTCAAAGGACAAGGGTGAAATTCCCATGTCTCATCACCAAAAGAGAGGGAATCCTCCAAAAATAAAATATGTCCATGCTGCTCCAAAAGAATGTAAGATGCAACAAAATAATCAGCCATGTGTTGTTTCATCCAAGAAGTGAATGAAGAACCTCCACCAAAATCTGAACCAAGTAAGGAGCAAAGGAAACAAGGAGACTTCAACTGGCTCAAAGAAGTCTCATTAGTACACCCATGAATATGTGTATCATCAAGAAATAACAAAGGATGTTGCTGCCAATAATAATTTGCTTCAATCATATATTTCTTCACCCAAGTATTGGATGAAGTTCCTCCAACATCAAATGAACTAAACAAGGAGCAAGGAAAATCATGAGTCTTCTGATAGTTTTAAACTTTAACAGTGCAGTAAAAAATCATACAGATTCTTAACCATTAACAGAAAAGACACAATGGAACACGCATAACACAGAGATTTTCACCTGGAAACCCTTAACCGAGAAAAAACCAGCAAAACTTAGAGTTGCACAACTCTTTTCATTATATGTTTTCTTAACCATTTACAATACAATATATGGCATTCGCAGCATCTAAAACCCTAATTCGTTTACCCGAAATTAGGTTACAACCCTAATCCCTTTACCAGGATTAGATAAAATACAATGGGCTGAAACAACAAAAAAGCAAAAACAGCCCAATCATGGTGTACACGCACCCACCATGTGAAGAGATATAACACACCCAACATTCTCCCACTTGTTGTTCTCTTCACATACAGGAGAAATTTACGACTTCAACAGTCCAGGGAAATAATGCCCATGTTCTCTTTACACCAAGAGAACTTATGAGTACTCACAGACTTTGTTAAAGAGTCTGCAACATTTTCCAAAGTATCAACCTTCTCCAACAATACTTTTTTTTGTTCAACCATGTCTCTAACGAAATGGTATTGCACATCAATGTGCTTTGTCTTTGAGTGATAAGCAGGGTTCTTTGCCAGAAAGATTGCACTTGAGCTATCACAGCCTATCTTCACTGCATTCTGAACAAACTGATACCTGAACACAACCTTTGCAACCATACAGCTTCCTTACTTGCATGGGTAGTTACCATGTATTCAGCTTCTGTAGTTGAGAGTGCAACTACAGCTTGTCTTCTACTCATCCAACTGATTGCTCCCCCAAACAGTTTGAAAACATAGCCACTTGTAGATCTTCTGTGATCAAGATCTCCAGCCCAGTCAGCATCAGCAAATCCTTGTATATCTATCTCTCTGTTTAGTCCGGGTCTTCCTTGGTAGTAGATTTCAAAATCTGTAGTGCCACGTAAATACCTGAAGACCCTCTTTACTGTAGTCCAATGTTCCTTTCCTGGTTTTGACATATATCTGCTCAAAACTCCCACTGCATGGGCTATATCTGGTCTAGTACAGACCATGCCATACATCAAACTACCAACAACACTAGCATAGGGAACATGAGACATGTCCTCTACCTCTTCTTGTGTCGTGGGACACTGTTTTGCAGATAACCTTACACCTACAAGAATGGGCACCTTCACTGGTTTGCTTTCCTGCATATTAAACCTCTTCAATATTGTCTCAACATATTTCTTCTGATTCAACTAGAGTTTCCTGTTTTCTCGATCTCTTTTTATTTCCATGCCCAAAATAAAATTTGCAGCACCAAGATCTTTCATGTCAAATTCAGATGACAACTGATTTTTGACACCCTTGATGATTTTCTTGTTGTTTCCAATTAGCAACATATCATCAACGTACAATATCACATAAATAAAATGATCACCAATTAGTTTGAAATAAACACAGTGATCAGCTTTGCTTCTTGAGAAGCCAAGTCCCAGTATATAAGTGTCAAACTTTTGATACCACATTCTTGGAGATTATTTTAGTCCATAGAGGAACTTTTTCAGCTTACAGACAAGCTCCTTTTTACCTTTCACCACAAACTGTTCTGGTTGCTTCATATAGATTTCTTCATTAAGTTCTCCATGTAGGAATGCTGTCTTCACATCCATCTGCTCTACTTCAAGATCAAAAGTAGCAGAAATAGATAAAAGAAATCTAATAGAAGTCAATTTTGCAATAGGTGAGAAAATATCACCAAAATCGATGCCCTCAATTTGGGAATAACCTTTCGCTACTAGTCGAGCCTTGTACTTCTCCAATTTACCTGCTGCATTTAACTTCTTCTTGAATACCCATTTGCTTCCAACAGGTTTTCTTCCTTCTGGAAACTCAACCAGATCCCATGCCTCATTTTTGTCCAAGGCATCCATTTCTTCCATCATGGCCTTTTTCCATAGTTTACTATCTTCTGAATCCATTGCCTCTCTATCAGTTCTAGGATCATCATCAGTAATAGATAACACAAAATTAGAGCAAAAATCAGGTGGACTGTACCTTTCAGCTTGCCTTCTTACTCGGTCAGATCTCCTCAAGACCGGAGTCTGTGGTTCTGCCTCTTCATCTGATTCAGACGAATCTGGTTCCTCAAATGAACCACCTCTTTCATCCTTAATATAAAACTGTAGTTACCCTGAATCCTTTTCCTTTGGTGCATCTTCAATCCTGGAAGTGTTTTCAACTTCTCTGAAGATCACATCTCAACTGTAAACTACTTGTCTTTTTATTGGGTTCCACAGCTTGTAACCTTTCACTCCATCCTTGTATCCAACGAAGATACATTTTTCTGCTTTATTATCCAACTTGCTCCTTTTTTCCTTTGGAACATGCACAAAAGCATCACACCCAAACACTCTGAGATGTGAGAAAGAGGGTTTCTTACCAGACCAATCCTCATGAGGTGTCTTGTCAACCAACGCTAATGTGGGTGTCCTATTTACCAAGTAACATGCAGTGTCAACAGCTTCTGCCCAGAATTATTGTGTTACCCCTGCACCACTGAGCATACTCCTTTCCTTTTCCATCAACGTCCTGTTCATCCTTTTTGCAACCTCATTCTGTTGAGGTGTGTATGGAGTAGTCTTTTGCCTTGCTATTCCACACGTCTTACAGAACTCCTCAAATTCATTTCCATATAATTCTCCACCATTATTTGTTCTTAGCACTTTTATTTCTTTTCAATTTGATTCTCTACAAGAGCCTTAAATTATTTGAATCTATTAAAAACCTCAGATTTCTTACGCAGGAAATAAATCCATGTTTTTCTTGAGAAATCATCTATGAATGAAACATAATACACATATTTACCTAGTGATGGAACAGGCATAGGTCCAAACACATCACCATGTATTAACTCTAAGATTCCTTTAGCTCTTACAACACCAGATGAGAATCTTACCCGATTATGTTTGCCATATAAGCAAGGTTCACAGAAATCAAAATCTAGTGTGTAATCAGACATGCATTCAGCCATACTTTTACCTTGTAATAGTCGAAGACCCTTCTCTCCAATATGTCCCAGCCTTCGATGCCATAGCGTTGTCTTCTCACTAGAGACAGTAAGGACTCTGTCTCCTTCATTTTTACCCTTAGGAACAATAGTACTTTTACATCCATTATTAAAAGTGCTTCCCAACAACTTGTATAGAGTTCCAATCCGAACTCCACTCATTAGCACCATTGATCCTCGAACCATCTTGCATGTGTTCTTCTCAAACATAGTTTTCACACCTGCATCATCCATTTTACTTACAGATATGAGGTTTCTAGCCAGTTTTGGAATGTGTAGAACCTCGGGAAGAGTTCTGACCCTTCCATCTTTGAGCAGTAGCTTGATCTTTCCTCGACCTATGATTTTCACCACCGAGTTGTCTCCCAGGAATACATCACCTCCATCATACTTTTCATATTCAGAAAACCACTCCCCGTGAGGAGTCATATGAAAAGATGCACCTGAGTCAATCAACCATGAATCATGCTCTGCATGTGTACTTGAAGATGCCAAGTACACATCTCCTCCTTCCTCTATAGATTCTTTCCCATCTGCGGATGGAGCATCATTATATCCTCTACTTTTATCAATATTTTTATATTTACAATCCTTCTTGTAATGCCCAGCTTTACCGCACTTCCAGCATTTTCGTACATAAGGTCCTGGAGATTTAGATATCCCTCTAGATTTAGATCTGCCACCTGAAGACTTATTTTTAGATCTGTCTCCAGGGCGACCTCTCACAAACAAGGCATCCTTGGTTGAAATGTCCATGGATTTCCACCTCATTTCCTTCGATAGCAGGGATGCAACCACATCATCAAAGATTAGGTTGGTTGCGTTACTCCCAACAGCTATAACCAGACTATCCCACGAATCTGGTAGAGAGCACAACAAGCTAATACATTTTTCATCATCAGTAGTCGTAATACCAACAGATTTCAACTGACTTACCAGAGTATTGAGGGCATTTAGATGCTCTGACACAGGGTCTCCTTCATTCATTCTTAGAAGGTACAATTTCTTTCGAAGAAATAACTTATTTACCAGGGACTTTGACTGATACAAATTTCCCAGCTTATCCCACAGTTTCTTTGCACTGTCTTCTCCAGATACGTTCACCAACACCAAATCTGAGAGGCAAAGTCGAATCGTGATCCTTGCTTTTCTTTCCATCTTATCCCATTCTTCTTTTTCCATACCAGTGGGCATGGTACTCGAATCTACTGCGATCCATTGTTCTCTATCTACCAGAAGATCTTCCATCTTGAGCTTCCATAACTCAAAGCTCTGACTGTTAAATTTCTCAATCTCGATTCTAGAAGTGCTCGCCATTCTTTCAACAAAAGAATCATAGCTGCAAAGCTCCCACTGAAACCAGGTTTATCATAGATCCAAGATCGAGCCAAACCCTTGGAAACAAAGGAATCCCTCTAAACCCAATAATGCTCTGATACCAAATGATAGTTTTAAACCTTAACAATGCAGTAAAAACTCATACAGATTCTTAACCATTAACAGAAAAGACACAATGGCACACGCATAACACAAATATTTTC
Source organism: Larix kaempferi (assembly GCA_027924585.1). NCBI lineage: Eukaryota > Viridiplantae > Streptophyta > Pinopsida > Pinales > Pinaceae > Larix > Larix kaempferi. The sequence goes on along the minus strand of BSBM01000233.1, from coordinate 3,296,118 downwards.
ACCTGGAAACCCTTAACCAGGAAAAAACCATCAAAACTTAGAGCCGCACAACTCTTTTCATTATATGTTTTCTTAACCATTTACAATACAATATATGGTATTCACAGCATCTAAAACCCTAATTCGTTTACCCGAAATTAGGTTACAACCCTAATCCCTTTACCGGGATTAGATAGAATACAATGGGCCGAAACAACAAAAAAGCACAAACAACCCAATCGTGGTGTACACGCACCCACCATGTGAATAGATATAGCACACCCAACATCTTCAAGTGACTCAAGTGAACGTCATAGGTGCATCCATGTAGATGTGTACCATCATAAGGTAACAAAGGATGTTGCTTCAAATGTAAAGAATAAATTGCTCTAGTCATGTCATCCACAAAAGGGAAGATAGTATTTTTATACTCCTCATGTGGCACCTTCAAAAAGAAACCTTTCACCCATACTTCATTAGGATGAATGCTACAAAATATGGAAGTGTAGGATGTAGGAGAATGAACCAACTCACCCAAATGATCAGAAAGTGCAAAAGTGTCATCATGTGAAGGATCCATAAGGGTAGGATCATGCAACTCCCTCAAAAGTGTGAAACTTTCCCCATAGGTTGGTTCCGAGGTGGTGGAATCACACAATTCAAAAAGTGTGTAACCATTTCCAAGAGGACAATCAAGTTCCTCTTCCACCACAACAAGTGCTTGTCTCTAATCAAGATCATCTTAAAACACATCAAGCACATCCAAGTTTCCATGTTTCTCATGATCCATCATGTCATGAGAATCCTCCAAGAAATATACCATATGAAAATATGAAACATAGGAGGAAGAACAAGCATCTTGAAACCTATCAAGAAGTTGCTCATTTTTCATTTTGATCTTATGAATATCCTCATTATTCTTCAAGTATGCTCCATGTAACAATTCATTAAGCTCAACCAAATTGTTTCTATCAAAACGTAAAGACATGAAATTACCTTCGATGTTGCACATTGCTCTTTGAATCTTCTCCATGTATTCAAGGAAGGGTGGATCCTTCAATGAAGAAACTCTCCAACAAGAATTTGACACCAATTCTTGAGTTTCATGGATTATGCTAAGGGTCTCTTGGATCTTCTTTTCATTCATCTTTAATCACCCTTCAAGAAAAAGAGGCTCTTGTAGAGGGACCTCCTCTTCTTTTTCCTTTCTACTTGGACCAACTTCATTAAGCTCAAGTGGTGATGGGGAAATTGATCTTGGTTCTTCTTCAACTGCTACAAGGTCTTCATTTTCATTCTTAATGGAACTTTGGATTTCAGCAACATCTTCAAGGGTGATCTCTATGGCACAAACATAGAGGTGTGAACACCCATCAATAAGAACTCCTTCACAGTTCAAGCATCCATCGATAGATGCTCTTTGCTCTATGTCCATAGTGAAATGTGTTGATGTATATGTAACTTCGGAATGTATTTCATCTGTGTATTTTATATATATTTATTGTACCCTTATAAGAGATGTTTCATTCCTCTATAAGGAAATGTCATCATGTGGATTGACAAGTGTCGCAAGTGTGTGTACTTGCCGATGGGTTATTAGACCACCATGTGAGGTCGGCCCTGAATTATATATAATATAATGTGGATGTATCTAGATAGACAAGTCAGCCCCATAAGGTCACTGGGCAAAAAAGGTTAGTATAAATAGAGATCAGAGATCTCTATTTTACACACTCGGAAAAGTAACTCACTCTCACTTAGAAAGTGGCGCACTAGTGAGGAGGAGGAGCATCTGCTATCAGGAGACTATCTCAGTGTTATTTGGTTGAGCCATTACTCTCTCTATCTCTGAGGAAGTTGTGGGGTTTTTCACCTTAAGGTTTTCCCCATGGAAACTCTGTGTCTCTTGTCTCTTATGCTTTTGATTCTTGTGATGCTTGTCATATTGTGATTGTCATGCATTGATATAATGTATATGTTATTCTCTTAGCAAAGATCCTAGAGTATTGTGAATTAATGCTCAAAATTTAACATGGTATCAGAGCTAACCTGAGAAGAAGACATTTGCAGTGACGGAAGCTTGAGTTCCTTGTTTATTGGGTTTCTCTCTACATATTTTTGAAAATCAGTATAGTAGATTGACTCTACTCATCAAGGCGCATCTATCTGTCCAATCAGAACTCAATTCCAAGCATTTTCAGATTTGGCCCTAAAAATTAGGGTTTCCACAAAAAAAGGAATTTCTGGAATCTGAAGACACAGCTGAAAGCTCCTTGCAAAAATCGAAGTTTAGAGCTTTGGATCGATATTTTTAGCTAGGTAGATCTCCGGGAAACTCAAACCCTAATTCAGGGCTCTCCCTAGTGAACCCGGGAGGACAAAAAGGCAATTCTGAAGGGCAAGACTTTGCTGATCTCAAATTTTGAATACACCAGGCTGATCAGCTCATCAAGGCACATCTTTCTATCCTTTCAGAAATTTGAAATTCACATTTTGAATTTTTAGGGTTTTTTGACAAACCCTAATCTGGGACCAGATCCAGTTTTCAGCATTTCAAGTGGTAAGATCTAAATCTCTTCTATTTCCATTTGAAGTACTCTTTAAGATGTCTCTCCACACCAAGCTTGAGGATAAGCTTGAAGGGGCTGATAACTTCTGAGCCTGGAAGTATAGGATTGGGTTAATCTTGGAAGAGAATGAGTTGGACTCATATGTGAAAGAAGACATCCCTATCCCAGAGGATGAAGAGGCCAAGGTATTACATAAGAAGAAATTGGTCAAGGCAAAGAGAATCATTGCTGATTCTATCAAATACCATATCATACCCCATGTGTCTTCTCTTAAGACACCCAAGGAGGTGTTTGACTCTTTGACCAAGCTATTTGAAGGGAAGAACATAAATCGGAAGATGACCCTGCGGAACCAATTGAAAGGAGTAAAGTTTCAGAATGGAGAAACCATTCAATCTTATTTTTCAAGGGTCTCCTAGATCAAGGAACAACTAGAAGCAGTGGATGAAATGGTGGAGAATGGTGAAGTGGTGATGACCACTCTAAATGGCCTACCCAGGTCATGTGATTCCTTTATCCAAGGAATTTGTGCAAGGAAGAAGTTGATCTCCTTCAGTAGACTACGGGAAGAATGCTCACAAGAAGAAGCAAGGCTTGTTGCACAAGAAGAAAATATGGGGAATGAAGATCAAGCTCTCACAGCTCACACCAAGAAAGGTAATTCCAAGAGAGAGCCATCTCACTCCAAGAAATATTCACATCACTTCAAAGAAAGAAGAATATGCTTCACCTGTAATGAGAAAGGACATATTGCCATAAATTGTCCCAAGAAGAAGAAGGACAACATCAACTCCAACAAGAAGAAGAAGGGCAGCAAAAGAAGGTTTCATGCTCATGCTGCTGAGGATGATGAACCCCCAAAGAAGAAGGCCAGGGCAGAAAGTGATAGTGATGATGACTCTTCAAGTGAAGAAGAGTATGTTCTAATCTTTGCTCTCACAGGTACCATCTCCCATGGTTGTAATGATTGGTTGATTGATAGTGGGGATTCCAAACACATGACTGGGTTTAAGGAATCTTTTGTGAATCTATCTGAACATCAATCACCCCATAAGGTGAAACTTGGGGATGATTATCAATACCCAATCAAAGGAAGTGGTGAAGCCTCCTACAACCTAGATTCTGGAAAATCTTTGAAGATGAAAGAAGTCCTTTATGTACCTGGGCTCAAGAAGAATTTACTCTCCATCTCTGCATTGGATGCAAAAGGTATGAGGGTTGCATTTGTGGATGGCCAAGTCCTAATGTGGCCAAAGGGAAAGAACATAGATGATGCAGTAGTGATTGGAGAGCAAGAGGGAGGTTTGTATAAATTGAAGGGACAACCTGAACATGCCATGGTGCATGAATCCATGGAGCCAAGTGAACTTTGGCATAGAATATTTGCTCATATGCACTATAGAGCACTTCCAATTGCAAGCAAGGCAATAGAGGGTCTTCCTGAAATCAAGACTAAACATGAAGGTGTTTGCAAAGGATGTGCAAAAGGTAAGAACATTAAGAAGGCTTTCCCAAGTAGTGAAAGCAAGCCAAAGGATATCTTGGAGATCATCCACTTAGATGTATGTGGTCCTATGTCATCTAGTTCTCTAAGTGGGTATGTTTACTATGTCTCATTTATTGATGACTTCTCCAGGAAGACTTGGGTATACTTATTGAAGAGCAAAGATGAGGTGTTTGATAAATTCAAGGAATTCAAAACCTTGATGGAGAATCAAACTGACAAGAAGATCAAAACATTCAGATTCGACAATGGTGGAGAATTCACCTCAAGTGACTTCAAGAAGCTTTGTAGTGATTCACGGATTAAGAGGGAGTTGACTGCTCCGTATAATCCTCAACAAAATGGAGTTGCAGAAAGGAAGAATAGAACCATCATGGAAGCAGAAAGGGCAATGCTGCATGACCAGGATCTACCTATGCATTTATGGGCAGAAGCAGCTAGAACAGCTGTATATGTGCAGAATAGAACACCCCACAAGATATTGGACAACAAGACACCAAAAGAGGTCTTTTCTGGTAAGAAACCTAAAGTTAGCCATCTCAGAATATTTGGTTGTCCAGTATACACTCATGTCCCAAAAGAAAAGAGGACTAAACTAGATCCTTCAGGAAAGAAGGGTATCTTTGTGGGTTACAGTGAAAGCTCGAAGGCTTATAGAATATACTTTCCAGGGTTCAAGAAGATTGATGTCAGTAGGGATGTAACATTTGATGAAAACTCAGCATTCATCAAATCAAGGAAGGCACCTATCGAAGTTTATGAAGAACCTAAGGAAACAAGATTTCAAGACACTACCATGACCAAAGCAGTTCCAGAAGTTGTTCGTGAGTTTGAAGATCCACAAGAACCTGTAGATCCACCCCGTGAGGATAACTCTCACAAGAGGAAACCTGCATGGGCTAGAGAGCTCATTCAAGATGCAGAAAGATTTGGCATTCCAGAAGAAGAACACAGAGCAAAGAAGAGAACCAGATCACAGACCAACTATGTTGCTTTGCTCTGTGACATTATGAACAAAGAGCCTTCCAGTTATGAAGAAGCAGCGGAAAAGAAAGAATGGAAGGATGTCATGGTTGAGGAATACCAATCAATAATGAATAATGATGTTTTGGATGTTGTCCCAAGACCTAAAGAGAAGTCTGTTGTAACTTCTACATGGATTTTCAAAATCAAGCATGCTGCAGATGGAAGTGCGGAGAAATACAAGGCAAGATTCGTAGCTCGTGGCTTCTCTCAGAAAGAGGGAATAGATTATGAAGAAACTTTTGCACCTGTAGCCATGTATACTTCCATCAAAACAGTACTTGCCCTGGATGCAGTAGTGAAATGGAAAATACACCAAATGGATGTCAAGACAGCTTTCTTAAATGGTGTAGTTGAAGAGGAAGTATATGTGGAACAGCCACTCAGTTTTGAAATACATGACAGGGATTCATATGTGTGCAGATTGAAGAAAGCATTGTATGGCTTGAAGCAAGCTCCCAGAACTTGGTATGGTAGGATGGACAATTTCCTATCTAGTTTGGGCTTTACCAAGAGTAAAGCGGATTCCAACCTTTACTACAAGGTTGAGGAAGGGAATCCTGTGATTCTACAAGACCAGCCATTTGCTTTGCTGTGAACACATTGAGTCAGTTCCTGACAGATCCGAGGAGTGTTCACTTGGTTGCTGTAAAGCATGTTCTGAGGTACCTGAAGGGTACAGTGGATTATGGGCTCAAATATGAGGTGAATCAAAAGTTTAACCTATAGGGTTATGTTGATTCAGATTGGGCTGGCAGTGCTGCAGATAGGAAGAGCACATCTGGGTGCTGCTTCAGTATGGGATCAGGTGTGATCTCTTGGTTTAGCAGGAAGCAGTCCTGCGTAGCACTGAGTACAGCTGAGGCAGAGTATGTTGCAGCCTATTCAGCTAGTTGTGAGGCAGTATGACTATGGAAGCTACTGTCTGAGTTATTTGATCTCCCGTTGGATGCTACTGGTATCTTCTGTGATAACCAGAGTTGTGTGAAGCTGTCTGAGAACCCAGTGTTTCATGACAGGTCGAAACACATAGAGATCAAATATCACTATATCAGGGATATGGTGCAGAGAGGAGCCGTGAAGCTCCTCTATGTTGCGACAGACGAGCATATTGTAGATGTGCTGACGAAGCCACTAGCCAGGGTGAAGTTCGAGTACTTCAGAGAGAGGCTTGGCATTCTTTAAATCAAGGACACTTCGAGGAAGAAGTGATGGACACATTTGCTGAAGCCATTCCAAGCATGTTGGAAGGAGGATCCTTCACATGGCTGTGGATGTAAGCACTGGATGATGATGAGCATCAGGATGATGTTCTAGTTTCTGCTGGATATGATCAGTTGGATCATTTGTATGTATGTACATGCTGGATATGATCAGTTGGATCATTTGTATGTATGTACGCATCATGTTGGATGCTGGATATGATCAGTTGGATCATTTGTATGTATGTACGCATCATGTTGGATGCTGGATATGATCAGTTGGATCATTTGTATGTATGTACGCATCATGTTGGATGCTGGATATGATCGGTTGGATCATTTGTATGTATGTACGCATCATGTTGGATGCTGGATATGATCGGTTGGATCATTTGTATGTATGTACGCATCATGTTGGATGCTGGATATGATTGGTTGGATCATTTATATGTATGTACGCATCATGTTGGATGCTGGATATGATCGGTTGGATCATTTGTATGTATTTTGTATATGCATCATGTTGGATGCTTGGACCATGTATCTGTATATGTATCAGGTGGATACATTGTATGATCAGGTAGATCATGTATGTTGATATGTATCAGGTATGATCGGGTAGATCATGAATGTTGATGGATACATTGTGTGGATCATGTATCTATGTATCAGGTGGATACATTATGTATGATGATATGTATTAGGTAGATACTTGGTGTGCATCAGATGGATGCATTGTACGATCAGGATGATCGTGGATGACGAGTTTCCCCAGATGACATGCAGCAGGATGTTGCAGTGATGATGATTAGGATGATCATGTGTACATCAGGATGATGTATGGTGAGTATCAGATGATACTTTGTGGCCGTGGATCAGGTTGTGCAGATAAGCATGTAATTTGTGCCCTGGGAGATTTGCAGATGGTCTTTTGAGGTTTTTCCTATGGCATGTAATTCGGTGCCCTGGGACATCTGGCAAATGCTCTCTTGAGGTTTTGCTTGGGAGGACATATAATTTGTGCCCTGGGAGATCTGCAGATAGTCTTACGAGGTTTTTCCTATGGCATGTAATTCATTTCCCTGGGATATTTGGCAGATGCTCTTTCGAGGTTTTGTCCTATGGCATGTAATTTGCTCTTGGGTGATATGGACAGGATGAAAAAGGCCTCAGATGCTTCAGCCAGGTTTTGCCATGACCACATGTAATTTTCTCCTGGGAAATCTGGATAGGATGAAAAAGGCCTTAGATGCTTCAGCCAGGTTTTGTGGTGGACCACATGTAATGTGCTCCTGGGAGATCCGACAGGTAGAGCCGTGTGCTCGTAACAGCCTGGGATGCTTCAACCAAGTTTTGTGGTGAGATCACATGTAATGTGCTCCTGGGAGATCTGACAGGTAGAGCCTCGTGCTCGTAACAGCCTGGGATGCTTCAGCCAGGTTTTGTGATGGGTCACATGTAATGTGCTCCTGGGAGATCCCACAGGTAGAGTTGTGTGCTTGTAATAGCCTGGGATGCTGCAGCCAGGTTTTGTGACACACGTAATAAGTCCTAAGAATTCCACAGTATGGCCAGTGATGATGAAGACCTGCAGATGGTGGGCCTACATCCAGTATGAAAAAGGACTGGCTCTGTAGAACTTCCTATGATGAGTAGAGTCAGAGATTGGTTGAGATAGCAGCAGCAGTGACGATGATGATGATGATGCATCGATGACGATGATCCCGAGAAGAAAACTTGTCTAGCAGATCTGTGTCGAGAAATACCTTCCTAGTTAAGAGGGAGTGTTGATGTATATGTAACTTCGGAATGTATTTCATCTATGTATTTTATATATATTTATTGTACCCTTATAAGAGATGTGTCATTCCTCTATAAGGAAGTGTCGTCATGTGGATTGACAAGTGTCGCAAGTGTGTGTACTTGCCGATGGGTTATTAGACCACCATGTGGGGTCAGCCCTGAATTATATATAATATAATGTGGATGTATCTAGATAGACAAGTTGGCCCCATAAGGTCACTGGGAAAAAAGGTTAGTATAAATAGAGATCGGAGATCTCTATTTTACACACTCGAAAAAATAACTCACTCTCACTTAGAAAGTGGCACACTAGTGAGGAGGAGGAGCATCTGCTATCAGGAGACTATCTCAGTGTTATTTGGTTGTACTTTGGTTGAGCCATTGGTCTCTCTATCTCTGAGGAAGTTGTGGGGTTTTTCACCTTAGGGTTTTCCCCACGGAAACTCTGTGTCTCTTGTCTCTTATGCTTTTGATTCTTGTGATGCTTGTCATATTGTGATTGTCATGCATTGATATACTCTATATGTTATTCTCTCAGCAAAGATCCTAGAGTATTGTGAATTAATGCTCAAAATTTAACAAAATGTGTCTCTGAAATATCTTAAGTAGTTTTAATGGAATATTCTTTATGCTCATGTTATTTTTCTTCATCTTTTTTTAGAATCACTTGGGAGTGACTTTCATCCTCTTCATGTAATGCTTCTTCTTCTTCACCACCTACAGGACTAGGTGGCTCATTTGTCTACTCAATGTTTGTGGATGGTTTATTGCTTCTTAATAAGTTCACATATGCATTCTTGGGCCTATATCCAAACACCAAATGAAAAAATTCTTCAAAAGGAATGGCCTTTTGTGTATCTCCCTTACAGAGATCAAGATATGCCTGATATTGTTGGGGCAAGGTTTTACATGTTGCTCTCAATATTTGTAATTCATTCATAGAATTATCCTTTGGTGGTTAAACACATACATATTCATCACATAGGGTCATATGAATAACCCTCATTCCATATGAACTTGAAAGAAGTGATGCATGATGGCACCTCTTCCTCATACCATTCACATTCTTCTTCAAATTCTCATAGGAGTCATCATAATAGTAAGACATGGTTGTAACTTCTTCTTTAATGGATGATATTAATGCATAGGTGCAAGGACAATGCTATACCACTTAAATGTACCTTATTAGGAAAATAGGCACACTAACTGATTTTTTTTTCCAATAGGGGTTTTAAAACCTTTAATAGTGGAAGCTTGTTTCTCAAACCCCTCATTAACAATGGGTTTCACATTGATTCCATGGTTACGAGAAAACTATGGTAGCTCTAGGAAAGTGATATGGAGGTTCTGATTGGATTTACAAGATTATATATGTGTATGGTTAATATTGTGTGGCTGAGGAATTTTTACAAACACTTTAGATGCATCCTCCTTCAATTCTTTGCCTAGTTTCGAAACTAGGAAAACTAGTCTCTTTTTGTTTTGTTGAAAACACCACCAAACCTTTACAAATTTATTTTGGAAGGATCCTATGGGATTTAAAACATCCTAACAGAAATCAAACACTCAATGGTCGAATCAGAGGACTCCTTTTTACATGTTATTCAATCATATCTAAAAACAGGGAAACTGACTCAAATATCGAACTTGGACTAGTGAAACCCAAATTGTCCCAAATGCTCCCAAATACTCCCAAGTACTTTCAAATTATGTATGGAATGGATTTATGTGTATTAGGACACACTAATTCATCTATTAGATGCTTGGAAAATTGATAAATACTTCAGAAAATTTCATTTACAACTGGAGAATGAAAGGTCAAAAATACTAGGAAAATCAATGTTAAAACCCCCAAGGGTAGATGAATCTTTTGGATTCCCAAATTATGTACAATCATCCAAAATTTCAGAACAGACACTTGGATCACATCAGGGACCTCCAAAAAAACCTAGGTTCATAATTGATGCATATTTACAGCTTGTTACGGCACTCTTAAAACAAAAGGTTACAAGACACATTCATTGCTTGGAAATTGTGAGCAATTCAATAGAGATTTTTACATGGAATTACAAGCAAATGCAAAAAGGGGTTTGCATAACATTTATGTTTCATGTAATGTAAATAATAGGATTCTCAAACAGATACAAAACTTAGAATAATTCTGGTGCAAAACTGATATATATGTGCTCAAAGTTTCATAAATGTATACAAGGGAGCAATGGTTCAAAATGGTGGTTTTTGCTTGATTTTTATTATATATTCCAAGGGATTTCGATATTTGGCTCAAATATTAATATTAATACAGTTCCATACAACATATACCACTACCATGAAACCATAGTGACACCCTTACAAATTTTATTGCACCCACAAGTGCACCATCAATGCATAGAACTCAAATCACACACTAGAAATTGATAGAAAAGAGAGGAGAAAGGTACATGAGATGAAATTCAAATCAAATGGAATGGGACCTGCAATAGGACAACAACATTAATCTCATACGATAAGTCTGAATGGATTCTCCACAACTCCAACTAGGGAAGAATCTTGGTTTGCACCTCACCACCGAAACCGGTTCATACTAGCAAGGAGGATGAACATCCACATTGCAAGGACAAGCTTGAAGCTCTCCCAAATTGAAAATACGCAAATTAAAAATAACCAAAATATGCTCCATTTCAACTTGGACTCCTTTTAATAACTTTATTTGACTCATTTCCCTCATTAGAACTCAAATTATCTCCTTATTACTCATGAAATTCGAATTAGTGGGGGTTATGACCCTTCATTGGCCCCACATGACACTTGGCTCATATTTTGTCTCCAAATCCTCCATGAATTCAAATTGGGGAATATTTTAGATGCTTTAGAGATGTGTAACTCCTCTCATGCGCCCTCTTGGTCTATTTTTAGCTCTTACATTGTCATAGATGTCATAGAATATGTCATAAATGTCACAATGCTTGTCATAGTTGTCATAGAATCTGTCATTGCCTATTTTTAGCCCTATGACTCTTCCTCTTCCTTCATGAATGTTACCTCTTCCCTCCAACTCGAATTTGGGGATGTATCCATGTTTAAAGGAGGGATATTTTCTCTTGTGGACCCCACATGTCCACTTATGTGCCCCTAAGTCCAACTAGGACCTAATGCCACTTCATTTTGGAGAATTTAACATTTATTCCATAATTTATTGGCCTATTTTTCCACCATCAATTTAGAATATTGAATTTTCATGAGAAACTATAGGCCTTGGGGTTAAATGTGTGAAAAATATTGGGATAATCTGTGGGTGAAAAGCATGGGAGAATATGAATTCAAATGTAAATGTAAGTGATTTGCTACTAGTTATTTTTTCTCTTTATGATTTAGTAATTCTTGTACATTTCATATTCAAACTATTGAGAAAATATTTATACGTGTTAAGAATATAGAAACTATAGACCTTGGGGTTAAATGTGTGAAAAATATTGGGATAATATGTGGGTGAAAAGCATGGGAGAATATGAATTCAAATGTAAATGTAAGTGATTTGCTACTAGTTATTTTTTCTCTTTATGATTTAGTAATTCTTGTACATTTCATATTCAAACTATTGAGAAAATATTTATACGTGTTAAGAATATAGAATATCAAATGGAATTTATGGTTGTGTTGTTTCATCATATTATTTTGGTATTGTAATGACTGTTATCAATGAAGTATTTATTGTGCTTACATGAAACATGAGAAAAAAAATCTATATATTTGTGAATGTGGCTTAAACTTGTGATTTTCTTATATTCAAGTGATACCAAGAAATAGTTATATAACCTAAGTTTTATGATATGTAAACTAGGTGATAAATTTAACAGTGATGAAGATATATAAACAATGTCAGTATTCATTAAAAATAAAAACAAAAAAATAATTAAAATAAAATATTATCCTTGATGGTTTATAAATTTGTGTGAACTTTGGCACATTCTTGGAGTCTGCAATGGGATGGTTGCAAACCCCTGGGCTACAAACCCTTTTTATCTCTAGTTCTTCTAATATTTTTCTCAGATTTCTAATGCTAGCGCATCCAAGGATTTTGTTTTTTGGTGACAAGAACCTAGTACTAACCTTGACAAAAAGTGGGAACTTCGTTAGATTTGTTAACCTAACCATTGAGGTTACTTTTCTAGGGTTTTGTTGTTTCTTCATCTGGTAGATATTTGTAATTTTGATAATCTTTGTATGCTCTTTATGTAATATCCCAGTGTGGTATTATGCGGTGGTATTGTGTTTTAATTGGGAATGAAGTCTATAATCTAAACATGATGTCTCACAAGAAGAAAAATAAAGGTAAGATCTGTGGGACAGATGGGTCATTAACAAGTGCTCCTCCGGACAATGACCTTTTTCCTCGATCAGATCATAAGCATCCTCTCCAATGTAAGTGTCTAGATTTGGGTACAGTTTCTCGGGTGAGGAGTGAGGGGGGTACCAAACCTTCCATTGCTATTAAACATTAGCATATCTTATCTTTGGACCAAAGGACGGGTGGTATTGAGTCAAAGGGAGATATTTTAGAGGATGGTGTTGTATAAGGTAATGGTTTGTGCTCTTCGTTATCATTAAATTAGAAAAATGGTTTTCTTAGGAATTTGACTAATGATTTGATTCCTCTAAATGCCTATTATGAAAACCCTTCTCGTCAGTTATCGTCCAACCTTCTTGGATCCAAAGCAAAAGATAGGAGAAAACTGAAGGAACATAAAGTTAAGAAGGGTATTGAATGTTTTGTGTCGGCGAAGGATATTTTCATGGATAGGGTAGAGGATTTCTATTTGCGGGCTCTCTTCGAGCGTCTTGAATATAACAAGATGCATAGATTGGAGATGATGGCCTATGTCACACAAACCTGGAGGCCAGAAATTGAAAATTTTGCAAAGGTCCATATTCTCCCTAATCGATGGTTCTATTTTGTTTTCTTGTATGAGGAGAGTGTGTTGAATATTTTGTTGAAATTTTGAGTTATCGAAGGTGGATCCTTTGTTCTTAGCAGATGTCATGTGGGTTTTAATCCCTAGAAGTAAAAAATGAAAAAGCACCATCTGTGGGTTCTCTTTTTGGGATTTCCACTTCATATTTGGATTAAAAATATATTTTCGTCTCTTACGAACCATCCGGGTCAATACATTTCAATGGATGAGAATATTTTGTCTTTTGAGGATAAAATAATGGTTGGCATTCTAATTGAAATGGATGTTTCTGTAGGCCTTCTTAAAAAGGTTAAAGTGGTTTGGGTAGACTTGAATTTTATGTAGCGACTAGACTATAGAAATATTTATTTCTGATGTCATTTGTGTCATTGAACCGACCACCTTCGTCACAATTGTCCAGGTATCTTTGTGTAGGATTTGGATGATTATTTTGAGTAGGGTTTTTCTTCAAAGGATGATGACATTCAATCCTTTTCTAATTTTCTCAAGGGTTTTCATCATCTTCCTATGCTTTCCGAGCATTTTGAGGAACCCTCTGATAAAGGTATGTCCTCTATCAACTCCCCTACTCCTTATGAAGGACTTTCTTCTTTGGATCTCCAATTCTTTAAATTCATGGAAAAATATTTTTCTAAGAGGCAAAGTTTAAAGTCTAGTTTGGATGTTATGCCAGAATCCTCTCCCCCTGTTTTGAATGTTAACTTGAACAGGGACTCTCAAGCTGTAGGGTTAGATCTCAGGGTCATAAGTCAGGGTTTTGTTAACAGAGCTTTAAATTCAAATTTTGTTATGTTAATTTTTCGATAATTTCATTCAATATTATCTAGGATCACTAAGAGTATAACAAGCACAGCATAACAATCACAAGAGACAATGGACACAAAGCATTTCACCGGGGAAAACCAAGAAGGTGAAAAACTCCGCAACTTCCTCAGAGATAGAATAAGCCCCAATACAAAGATCACAAAGATAAATCCCCAAAAGATAGATGTCTCCAGCAGCTAATCCTCCTCCACTTGTGCGCACTCCTCTCTCTCAACTATGCGAGTTGGATGAGTGACTGAATGAATAGAATGAGAGACACACACTCTCTATTTATACAATGAATTGACATGCATTTAACCCTAACTGGGCAGAATTCCTAAGGAATCCTAATAACCCATCCATATGACTCATACAGGGCCGACCCCACATAGGTGGTCTAATAACCCATCAAATATAAGTTACAACACTTACAATGTAACTTGCGACACTTGCAAATACAAATGATGACACTTCCAATCAGAGGAATAATACATCTCTGTTGGGGATACAATAAAGTACACATGTAATATACAAGTGAATATCTTTCGAAGTTACAAATACATCAACACTCCCTCTTAACTAGGAAGGTATTCTCTTGACACAGGTCATCAATACATATAAGCACAAGTCTTCAATTCTGGAGCTGGATCATCATCACTAGATCACGGAGCATCATCATCATTGTAGCTGTACTCGTCATCTCGATCACTGGGGATATCTCTCAATTCTTCTCATCATAGGAATTTCTACAGAGCCAACCCTTTTTCATGTTGGATGTAGGCCTAGCCTCCTGTAGGTCTTCATCATCTCTACGAGTTGGCCATCCTGTGGAATCCTTAGGGCCGATTATGTGCGTCAACAAAACCTCGAAAGAGCATCCCAGGACTGATTACAAGCTTACTACTCAACCTATGGGATCTCCCAGGGATCTATTGCATGTGACCTCCACAAAACCTTGAAAGAGTGTCTTGCGATCTGCAAGATCTCTAAAGAGCATCCCAGGACTGATTACAAGCTTACTGCTCAACCTATCAGATCTCCAAGACTAATTACATGTGGTCTGGAAAAACCTCAAAAGAGCATCCCAGGACTGATTACGAGCTTACTGCTCAACCTATTGGATCTCCCAGGGAGAAATTATATGCCACGGACAAAACCTCGAAAGATAATTTACCAGATCTCCCAAGGTGCTATTATATGCCATAGGAAAAACCTAACAAGAGTATTTGCAAATATTCTAGGCATTATTATATGTCCCTCCAAGCAAAACCTTGAAAGAGCATTTACCAGATCTCCCAGTGAGCTATTATATGCCATAGGAAAAACCTATCAAGAGTATTTGAAAATCTCCCAGGGCACTATTATATGCTTATCCAACAACCTGTCCATGGCCACGGAGTATCATCCTAATACTCACGATCAACCTGATCATCCTTGCACGGAGCATCATCCTGATGCCCATCATCATATTGATCATCATTATATAGTAAATCATCCTAATGCACATCATCATCACATGATCATCCTAATCATCATCATAGCATCGTCCTGATGCATATCATCTGGAGCATCGTCCCGATGCTCATCACACATGATCAACCTAATCATTATCATACATAGCAACATCCAAAGCATCGTCCTGATGCTCATCACACAACACTTACATCCACATCCATGGAAAGGATCCTTCTACCACCATGCTTGGAATGGCTCCTTCAAATGTATCCCATCACTTCCTCCTCAAAGTATCTTCTATCTGAAGAACACCAAGCCTCTCTCTGAAGTACTCGAACTTCACTCTGGCTAGTGGTTTTGTCAACACATCTGCAATCTGCTCATCCGTCACAACATATTGGAGCTTCACTACTCCTCTTTGCACCATATCCCTGATATAGTGATACTTGATCTCGATGTGCTTCGACTTGTCATGGAATACTGGGTTCTCAAACAACTTCACACAACTCTGGTTGTCACAATAGATACAAGTAGCATCCAACTGGAGATCAAATAAATCAGACAATAGCTTCCTTAGCCATACTGCCTCACAACTAGATGAACAAGCTGCGACATACTCTGCTTAGACTGTACTTAGTGCTATGCAGGATTGCTTCCTGCTAAACCAAGAGATCACACCTAATACCATACTGAAGCAACACCCCAAAGTGCTCTTCCTATCTACAGCACTGCCTTCCCAATCTGAATCAACATAACCCTCTAGGTTAAACTTTTGATTCGCATCATACTTGAGCCCATAATCAACCGTACCCTTTAGGTACCTTAGAATATGCTCTATAGCAATCAGGTGAACATGTCTAGGATCCGCCAGGAACTGGCTCAAGGTGTTCACCGCAAAGCAAATATCTGGTCTCGTGTTCGTCAGGTACATCAAGGATCCAATCATCTGACAATACATCATGGCATCAACTGAATCTAATGAAGCATCACTCAATAGCTTCAAGTTCGATGCCATAGGTTTGGACATGGCCTTGCAGTCCATCATCCCGAACTGCTTCAGGATCTCTACTACATACTTCCCTTGTCTAAGGAAGATTCCATCTGCACTCTGCCACACCTCCATACCTAGAAAGTAATGCATCATACACAATTCCTTCATCTCGAACTCGACAGCAAGCTTCCTCTTCGTGTCGACAATTAACCTATCCTCACCTGTCACAAACAGGTCATCCACATACAATAGTAGTATCACTAGATTTCCTTCCTCAACCTTGTAGTAAAGATTGGAATCTGCTTTGCTCTTGGTAAAGCCCAAACTGGACAGGAAGCTGTATATCCTGTCATACCATGTCCTGGGTGCTTGCTTCAAGCCATACAAGGCTTTCTTTAACTTGCACACATATGAATCTCCGTCATGTGTCTCAAAACCGAGTGGTTGCTCCACATACACTTCCTCTTCGACTACATCATTCAAGAAAGCTGTCTTGATATCCATCTAGTGTATCTTCCACTTCATTACTACAACTAGATCAAGTATTGTTATGATGGAAGTGTATCTAGCTACAGGTGCAAAAGTCTCTTCATAATCTATCCCCTCTTTCTGGGAGAAGCCACGAGCTACAAACCTTGAGTTGTATTTCTCTATGCTGCCATCTGCAGCATCCTTGATCTTGTAGATCCACGTGGAAGTCACAACAGACTTCCCTTCTGGTCTTGGGACCACATCCCAAACATCATTCTTCATGATCGATTGGTATTCCTCGACCATGGAATCCTTCCATTATTTATTTTTTGTTGCTTCTTCATAATTGGAAGGTTCTTTGTTCATTATGTCACAGAGTAAGGTAACATAGCTGGTGTGTCACCTTGTCCTTTTTCTTTCTCTGTGTTCCTCCTCTGGAATACCATACCTTTCTGTATCTTGGATGAGCTCTCTATCCCATGATGGTTTCCTCTTGTGAGAGTTCTTCTCAAGGGGTGGATCTATAGGTTCTTGTGGATCTTCAATTTCACGATCCACTTCTGGAATTGCTTCGTTCATGGTGGTGTCTTTTATTCTGGGTACTCTTGGTTCTTCATTGTCTTCAACAGGTGTTTTCCTTTATTTTATGTATGCTGAGTTTTCATCAAAATTCACATCCCTGCTGATGTCAATCTTCTTGAACCCTAGAAAGTAGATTCTGTATGCCTTCGAGCTTTCACTATAACCCACAAATATACCCTTCTTTCTTGAAGGATCTAACTTTGTCCTCTTTTCTTTTGGAATATGTGTATATACTAGACAACCAAATATCCTGAGATGGCCAACTTCTAGTTTCTTACCAGAGAAAACTTATTCCAGTGTCTTGTTGTCAAGTATCTTGTGAGGTGTTCTATTTTGCACATATACAGATGTCCTTGTTGCTTCTACCCATAGGTTCATGGGTAGATCTTGGTCATGAAGCATTTCCTGTGTTGCTTCCATGATTGTTCTATTCTTCCTTTCTGCAACCCCATTCTGTTGTGGATTGTAAGGAGTGGTCAACTCCCTCTTAATCCCTGAATCACTGCATAACTTCTTGAAGTCTCCTAAAGTGAACTCTTCGCCATTGTCGGATATAAAGGTATTGATCTTCTTATCAGTTTGGTTTTCTATCAAGGCTTTGAATTCCTTGAACTTATCAAATACTTCATATTTATTCTTCAAGAAATAAACCCAAGTCTTCCTAGAGAAATCATCAATGAAAGAAACATAATATACATACCCACTCAGAGAACTGGATGACATCGGACTGCATACATCGGAGTGGATAATCTCCAAGATTCCTTTTGCCTTGCTTTCACTGCTTGGAAATGCCTTCTTTGTGTTCTTTCCTTTTGCACATCCTTTGCAAAAACCTTCATGCTTTGACTGGATTTCAGGAAGACCTTCTACTGCTTTGCTTGCAATTGGTAGTGCTCTATAGTGCACATGTGCAAGCCTTCTATGCCAAAGTTCACTTGGCTCCATGGATTCATGTACCATGGCATGTTCAGGTTGTCCCTTCAATTTGTACAATCCTCCCTCTTGCTCTCCAATCACTACTGCATCATCTATGGTCTTACCTTTTGGCCACATAAGTACTTGGCCATCCACAAATGCAACTCTCATTCCTTTTGCATCCAAAGATGATATGGAGAGAAGGTTCTTCTTGAGTCCAGGTACATATAGAACATCTTGCATCTTTAAAGACTTCCGAGAGTCTAGTTTGTAGGAGGATTCACCACTTCCTTTTATAGGGTATTGATAGTCATCCCCAAGTTTTACCTTATGAGGTGACTCATGTTGAGATAGGTCCATAAGAGTCTCTTTAAATCCCGTCATATGTTTGGAATCTCCACTATCAATAAGCCAATCATTACACCCATGTGTAACAATACCTGTGAGAGCAGAGATTAGAACATACTCTTCATCACTTGAAGAGTCTTTATTTTCTACCTTAGTCTTCTTCCTGGGAGGTTCATCATCATCAACAGCATGAGCATGATACCTCTTCTTGTTGCTCTTCTTATTTTTGTTGTTGAATCTCTTTCTGTTCTTGGGATATTCTGAGGCAAAGTGTCCCTTCTCATTACATGTGAAGCATCTCAGATCTTTCTTCTCTCTTTGATGGTGGTGTGAAGATCTCTTATGATGAGATTGCTCCCTCTTGAACTTACTTCTCTTGGTGTGTGTTGTGAGAGCTTGATCTTAATTTCCCATATTTTCTTATTGGGCCGCAAGCCTATCTTCTTCTTGTGAACATTCCTCCCACAGTCTACTGAAAGAGATCAATTTCTTTCTTGCACAGATACCTTGGATGAAAGAGTCCCATGACCTAGGTAGGCCATTCAATGTTTTCATCACAATTTCTCCATTCTCCACTACTTCATCCACAGCTTCAACTTGTTCTTTGATTTCAGAGACCTTAGTAAAGTAGGATTGGATGGTCTCTCCATTCTGGATCTTTACCCCTTTCAATTGGTTTTGCATTGTCATCTTCCGATTTATATTCTTTCCTTCAAACAACTTCGTCAAGGATTCAAACATCTCCTTAGGTGTCTTTAGGGAAGACACATGGGGTATGATATGGTCTTTGATAGAATCAACAATGATTCTCTTGGCCTTGACCAAGTTCTTCTTGTTTAAGGCCTTATCCTCATCTCCCTCTGGAACTGGAACCTCTTCACTTATGTAGGTGTCCAATTCATTCTCTTCTAGGATTAACCCAATCCTATACTTCCATGCTCGAAAGTTATAAGATCCCTCAAGCTTATCCTCAAGCTTGGTGTGGTGAGACATCTTAATGAGAAACTCAAATGGAAATAAAAGATTTAGGTCTTACCACTTGATTTCTTGAAACTGGATCTGGAGTTGGATTAGGGTTTGTCATAGAAACCCTAAAAATTCAAACTTCGAATTTCAAACTTCTGATTTGATGGAAAGATGCGCCTTGTTGAGTTTATCAAGTTGGTATACTTCAATGTTGAAATCTGCAAAATTTGACCCCTCAAAATTAACTTTGAAACTTTTGGATCTGCAGTTTCTGGTTTTCTGGTCAAAATCCCAAACTAGGGTTTGATAGTGCTTGGGGTTCTGCCCAACCAAAAAGTTTGATCGTGGTCTCTAAACTTTGATTTTTCTGAGGATCATCTAGTCGTGGTCTCAGATTCCAAAAATTCCAACTTTCTTCGAAACCCTAATTTCCCATAGTAGTGACAGGCCAAAAACTGAAAATGATCAGAATTGAATTATGTCTCGACAAAAAGATGCGCCCTTTCTAGGAGAGTCAGTCTAGCCTCCTTCCTTTGATGAACAATGGAGAGAAATCCAAAAATTAAGAAGCCCTAGCTTCCGCAGCTGCACAGTGTCTTCTTCCTAGTACCGCTCTGATACCATGTTAATTTTTCGATACTTTCATTCAATATTATCTAGGATCACTAAGAGTATAACAAGAATAGCATAACAATTACAAGAGACAATGGACACAAAGCATTTCACTAGGGAAAACCAAGAAGGTGAAAAACCCCGCAACTTCCTCAGAGATAGAATAAGCCCCAATACAAATATCACAAAGATCAATCCCCAAAAGATAGATGTCTCCATCATCTACTCCTCCACTTGTGTGCACTCCTCTCTCTCAACTATGCGAGTTGGATGAGTGACTGAATGAATAGAATGAGAGACACACACTTTCTATTTATACAATGACTTGACAATCATTTAACCCTAACTAGGCCGAATTCATAAGGAAGCCTAATAACCCATCCATATGAATCATACAGGGCCGACCCCACGCAAGTGGTCTAATAACCCATCAAATATAAGTTACGACACTTACAATGTAACTTGCGACACTTGCAAATACAAATGACAACACTTCCAACCAGAGGAATAATACATCTCTGTTGGGGATACAATAAAGTACAAATGTAATATACAAGTGAATATCTTCCGAAGTTACAAATACATCAACATGTTACTCTCATTCCTAAGTGTGATAAGGCACAAGCCTTGTTGGACTATAGACCAATATCTCTTTGCAATATTGTGTACAAGATTGTTACAAAATTATCTCCAATAGACTCAAACCTATTTTGGAAAAAGTGGTAACGAATGAAAAATTTGGTTTTATAGAAAACATACAAATTCTAGATGCCAAAGGGGTTACACAAGAGTGCCTTCATTCCATAAAAGTTAAAAAATTAAATGCTTTGATGTTGAAGATGGATCTTGCAAAATCATATGACATGGTTGATTGGGGATTCTTAAGGTTAGTGTTGATTTTGATTAGTCTTCTTTTGATAGTCACAAATTGGATTATGGCTTGTGTATTCTCAACTTGTTTTGTTGTCTTGATAAATGGTTCTCCTACACCCTTTTTTAGGATCTCTAGAGGACTAAGGAAGGGATTCCCTCTGTCTCATATTCTATTTATTTTGGTTATTGAAGGGCTTAGTAAGATGATTCACAATGAAAAAAGGAATGGCAGGTTATCTGGTATAAAGTTTTCTTAAACTCTTCATATAACACATTTATTGTTTGTTAATGATGTTGTCATATTTGGAAAGGGTTCCCTGGATGAATGCAACACATATTATGAAATTATTTCTTATTTTTATATTGATTCAGGTATGGAAGTGAGCTAGGATAAATCAAATTTATATATGATCATATTGATGTTGATTAGTTAGCACAAATTACTTATTTCTTTCCCTACAAATTTGATCAATTAGATGTCGGGTTCAAGTACCTTGGATATTATCTTAAGCCCAATAGCTACCACTATCAAATTATGACCCAAAATATGACGAGAAAATCTGATGGCATCCGACGAATAGGACTATGTCGTCGGATTTCACCTTCAAAATTACGAAATTTGTTTAATTTTTTTTTAATTGATAGAAGGGTCGGTGGAATATCCAACGGCAGTCGGATATCCGACAACTGTTGTTGGATATTCGACAACAGTTGTCGGAAATACGACAACTACAACGATGCTCAAGTTGTTGGATATACAACATGTATTTTATAACGATAACTATGATAAAGTGGTCAGATATCCGACGAACATTTATATTTTAAAATCTATAAATTTCGAAAAATTCTGACATGTTTGCTATACAAGCGACGGTTTGCGGAAATTATTTCTATTGTTTTTGTCATTAAAAATAGCGAAGTGTGGAGCTTGATTTTCTAATATCAATAATATTCATTCAAACTCTTTATGAGAAAATGTCAAATAGCAATATTCCTGATCTAGACGAACGGGATCGACAATTGCTTGCTAGATTGTGGGATGGACTGAAAAGAAAGGGTGATGGGAAATGTTATTGTCCATGTAGTCAATGCAGGGGATTTAAGAGGAGAAGAATAAAGATCACAACAACCAGAAAACATTGTAGGGAACATGGACACACTAAGGGGGGACATGAATATCGTCCATTTGTAATTTTTTCATTATATTATATGTTTTTAAATTGATTGATTTTGTAAATGTATGTATTATTTTTATATTTCTTATATTAACTTTTATCTATTGATGGTTTCATGTAATTATAAAGGAAATACATCCTATGACATATCGTCTAGAGGAAGTGCTTTCAGAACAAGTACCAGAGGAACATGGAGGTATGAATAATGGAGAACAAGTTAATGGTCATATTGAAGAAGATGATCATACTGATGGTACAAATAATTTGATCCATGATTAATTTAATGTTTGAATGGATGATGATGACGATGATCATTTTGATGATATTCATGATTTACCTCTTCTTGAGAAGGCATACAAACCCGTTTATGAGGGCTCCAACACAAATCTTCTCTCTGCTATATTGTTGATAATGAACTTGAAGGTTATGATTGGTCTTTCAAACATATCAGTCACATGGATTTTAAGTTATGTAATATATTCCACCACATAATATATATGATCGCGCTAGAGGTTATCACCATTCATCTAATAATTTTATTGTTAATTCATAAGTCAAATTAATACAGATGAAAGGTGTTTCATTAATATTATTTATATATTATATTAACTAGATTTTTATTTTAATTTGTTGTAGCTTGATAGATGAATTTTTGTTACCAATGTCAAATATTTTACCTTGCACATATCGAGATTTATCTGCGATCATGAAAGAAATTGGAATGCAGTATGAAGCAATTCATGCATGCCCCGATGACCATGTTATATATTATAATCAACATGAATTTGCAACAAAATGTCTGGAATGTCATATCAATAGATATCGAACAGATCAAATAACAAAAAAAGGTGCCTCGCAAGGTTCTTCGTTATATTCCCATTATTCCACATTTGCAACGACTGTTCAGGTGCAAAAACATAGCGCAATTTATGGATTACCATGCATGGAACAGAATTCAAGATGACATTATTCAAATGCCTGTAGATGGGTCTGGATTTAGAGATATGGAGGAAAAATGGCCTCACTTTAAATAAGAACCTCGTACTCTTAGGATTTCTTTGGCAGCAGATGGTGTCAATCCATTTGCAGAGATGAGATCCATTTACTCGATGTGGCCTATTTTTGTTATCAACAATAACATTCCTCCATGGTTGTCAATAAAGAGGAAGCACATAATGTTTTCGATGATTGTTCCATGTATATTGTGTCTATAGTTTTTTTTTTAATGTAGTGGCATCTCATTTGTCGTATTTTGTTGCATAATGTCATATATATATATATATATTTATTTTTCTCTTGTGCATGGTTTATATATCTAAATGGTACTCATAATTATATATTTTATATGTTCAAATCAATCAGGTAAGTACCAAGTTAAAGATATGAATGTATATATCGAATCTCTTATTGACGAGCTACTAAAGTTATGGAATGACATCACTATGTATGACGTATCTAGACCAATATGACAAAGTCAATTTCAATTACATGCAATGCTTGTATGGACAATACATGATGCCCCAGGGTTAACCCATTTTTGCGGTTTGTAATTATAAGTTCCACTTTAATTGCATTTAATTTTACGGACTAGTTAATATATTACGCATGAATGTTTTTTTAAATAATCCATTCATTTTTTATATAATTATAATTGACATAGATATTCCATCTATTTATGTAGGTTTTCAAACAAAGGGAAAATTTGCATGTCCATTTTGTGGTCCTAAGATCAAATCTCGTTGTTCAAAAAGCTTAGGAAAGGAGGTGTTTGATGAGTATAGGCACTTCCTCTCTAATAATCACAGGTATCGAACTACCGAAAAACATATGTTTAATGGGAAGCAAGAGACTGCATTAAAACCGCATAGAATGATACCTTACCTATGGAAGTTGCAATATAATAGAAATCGTCAAGGTATGTATGAATCATCATATATGAAATGTTAAGTATTTTTTTTATTATGTGTTGTTCACTGTAATTGACATTGATTTCTGTAATTTCTTTATAAACTACGATTCATGATGGTCATCATGATCATGAAGGCATTAATGAGGTTCCACAAGGAATGAAAAGTTATCCTAAACAATTCAGTAGGTTGCCCTACTATGAGCACCTACAAATTTCTCATTTGTTTGATACAATGCATATCGGAAAGAATGTGACTGAAACATTATGGCGAAAATTGGATGGAAGGAGTGAGAAAGAAAAAATTGTAAAGATTTACAAAGACATTCAAGAAGGAAACCATGCAATGAAAGACGTCATTCAATTTCATAGAAACGGAGACCAAATTAATATAAAATCACTTCCATGGATGTTAACGGAGCAACAAAATAACTGCTAGCGATAGATTTCTTTATTTATGGCTTATAGGTATTCCTTGCTGGCGATTCAGTGTTCGTCGCCCTCCATTCTATATGATTTCAGTGAGGAGATGTGGGTGAAAATTTTGTAGAAGTGGAAAGAACCTCTGTATTGTAGGAAGATGGAAAGATAGGAACCAAATGAAGAGTAATGTTGTAAAATAATTCATGCGAAAAATTAAATTTCCCACCAGATTTTGTGCGAACATGAATATCATAACAATGAAAGGTGATTTTGCAGGGGTGAAAACACATTATTGGAATGTCTTCATGCAGGTAATTATTATGGTATGCACATAATTATTGCCTTTCTTTTATTCCAGTGAATATTGTTGGTATTTTGTTTGTCTACTCTTTGTTTAAAAAATGAAATGATTTGTATATTGTTACAGTATGTTCTACCTCTCTCTCTCCTGGACAACTTCAACAACAAATGTCAAACAAGTTATATATAATCTTGGGAAATACATGAGGTAAGTAGCGATTTTTTTGCATGTGCTTATTGTTTGTTTAACTCATCGTAGAACTTATATTTGATTTTTGTGCACCAATTCATGTTATGTAATTATATAAAAAAAAATTTCTGTTAAATCTCTTGATTGGGTTGCGTCACTTGTAGATGGTTGTCATATAAATAAATCCATAAAGAAGATATAAAGTATTGAAGGAGAGAAATTCCTCGTCTCATGTGTGAAATGCAGAAGCATCTACCTTTGGCATTTTTCAATGCACATGAAAACTACCTCATACACCAAGGTTAGGAGATTGAATTGTGTGGACCTGTGCACTTAAGGTCCATGTGGATGGTTGAGAGGCACTTGAAATTTATGAAGGGTTTGGTTAGACAACGAGCACATGCTGAGGGTTCTATGATGGAGGGATATATGGTATACCAAAACATGTTGTATATTAGTGAATATATTCATAAATTAGCGTCAAATCTCAATTTACATCACATTTGTGATCCAGACTCCAATAACAATTTTGAAGGGGCTTACCCGAAGGGGAAAGGTAGATCGAGGAAGGTGAAAGGTAATATAACACATTTGACTGTTGATTTTTATGTATATATATCATACCTATTCTATTTTTATTTCAATATATTGCATCAATTAAGAGTGTATACTTTGTTAAGTGAATATACAATATTTGTATTGAATTTTAATTTTATTGTCATCAAATAGTTGGTCGAGAGTGGGATGCACTTCATTTATACATCACAAACAATCTTGACTCAATGAAGGTATGGATTGAACGATGTGAACAATATGGTCATGGAATATCATGGGAATGTGTGGCTTCATTGGTTAAAGCAGCACATCGCAATGGAGATACCAATATTACACAAAGGGAAATCGATTTAGCATATGGTTTAAAAGATAGGCAGGCAAGCATATTAATCAACCACACTATTTATTTTTTATGCAAACATATTGATGTACACGTTGATTTTTTTCCCTTTATGGCATAAATACATGCACTTAATCATAAATATTGGATCATTATGT